>JANDJT010000041.1:19573220-19592103 GCA_024331685.1 Stegophilus panzeri
TGTGCTATTTTCTTATAGCCACTTCCCATTTTGTGAAGCTCAACAACCTTTTGCCACACATCACAGCTATATTCCTTTTTCTTACCCATTGTTATGAATGACTAGGGGAATATTTATTTCCCTGTGAAACAGGAAGTCATGGTTGAACAATTTTTTTG
Organism: Stegophilus panzeri; assembly: GCA_024331685.1. NCBI lineage: Eukaryota > Metazoa > Chordata > Actinopteri > Siluriformes > Trichomycteridae > Stegophilus > Stegophilus panzeri. The sequence continues at coordinate 19,573,379 of JANDJT010000041.1, forward strand.
GTTCCTAGTATCCCAGTTGTACTAAAAAATTTAAAATATCAATGGGAATGATATGTTGATTCAAATATATTTTTCTCATATGAATTCATAGAGGTGCCAATAATTGTTGCACACCTGTACATAACAAAGATTTTTCTGATAAATCTGTGTTGTGTTTGAAGTTGTTTGATATCCATGAGAACAGAGTATTTTTGTGAATTTTTTTAACAAAAGATCAAAAGGTTAAACAACAAAGACAAATTTTCACAGCCTTCTTTGCTCATATTTACCAAGGGTGCCAATATTAGTGGAGGGCACTGTGTGTATGTATGTGTGTGTGTGTGTGTGTGTGTTTATTTATTGCATAATTAGTTCTCTGTTCAACATATGACTCTAAGCTGTGTTTTGTCTGCAATGCTAATCGTCTCAATACAATAGCAACATTTGATTTTGAGTGAAGAAATATTTTCACAGAAAATACATTATATACGCCACATACTTTAGGCCTTTAAACACCCAGAATCCATTGTCAGACCCAGACATGAGGGACATTCACACATACAGCAGCTCGCAGCGACAAAGCAACCGGAGACTATTCATTTTCAATGAGAGCTGGCGACTTCCGGCGACATTGCCATTGCCGAGTAGATGTGGCTGTGTCAAAGTTGAGAAACGTTTCACTTTATGCAAATTTGGAGCGTCTTGGTGCATTGACTACCAATGGGAGTGAAGACACTAGATACACATGATCCGTGATCGACCATGCTGCCTGCGAATCCAAATTGTCTCGTAGACCCAGACAGTGCGGCACTTGTTCTTTCGCCACAGATAGATGGCCACAGTGGCAAAGAGCACACACTGCTTCTCCTTCATCTCGTAGGATATGATGCATATGTACACTGGTGAATTTTCTATACAAACGCTCTCCCTCCAAAATGTTTAATTTTAGCAGCAATAAAACTGGTTTGATGTCAAAAGTGGAATGCTAATTGCGCCACCCATTGATAAATGTTACTATGGCAACCAATAGTAGGCAATTTCATAGTATAGCGACTTGCAGCGTTAAACTCGCTGTATGAGTTACCGTACCTTTACATTCCTAATCTTTCCTATTTGTTTCAATATAATTATATAATAATTTATATTAGTTAATGAATAATATGCTTTAAGATGAATATCTAAATAAATAGGTGAAACCTTAAGAATATACGGCTTTGCAGCTAGCAAGATATAAAAACGACATTCAATAAATGTATCACTTGTTTCCATGAGATTAACGAATAACAACGTCATTACAATTTACTCTGGTTTCTGATGTTCTTGAATATTGTGGTAATATTAAAAACCAGAAATTTGCAAGGAGATTTATCTGCGTTTCAGGACACAAGGCATCTTCTGGTTCGCACCTAAATTCCCCTCAGGGAGAAGAGCAGTATGATGAAGGACAGGGTGAGGGGGGGTAGTGATGATGAGAAGTGAGGTGTGTGTCTGTGTTGCAGACCCTTGGTTGGCGTTAAACCATATATAAACAGGGCTAAACAGGGCTGCAGCACATGGCAGGGTGAGCTGCCATCCTCAGGGGTGCACAAGCACAGACTGGCATGAGGCATAACCAACATTGGCATGGTTTTAGGGACAGCTCTAATTGTCTCTGTCTGTGAGTGAGAGACAGAGGGACTGATACTGAAAAGGTGAGAAGAAAGATGAGCGTGTGGCCTAATAGCTCTGCAGGGCTGACAACTCTGAGGCTCTGTGTGTGTGTGTGTGTGTGTGTGTGTGTGTGTGTGTGTGTTTCTTTATCTACTGTTTCAAGATGGTAGAAAGACATATGGCTAGTGGCCAGATGGCTGTGGCTCCATTTCCCACCCAGAGCAAGGAGCAGTGCTGCAGTAAGCCTCGCTCTATTACCTGCTCTTCTTTCTTCACACTGTTACTAGGTTTCTTCACATATACCTCATGTGTATGGAAGTATTTTGCGGAAAAAGTAATTGCAAACTGTATTTGCAACTGAATTTCCTACATGTGGACGCATAAATTGTGACACTTCAAACGAAAATGCAAATCGTGTATAACCGTCTGCAGTTTCATTTACACATACGAACAGTGTCTGCCAAATTTCAAATGGAAACGCAAAGTCCATTTGCGATTGCTTTTCCCGTGTGTTATGTGTTATGGTTGCTACCTTTGCTTTGAGAAAAACCAGGACCCTTCAGACAAAATTTGTTTGGTTTTTTGTTTGTTTGTTTTTTTTTGTTTGTTTGTGTTGTTTTTTTTTTTTTTTTTGGGGGGGGGGGGGGGGGGAGGCCAAACTATATTTGCAAATATACTATGTTAACAGTTGCAGGACTCCCTATTGCCTCTTGTACCTATATTTGTCCTGACCCAGACTTTCTCCCTGACCCTGACGCATTTGCATTCACTCTGGACACTAGAATTGGGGTTTAGTGCATTTTCGGTTTAGGTTATCTCCAGAGAACCCCTTGCCAAGATAAACTAAGCTTTGTCCCGGGCAATAATAATAATAATAAGTCTGCTGCTGTCCTTTTCGACATTAAATACAGATTTTTTACTTTAATGTGTAAACATATACTGCCTAATTATATTCTATTATAAAATCTAATCAACATGTCCAAAGGTGTACTCCCTTTAGCAATGAAAGCATGATTAGATGTTTTATAATAGATTACAAACAACTTTTTAACTCGTTGAATTTGGGCAACCTAAAACTGACATTTCTCGCCTCTGTATCATATTATCCTTCTTTAATTCGTATTGCTTTCAAGTTTTTTACTTTTATATATCGTTTCCAAAAACGTTTTAATGTTAGCTTTAAGTTGTTCAAAAATATGCTTGTAGAACAACACCGTAGCAGTGACTCTGCACCCTGCAAAGACTTTGTCGTTAGCTTTGCTAATGTTACATATTAGAACAGTCCCGGGAAAACCGCGACGAGTGGCAACCCTAGTTATGACCCTGTCTTATTGAAATAGCCATAGCAATTACACCATTTACTATTTCATTCCGCAGTGTGGCGTATGGAGCCTACCTATATTCAAACAGAATCCCTTTGCAATTGCATTTCCCATGCCTTGCACCTTGCACAGAAATCTGTCAATCAGTGTTGGGGGTAGGAGTGTACTATGGGGCGTGTTTGTATTTGGAAGTGACATCACTCACAATCGACCATATTTTAGACTGGTTTGCGGTCACCTGAGATTCACTGCACATTCGAGGTTCTCTCTTCTATTTCTCAAACAATAAACACACAGAGAGGACAAAATGTGTATTGTCTTACTCTGGAGTAGAACGAGAACCAATTACAACTGAATATATTTGACATTTTTCTCCCGTTAAACCCCCCTGAAGCTTATCTCTCAGAAACGCAGCTCACCAGCGCTTTATAGTAATGGAGTCAGTCTAAAAATTGCATGACCTGGGCAACTGTATACGTACTGATCTTCAAAGCTGTGTCACTGGGAAGCATTTTAATCAAAAAAGAAAGTTGGCAGGCATTGTTTACAGGAAACCCATGAGAATCATAATCCACTAATACTTTTAGTACATTAAAAAACACAACCTACTTATTGCTGGATAACTGCTCTGAAGCTAAGGCCAACAATACTAGAAGTTCTCTGCTTATGCTAGATAAGCTGTGAGCTGATTATTTTTAAGCATGAAGTGACTTTTCACAATCTTTGGGGGGAAAAAATGACTGTTACATCCATTAAAGCAAAACGGTATATCAGTGTCAGCTGGCTATGTAACAAGCTATTTCACTTACATTTGCACTGTTGGAGCAGTTTGGGCTGTCATGTTTGTAAGCTTTCACAGTCCTTTCAAAAAGAAACCATACAAGCAATGTTGGCATTAAATACTAGCCTGCTGAAAAAGAAAGCAGAGATAAGCAAAGCTGGTTGCTGATTTAAGATGGTTTTTGCTGGTTAGCACTGGAATGGAGCTGGTTGAAACTGGGTAGTGCTGGTCTTATTGCTGCTTTAGCTGGTGAATAAGCAAGGCTATGTTAAAGCTATGTTAGAGGCCAGCTAAACCAGCATGAGCATACTGGCAAAAACATCATGTCTTGGACAAAAACCACCAGTATGTCATGGTGACCAGCAAAACCAATCACATGTTGTGCAATAAAATAAAAATAAAAAAACAATATATGTTTTGTTTTGAATATGTCTGTGCTGGTTTTGACCATCCCATGCTGGTGACAATCAAAAACCAGCACGGGAATGTTTTAAACATTGATTCACCCATAGATCAAAAGAGGATGAGTGTATATGTGTAGTGCCCAGCAATGAACACCCCATCCAAGGTATATTCCCTTCATAGACTCTGTTCCCAGGATAGACTCTGAATTTAAAAAGCAGATACTGAAGATGAATGATTAGCTTACAAGTGATGCAATCGAAGCATGCATGGCTGAGGTTTAAAGGTCTTGCTCAAGGGCATGTTGGATTAACCTCACAACTTTCTGGTCATTAATATGGAACCTTAATACCACAGGTTTTGTTATTTGCACTCAGACTTTCCTTGGTGTAGCAGCACTTTGAGTGTAAACATTGTAGAACATGATGAAATGTTTTGCTTCATTAATTTATTTGTTAGTCTAATGAAGTACTATGTAGTCTCATTCTTGCTATTAATAAAGAAAAAGGTTCTTATTTAAGTCTTTTTTGAGAGAGAAAAAGTAAAAAGGTTTATTGATTATACTGCAGGCCTGAAGGGGACAAACTCGTTGGTGGATGAAGAGAATGAAATGATGCATATACCCTTTCTACCGTGTCCCTGAACAACCCCGATTCCACACAAAACACATTTGTTCTTTCTCAACCTCAAGAAAAGCATCTTTCATTATTGTCATAAGTCATCATCATCATCATCATCATCATCATCATCATCATCATCACAGCTTGTTACTTCAGTCAAGGGTTTTGGCATAATAGTGAATCTAGAGAGCTTTCAAAAACATACAGAAGGAAGCAGATAGATAGATAGATAGATAGATATTGAAGTGGGAGGATTCAGTATAGTTTGCAAAATTCTTTTCAAATAAAATATAAATGTTGTGACCTTAGTCTGGTTGAGAATCTGTGGCAATACCAAGCTGGCAGTGCTTGAGCAATTTTTCCACGAAGAATGACCGAAAACATCAGGATCCAGATGTGCAAAGCTGATAGAGACATATACCAGAAGACTTGCAGCTATAATTACAGCCACAAAGGTCGTTCTATAAAGTACTGGCCCAGGGGGGATGAATATGTATGCAACTGTTACTTGCCTGCTTTTTTGTTTAATTGCCCTTTGTATCACAGGAAAAAAACTCAAATGTTAGGCATATTATATTGGGTAAATCAAATAGTAAATAAAATGTTTTCAATTATAGGTAGTATCATTACAAAATGTGAGGTTCAAGGGGGTGAATACTTATGCAATGCATTGTCTTCCTTTTTTAGGTTGAACTTCATATAGAAACTCCTTATTTTCAATCAGTATGTTTACATGGACGACATGTATTTATTTACATGCTATATAGTAGGTAAGTACGCGGTTTGGGACGCAGCCCACGGCTTCAAGCAGTCGTCTATTAGCACGTACAGCATGACAAATAATTAACTGCACTTGAAGCTTTCGTAAAATTAAAAATGAAACACCCAAAACTGTATACAATACCATAACAAAGACCAACTGTATGTCGATACGTGAAATTCTGGAGGGAACGTCAGACGGCGTGGCATGGGGACGTAATGATGTGTGCCGTTAATCGATCTATGTTCTATAACATGTAAAACGGGGACATGAAAGAAATATTCTAAAAACAACTCATGTGAACACCTTAATCACAATATTGTCTTATTCAGAATAAGGTTAATAATAAGATTACTGCTGTCCATGTAAATGTAGTCAATGACAGCCCAACAAAGTACGTTCTGAGCTGAAGCCCTGTCTCGGTTACTTGAGTGAATACAGGCATAAATAATGGATACAGTTCTCTGGTCCATGTTAAGAATGTTGCTAGTATAGTCACATTGTCCTGGATACAATTTTGCTTCATATCTTAGGGACTGTGGAAGAGAAGTGGCAATTGTAATGACAAACACTACCCTATGCAGTAGACCTGCTCCTAGGATGCAAGCTTGTATTCTGATATAGTTATGAAGTAAAATTGTTTATATGTTTTTGTATGATAAAGTATCAATTTGGTGTAATTAAAGGAAAAATCCTCCCTGAATGACTTGCATATTAATCTTTATAATTAACACATCATCTCCAGGGAGACACAGTGGCTTAGTGGTTAGCATGTTTGCCTTGCACCTCTGTGGTTGGTGGTTTGAATCCCGCCTCCATCCTGCGTGCGTGGGGTTTGCATCTTTTCCCTGTGCTTCTGGGGTTTCCTCCAGGAAATCTAGTTTCCTCCCCAGTCCAAAGACATGCATTGTAGCATTTCCAAATTGTCCATAGTGTGTGCAATTGTGCCCTGCAATGGGTTGGCACCCCGTCCAGGGTGTCCACCTCCTTGTGCCCTGAAATCCCTGGGATAGGCTCCACACTCCACTGCGACCCTGTTTAGGATACGTGGTAAATGGATGGATGTCATCTCCATTGAGGTCCAAGGTTTTACTTTTTTTAGTTAAAACTTCTTTCAACAACATGTTGGTCTATTTTCACTTTGGTTAATGGTTTCCTACCTGCTCATAGTGGCGCGAGTGTGATTTTCTTTACCTAAAGAGAGCGCTTCAGCAGCACTTTAGTCCTTTCATCTGTCCAGCGCTCTCACTTCCTCGCCTGTGCACTTTTCTCAAACAGATCAGCTTCTAAAACTTCAGCTTTCATGCTAATACATGCCATCAGTGCAATTGTCCTTGTCATCTTTTAGATCGCTAACTAGCCATGTCGAGTTTCTGCCATAACTTAATCCATCAATGTCATATCGCTGCATTGCTTTCTGGAACTCTTCTGGAGTTCAATATTTGATGTATCCAATGCTTCTACACTGGATTTCTCATTAATATGACTTTAACAGGTTTGGGAAATGGTGAGTGAGAAAAGAAGCTCTTGCACATTTGTTTCTAACAGTGAAAGGTGAACATTTTTCTTCTCCTTTTAAACGTCATCGTGACTGTGCTAACACTGTCCCCATGTGATGTCAGAGTGCTACACAACTGCCAACTTCTCACAGGAATAATGAAAATACATGACCAAACCAACAGCAGTATAGCTCAAGACATCACAAAAATTTCTATATATAGTGTTCGGGGACAGTTTTCTTTGAAATATATTGTGACAAATTAAAGGAAAAGTGACAACATGATCCAGTGTCTTAGTATGCTTAACCACTGCATGCTGCCAGAACAGCTACAATGTGCCTTAGATTGTACAAGTCTCTTGAACTATACTGGAGCGATGAATACCATTCTCACAAAACACGTCATTTCACCTTCACCATTGCAATGTCAAACATGGCACTCCAAAATCTCCCATAGGTGTTCAACTGGGCTCAGATCTGCTGACTGTGAAAGCCATAGCACATGATTTATGTCGTTTTCATGCTCATCCATCGGAGACCACACCCATGAGGAATAATGAAAGACATGCTATATCACAGGTGATCAGTCAGAAGAATTTCGTATTGATTTGCCGTGATGCTTCAGTCTAAAAGGACCGAGTGGACTCAAAGCATGCCAGCAAAACTGTACACAGAATAACAGAGGCATTGTTTTATTCCTTTAAAATTGTCACTCATCTGTATGTACATTAGTACAAAGGATTACAAAATATTCCTATTTCCCTGGCTCCTTGAAGTGCACTAATGCACTCGCAATTCACACAAAAATGTTCCCTTTCAAGACTTTTATGACGCACTTCAGGACTACAAGGAATAAAGTGTGTTTTGTTAAGCACTTTCCTCTACAGTTCAGGTATGAAATGCGCTATATGAATCAAAGTTTATTATTGGCGTCTTTCTCCAAGTATATTATGTCCCTTGATGTTTGCTAAGAGATGGGGTTTTTTTCACAGAGCAGCTTTAAAGTCAAAAAACGAGTGTGAGAGTTATGAGGAATATAATAACCATATAACTGCAATTTCCTGTTTTATTTGTGTCGTCTAGTCATATAAGCCTAGTGCATAATCAATAACAACGTAGAAAAACCAATAGTGCCAACTGTAAATATACAAATTTATCTCTAATATAATGGTCTTTTTTTCACATCACATACACATACACAAAAGAAAGCAATGTAATACAACTGCGTTCATAATTAATGACATAATCAGCATAATTGCGCTTGTGTTTATCGCAGAAGGTGATATAAACAGCAGACGGGAAGATGCAGGTGCAGGTTAAAGGCTTTACTAAACTAAGTCTATGGAAGCAAATTAGATAGGGGAAGTAATACTCAAAAACAGGAACAGGAAACAGGCATAATTTTGGCAAGGCTATATAGAGAAAATATGAAAATAAAGCAAAGTCAAAATCCAAAAAAATGTTTTTTGTTTGTTTGGGCATTTGTGTAGAGGGCATTTATATGTAAACAGTGTCAGGATAATAATCTTCACCACTATAGAGTATTTTTCTTGATCAAAGTGTGATTTGAGTATGATTATTGTATAATCCATTAAGTTCAATCAAAAATGTGAATGAATCTACAAGAAATGTTTTGTATCCATCCGAGGCCTAAAAATAACTTTGAATGTGCTTTTGTCATGAAAATGTTAGTGCTGACAGTGTAGAAGTCTAAGATGACAATGTAGAAGATTAAGAATGTTAATTCAGCATTTGCGCATATGATAAAGAGTCACATTAACAATCAGCATTTTAAGAGTGACTGGATAACAAATCAGCATTTTAAACTGTGATAATTTTATAAAACGAAATTGTTTTTACAGAAACAAGCTGACTGAGCTCACGCCACAATTATTTATAAAGAATGACCAGGTGAATTAATTGTGGCGAAAAGGAGGGGTGTGACTAAAAGAGGAATGCGGTAAGCCCCACCTAAATGAGATTACTGTTTCAGACACCTGTGACACGACTGTATTCATTCAGACGATCTGCTGAAGTCCATCCATCCATTTGCTATGCCGCTTATCCTACAGATCATGGGGAACATGGAGCCTATCCCAGGGAGCATGGGGCACAAGGCGGGGTACACCCTGTACAGGGTGCCAGTTCATTCCAGGGCACAATCACATACACATTCACACACCCATTCATACACTATGGACACTTTGGACATGCCAATCAGCCTACCATGCATGTGTTTGGACTGGGGAAGGAAACCTGAGAACCCGGAGGAAACCCTCGCAGCACGGGGAGAACATGCAAACTCCGCACACACAGGGCAGTGGTAGGAATCGAACCCCCAACCCTGGAAGTGTGAGAAGAACGTACTAACCGCTTTATTTTGTTTTCAATAAAGCTTTGATTTTTCACATGTTTAACCCCTTGACTCTGGAAGGTTTTTTACCTTTGATTGAGGAGACTTTCCCCGACACCATTTAAAACTTCATTCATTCATGTTCAGTAATAATGATTTATCCTGATCACAGTCACGGTGGATCTAGAGCTGATCCCGGGAATACTTTGTGCAAGGCAAGAATGTACACTGGATGGGATGCCAGTTCATTGCAGGGCATCTATCTCTCTCTCACACACATACACTCACACACACATTCACACACTCATTATAACACCTACAGGCAATTTATCATATATAATACACCAACTGGCATGTTTCTGTGAGGTGGAAAGAAGCCGGAGATCCTGGAGGAAACCAGTGCAGACATTCTGAGAACATTAGTAACCATCGACATCGAACCCTGGATACATGAAGCAGCAATGCTTCCCACTGTGCCAGCGTGCTTTCCATCAAAATCTTACATAAAGCCTTCTGCAATATTGCCACCATGAATACTTAATGAAACATTAGGATCTTGAGGTTATACTGTGTAATTTGACTTTTACAAGCCCTCGGTGTAAGCCATTGCAAATAATTAAACAGTGCTCTGTGGTTAAATTTCTCTAATTGCTGCAGTGTCACACATAAAGTAAAATAAAAACTCACAAAAGCAGTCAGGTAAGTCATCTCATAAACTTTACTTAATTCTCAGTCAGCGTAGATATTGATCATACTGTACATAATAATATACAGTGTTGGCTAATATAAATAAATGATCTCTCCTCTGTATGGTGAAAATCAATCATATCTATCCACAACATGCTATTTACACAAAATGTAATCCTTTTCTAAGTGCCTTTACTCCTGTTTTTAGATGAATGCTTTTAATCTTTTATTAATTTTTCTCATCATTAATTTGTATTTGGAACCCCTGATGTGCACGGCTGTATGAGTGCCTGTGAGACAGAGTGCTTTCATAAAACTAATTGAATTTATATGTTTTGAGAAGCGACGCGAACTTGAACATTAGCATTCATTTGTATTGATTGCATTTGAGAGCTAGTATGTCATTAGAAGTGTGATTAAGCTTTGGAGAAACTACCAGCTTTCATTCATATAAACAGAGAAAGAGAGAGAGAGAGAGAGAGAGAGAGAGAGAGAGAGAGAGATGAAAACAGACACTGGACCATATTCTATTTTAGCCAACATTCAGTTTGGTTATAATTCAATAATAATTAGGCTTTAGTCTTCAAAGCAACGTTGCAAACAGATTGCAGAAGGATAGAGAGGGGGAAAGCAGGAGACAGAGAGTGAGCATTGCTTATTGTCTCATTATCATCCTCTCTGCTGTGAATGTTTGGCCCATGAGAGGGCAGGTAGTTTAAGTTCCTGTTCTTCTCATAGACTCCACTCTGTCAAATCAGCCAAGCGCACAAATATTCAGTAAAAACAGCCATTAAAATTCTCCCCCATGCTGTTCATACACACAGTCTCCTAGTCTCTCTCTCTCTCTCACACACACACACACACACACACACATATATAGCATATAAAAACCATGCTGCTCTTCTCTTATGCGCTATCTAATACACATGGGTGACAAATTAAAGAGTGTCTTTGTAAGGTGTTGAGTCACCACAAGAACAGCTTCAATGTGCCTTGACGTAGATTCTGGAGCTGCAAAGGAGGGATGAACACTGTTCTTCCACAAGATATTCCCTCAGCTTATGTTTTGATGATGGTATTGGAGAGTGCTCTGTCTAACACATTGCTTTAAAATCTCATATAGGTATTCTATTGCGTTATGATGTGGTGACAGTGAAAGCCGTATGCTCTATGTTATTTTTTGCCCAATTTGGTAACCTGCCAATTCCCACCCACCGACACTCTCGGAGAAAAGCGCTGTCCGCCCTCTTCCTTATACATAAGTGTACAGATGCCCACCATTGGCTCGTATCTCTGTGATTGACAAGGGAAAGAGCATGCTATCCTTTTTGTGTTTTTTTTATTCTGTTTGTGTAGTGTCATATGTTGTGTTCTATGCATTACCAGTCAAGCAAAATAGACAGTGCTACTAGACACACCTTTGAGCACCATTAGTACAAAAAATCATGCATCTGGAGTCTTTGATGTTGGACACATGGCTGAAGTGGAAAGCACAGTTCCAGTTTTATGCCAAATGTTTCCATGCAATTGTGAAAAGGCCTTGAGAAGCAGAGAAGTGAGTTATTGTCTGCTCTTTATTCTGTGTTGTCTGGCTGGTCTAGAAAAGTAAAACAATTCACATTGCTTGCTTTATGCTCCTCAAAGCAAGAGTATAGATCTGTTTTCTTAAAGAACGGTCCAATTTCTAGAACTGTCCAAAGTTTTACTAGGAATTGTCCATATGTAGTTATCTTCTAGAAAGTTTTGAAATCAGAAGCCACACTCCTTATTAATAACAGATGTTTCCATTATAATTAGCAACATTGTGCTAACCTCTCTATCAATAAACACACAAGAACACAGTACTGATCATATATATATATTTATATGTTATTGGTTTGCTGAACAAAATTAAATCTACTTCACATTCTTTATGCTTCACATTACACTCATCAGCCATCTTATTAGAAACATTCATGCAATCAGCCAATCAGGAGGCAGCAGCATAACCTGCATTAAATTAGGCAGATACAGATCAAGCATCATGTCCATCATGGACATTTCCCTCAAGATTACTAGAGGGCAATCTAACTTGTGTTTTCATTTCTTCCTTTTATATCTGCCTCACTTCCTGTGTTTGTGTGCACCTGTTTTGTGTTTTCCCTAATTACTTCTCCTGTATAAGTGCATTTGTTCCCTTAGTTGCTGAGCATCGTTGTTGAGTTTGTGGTTGCATTGCGAGTCGTTTGCATGTACAGTATGCTGACCTTGCTTTAGTCTAGATTTTGTTTTTGTTTTTTCCTTGTCTGTATTTGTTTGTGTATTATTTAATCAGAGTCAGTCATCTGCACTTGCATCCGGCTCTCCTGGAGACCCATCCGTGAGATCAAGAGCTTCAGTTGAAGTTCTCAACAAACATCAGAATGCGGGGAAAATCAGATTGGGAAATGGGGTGATCTAGGTGACTTTAACAGACAGGCTGGTTTGAGTATTTCAGAAACCACTGAGCTCCGGGGATTTTCACATACATCATCATTAGAGTTGACAAAGGATGGCATGGAAAACAAAAAACATCCAGCGAGCAGCAGTTCTACCATACTGGCCAGACTGGTTAATGCTGACAGGAAGGCTATGATAATTTAACTTAACTGGGGCAGTGGTGGCTCAGTGGTTAAAGGCTCTGGGTTACTGATAAGAAGGTCATGAGTTCAAGCCCCAGCACTGTCAAGCTACCACTGTTGGGCCCTTGGGCAAGGCCCTTAACCCTCAATTGCTCAGTTGTATAAATGAGATCACTGTAAGTCGCTCTGGATAAAGGCGTCTGCCAAATGCCGTAAATGTAAACTTAATGCACTCTTTCCAACTGTGGTGAGCAGAAAAGCATCTCAGAATGTAGAATGCATTAAACCTGGAGATGGATGGGCTGCAACAGCAGGAGACCATATATTCAAACCAGCCACCATTCTGCTGTTTGATGTGAACATTATCTGAAGCTCTTGACCTATATCTGCATGTTCTTATGCATTATGTTGCTGTCACATGATTGGCTGGTTGGATAATTGCATGATTATGCAGGTGTACAGATGTTTCTATTCAAGTGGCTGGTGAGTGAATATTAAGAATAATTCTTAACTGCTAGCTGGATAAATAACTCGAACTGCAAAGTCAAATGCTAATTCTGTAGCTAGATTTATTGATCATCCTTTAATGACTTATATGAACACCAACAGAAGTGAATTCTTACATGTCATGCCCATAATACAGTCATAACTGTGTATGCATAGCTTCACCCATAAGAGACCAAATGTCTGTGGCAACATATAAATCTCCTGAAATATCTATTCTCATTATAGCTGTAAAATTACATCAAGGTCTTCAAAACTCCATTTGGATTCTCATCTATTGTCATTAAAGAACATCCAGAGAAGGCTAGAGTCATATTAGAAAGAAATCAAGGAATTTGATCATATTTTATGCTTCAGAGGAATGATTCCCTGAGGCTTTCATGGCACAGATGTGGTTTGTTACACGGGCTTTAATATGGGAGGGAAAGCTCACATACCCATGCTCACAAAGACATGCATCCATCTGAAAGGTCAGCATGTGTTTACAAAGCATTTTCACAAGCCAATTTCTTTATACTAGTGTGGGTGTCCTGAGAGAAATCTAAATGTGTCTTAAGGCTGTCTCGCTCATGCTCCGTCTGGTCACTGGAGACACCACTAGCGCCTCTCTTTCCCATCATCATTGTCATTGTCTTTCCATTTTTTTCTAGAATAAATCGAGGACAGGAAGCCATCTCTTACCAGTGATCTGTTAAGAGCCCATATGTGCTGTTAAAGAAATCTCTCACAGAAATACAGGCGCCCACCAGCTACAAGACAAACAAGACTATTACCATTCACACACAAACACACACATACACATGCTATGAGCTCCAGTCGGCAGTCTAGATATCCTTTCTACATTTTTCATGCAACCTTTTCTTTCTCTTTTAATAGTCAGACTGTGCTAATTTATTCATGTTTATTTGAACAGGATGTGGGTGAAAAAAATCATTTAAAGTTGGTCCATGGTTGGAATTTAATCGTTGAATCAAGCCCTAAGAAAAAATGCAAACCCTAACCTTGTAGCTAACACTAATCGTTGAACTATATGAGACCATGTTTATTAAAAAAAATAAAATAAGAAAAGCCTTGAATTTCAAACTCATTTTGACGAGCTCTTCTTGTACTTGTCTGAAGGTTTGAGGACAACATATTAATATGTGCTGTCATCGTGACTTTTTAATGACATAAGCAGTTGCGTACGGTCTCAGAGCCACAAAGGAGCCTAGCAAGTAAGGTTTAAAGCATAAGTTTGGAAGTAAAAATAAACAAAAAAAACACTTTGCAAACAATCCAAAATGGCAAATCTAATATTGTGATTAAACTGGCAAAAAGTGAGGCCATCAACAAGCAAACTGAACTAAACAAAACCAGAAGCGATCAAACAAAAGCACCCAGTGGATTTAAGGCTTGAAATTGTTACTAGAACGAAATTAAGATAGTTTTTTAAACACTGTGCGTCACTTTTTCATCAGGTGATGAGACAGAGACTGATGTGGCTGATACTGATAATCAAAGTGAGAACTTGTTTCCCGTTGTAAACAAAGGTTATAAATGTAAAGATAGGCAAGGAGTCTTTCAGTGGAATGAAATCTTTAAATGCAATTTTCTCTTTTTTCTTTTTTGAACTTAACCAGATTTTAGAATGATTCAGAACTTTATTTATGGTTAAAATACATGGAAATGGGACACGTACTACATGTAGAGAAACCTGTAGTCTTCTGAACTATACATAGTAGAAAACATTTTAAAAAAAAATTGACCATAATTACAGCATTTGTCAGATGCCTTTATCCAGCACATCTTACATTTATTTTATCATTTTTTATACAACTGAACAGTTGAGGTTTAAGGGCTTTGCTCAACAGCGGCGGCTTGGTGGTGTTGGGATTTGAACTCATAACCTTACAATCAGACGTCAAATGTCTAATCCACTTGAGCTACCACTTCACTGTATGAATGGCGCCACACATTTAATGCTGATTTTTACAAGTGCTCCTTAGAAGTTTTCAACATCGAGTTGATAATAGCATAATATTTTAATGTAAACAGTAGATGCAATGCGAGGCTGTTCTGTTAGCTAGCTAGCAGAACAGCCTTGACCAGGAACAACTGTATGTGTCACCGTCATCAATATAAGCACCTGTAAGTAAACATGGGACACACTTCACATCTCTGAGCCACTTTCGCCTACCGTAAAGCTCCGAACAACTCCAGCTGCCTTATCGTTAAAATCAAAACAACCATGGTATGTTGTGGACATAAAGCAAGTGAGTCAGCATGGTGATTAAACAAAGCAGTGTTCCAGCAGGAGATATGGTCTGTGTATCTCAGCTGTTTGAAAGACCCCAGAGAAGGTCAACTTCTTATGGCTGGGAGAAGGAGAGGCTTTGAGTAAAACATCCAGAGACACAGAAAACAGCTTTATGGATGGAACAGCGAGTCGACTTCGCACAGCAGGCACAATTACCTGTCAGCTTGTGACTTTTATAGCAAAGGGATGAATTGTCCTTTCACACTGACCGGGGGCAGATGCACAGTTCCTCCCATAGCCCCTGCTCACAAATCTCTGAGAAACACAGATCTGAGATATGACTCTCTCTGGTGTCTTTACAACCGTGACTAATAATTACGAAGCTACTCTGATTGGTTGTGTGATTCACTGAGATTACTCTGATTAGCTTTTCACATGTTTATGTTTATCTATAAAGCAGAACTGCCCGGTTCTTCTGTAAATTGCACATCGGAAACTTGAACTTCTTAAAGTCCCAGAACCCCATATTTTTCTCACTATTCTGAGTACACAGCTTTCTGTAATACATATTAAGATAAGAATTGGATAATAAGCTCCATAGTACTCCATAGTACTTTTTTATGCAGTTCACATTTAGCTTAATTTTATCATTCTTATCTGCAATTGTATATTATTATTATTATTATTAGTAGTAGTAGTAGTAGTAGTAGTAAGTATTACTATTATTATTATTAGTAGTAGTAGTAGTAGTACTAGTAGTAGTAAGTATTACTATTATTATTATTATTATTATTATTATTATTATTATTATTATTACTCAAGCTCCTATAATGCTTTGAATCCCAAATGACTTCCTATTTAATATAGTGTGTCCCAAAAGTCTCCATACATGGGGGAAATTAACACTTTTCAACTAAATGTCTTCCAAATTTTTCCATACTTAATTTGTGTACAGTTTCCAGACAGCCTTTAAGAACGCCTTTGACAAAAGAAGAACATATTGAAATCATTCTCATGGCTGGATCAGGAAGCTGTCGCAGGGTTGTGATGGACTTTAACAGGAAACATGGCGCGCACATCACCAGGCTTGGGGAGTAACGGAATACATGTAATGGCGTTGCGTAATCAGGATGCAAAAAAACTAGTAAATGTAATCTGTTACATTTATGTCAAAAAACAAAGTAATCTTTGAAAAAACTAAGTAATTTTTTTTTGCATTTAAAAGCAAATAAATTAATCTTTTGAAATAACACAATATAGACAGCTGCTTGATTATAGTTCTGGTTCTCTCTTGCCGGTCGTGACTCACGTGAGCAACCTTTTGGTGCATGCACAAATTTTATGCAAAGTTAATTTGGTAGAAATTAACATAAATTGTTCTCTGAAATGCTTTTGTTAGGGTGACCACACGTCCTCTTTTTCAGACATTAAAAAAGCATCCGGCCGGGATTTCTAAATTTGAGAAAATGTCTGGGATTTGGCTTTAGTTTCATTATGATGTGCTTATGGTCTAATAATGCATCATGTGTGCGCATGTTTGCATTGCTTTAACCTCTCTCTGTAATTCCCGCCTTCTCGCACACCAATTGGTCGATTATAAAAGGCTTGCAGCAACTACTGGTCAAATTCCTGCCTCTCAACCATTAGCCTACTCTCAGCGAACGTGTGAAGGTGAAGTTGTGTACAGCATTAAACAGTTTCTTGACAATAGCAGCAAATGACAGCTGTCCTGAATCGAAACAATGCCTATGGCCATATAAGGTCATTTTTAATTTCATGTTATCACATTGCTTCGTATTACATGATCATTCAAATGTGTAAATGATGGCAGAAGGGGCAGAAGGTACACTCGTGGTATCTAATATTTTCTCGTATTCTATGGACATTCAAAAGAATGTAGAATTTATAAATATATATGTATGTGCTGATAATAATGCTAATAGTGTGTCTTTTTCAGTGTATTAAGATCTGCATTCATAGTAAAACTGTTTTGAATGCGATTGAGACACGAAAAAAAAAAGGTGTCCTCTTTTTGGAAAACCAGAATATGGTCACCCTAGCTTTTGTGATGTAATGTTACCCGCATCAGAGATAGTGATCTTTTATTTATTTATTTATTTACTTACTTATTTAATTTATTTTCTTAAAACAAATCCAAACATTGGACATGTTTTTAAGCTCTAAATTAAAGTATTTTAGATCATATTGCGTTTCTCTTGACTTTATTTACATATGTGTCATCCAAAAGTAATCAGATTACATTACTTTCATATTGTGATACTTGGATTGCGTTACTGATTACATTGTTTATGAAGTAATTTGTAACTGTAACAGAATACATTTTTAAAGTAACCTTCCCAACCCAGCAGAATGTGAGAAGTTTTTTTTTTTTAAATGATTGTTTAAAAAATAATAATAAAAAAAAGTCCATGTTACAAATCTCAGTATAAAACTGTATAAATAAATAAATAAATAAATAAATCTTCAACCCCAGATTTATTCGCCTGTTTATTGAGCTCCAGAAGCAGGTCTGAGGCCAGGCTAAAATGTACATAATTCATGGATGGAATTTCATTTACTGCATTACACTAGTTTGTGTATGTCTCCGTGTGTGGGCATGGTTTTATATCTTGTGTCCCTACAAGGATAGGAATGTCCTTGTGCGGACATTTTGCAAGTCCACATGAGGAAAACTTTGAGGATTTCCTTTTGGTTAAGGTGATATATATATATATATATATATATGTGTGTGTGTGTGTGTGTGTGTGTGTGAGAGAGAGAGAGAGAGAGAGAGAGAGAGAGAGATACAGAGAGATTGTGAGATTGTCCATATGCCCCCACAATCTCTGTTTATTTGGTTGTGTCCTTTGCATAGCTGTGTGAAATAAAGAGGAAAGTATGTCAGGCTTAGAAAGAGAGAGAAAGAGAGAGAGAGAGAGAGAGAGAGAGAGAGAGTGAGAGAGAGAGAGAAAGAGAGAAAGAGAGAGAGAGCACTTCACAATGGCCATGATACCAATAAGAAACATGTAAAGCCTAAAGCAATCGAGCTGCCACAAATAAAGGAAAGCCTAAGCTACTTATGTTGATTACCCTTCTCTGAGTCAAATGGTTTTTTAAATGTTTTTCGTATATCATACGGGTTTCAGGAAAGCCCTACAGATGCTTAAATAGTTTTATTATTTCATCAAATAATGTTATCAATTATATACTCATTAACTAAGCTGTATGTATCCATTACATTTACATTTACATTTATTCATTTAGTAGACGCTTTTATCCAAAGCGACTTACAAATGAGAAAATACAAGCAAAGCGATATACCAAGCAGAGAAC
>JANDJT010000041.1:19592798-19612187 GCA_024331685.1 Stegophilus panzeri
TGACTTAGATGAAGATCAGATCACATTTTATGACAAATTTATGCAGAAAACCATGAAATTCCAAAAGGTTCACATACGTTTTCTTGCCACTGTATATGCATTGTTTGTACCCCAGGGAACCATAATGTATTGGTACAGAACCTTTTTTTAAAGTCTAGCCTGTTTGTTTATATCTTTCCCTCATTTAATTGGTCTGATTTAATTGTTTTTATCCTCCAGGCTTCAGTTATAGTTTTATTACCGTACAAAAATAATGCTTCAGACTATCTTGGACTAAAGTAGTCTGTTTACAATTCAAGGTCTTTTCATTAGATATATTTCACTGAGCTTTGCTTGAATGACTAACATGCCGAGAGGAATCTTGGCCTTTGCCGTCTCTTCTGCATAGTCTCTATTCAAGCTGTCGTGAGATCTGTAGTGATGCCTGAAACAAAACTTTTTGGCACAGTGCGCTGCATATCAGATTGGTTCAGGGACCAGCTGATGACAAGATAATGATAAGTTTGAATGATAAGACTTTGGTCCAATGATATGCAGAAGTTGATTTCTGATATATTTCCCACATCATACTGTTGTCATCACTCCTCCTACAAAGGGAAAGGCTTATGGCAGGTAACTGGAAATTGAGCCTAGTGCTGGAAGCTATTTTAGTGTCTTGTATTCACATGACAGTCTCCAGACCGGGAGGTGTAAACATCCACTAAAATGTGTAAAAGATTTAGTCAGTCGCTTCAGTTTTGAGTTATGCTTATAAACTGAAGTTAGACCCTAACGAGTGGCTTGCTTCCAGCCAATGAGTAAGGCTACGGCAGCAGAGAATTTAAATCTCATCACTGTGTTGCCCCCCTGCTGAGGTCTTTCACACTCATCCGCTCTTCGGCAGTCACGTAGGCAGCTGCTGGCCTTCTCCTTCCTCACCTTCATCAGTTGGTGGATGTTGGGAGTTTCTGCTCTTAGGCTGTGTGTTTACTGAGATTTCCCATCATCTCACATGATTACATGTGGCAGAGACAAGCTTTCCTTAAAGTGAAGAAGCAAGAGTAGTGCAAAAAATCTGTATCGCTACAGTGCATTTAGATAGATAGATAGATAGATAGATAGATAGATAGATAGATAGATAGATAGATAGATAGATAGTATACTAAAAGTTATTTATTGTAGCAACAAAATATTTAGTGTTTTAGTTTTTTACAGACATTTACTCTCATTATCTTAAATAAAAATGGTGCACAATGGTAAAACACAACAGTGCATATGATTATAGGAATATAATCAGCATCAAGATGGTGACATTACCATGCAGGTTGTACGTATTTTGCAATTTGATTATTTTCCAATAACAGCACAGTCCAAAGTGTTTTATATACAGCAATTTGCCAGTGATTACAATGTTTAATTCATTAATAAACAACATTCTTTTTAACCCTTTGTAGCGCATATCATTTTGTGGAACGACCACAAAGCAAGCTCTTTCCTGTTAGCACTTATGTTTTTACCAGCGGTAAACATTAATTCCTCACCAGTCTTACCTTCTTTCTTTCTTTTGAAGTTAATATGTCAAGAAAAATGCAGCTTGTCGTGTTCCTGAGAAACTGCAAAGCGCAAACTCCTCTGTCCTGAAGACTTTCCCATTACAGCAAAGCAGTGATATCTGAGACTCTTTCCAGAAATATTAAATAAACATCTCCTTACAGAAAGCTTCATCATACCAACGATTAGAAGTTGATAAATAACAACACATTTTCAAATCCGTTATTAATAATCATACATTATGTTGAGTGTTTGCTATACAAGTCCCTGTGAATGAGCTGTTACTGTAGAAACAATATCGCATTAGAATTAATATCAAACTGTGATTTTAATTACAGCTGGCACCGTTATGTAAAATTAATCAACACGTTCTCACCAATCAGACTTGAGAATTCAACAGCGCTGTGGTGTAAAGTATGTTAAGGCATTAATATTAGAAAATTATGCATAAGTTAAATCTAAATCTAATAAATTGCATCTCCCACCTTCCTTTATAACCACCTCCAATATCCTTTGTATCCTCTGAACAGCTTTTGGCATCTCCTAGTTGTAATATTTGGCCCCCTGCAGCCCAATGTTGCACATTCAACTGTGCCAGGTGTGATAAACAGACTTCTTCAAATCAGGGCTGAAGGCAGAAAAGGCCAGAAATAGATGTACTTTTTCTTATTTTCATTCAAAAACCATGGGGTGTGCAAACTTCTACACTTGTGTTGCAGTAGCAATAATAGAACACATACAGTGGGGGAAATAGGCATTGAATGCGTCAACATTTTTTTCAGTAAATATATTTCCAATGAGGCTATTCACATGAAATTTTCACCAGACATCAGTATTAACTCAAGAAATCTGGAAATATAAAGAATTCACAACGTTAAAGTCCATAAATAAAGTTATGTGTAATCAAGCAGAATGACACAGGAAAAAAGTATTGAACACACTAAGAAAAAGCAGTTCTCCAAGGTAAGGTAAGGCAAGGAACCAGCTGAAATCCATGCGATAAAAAACCACCTCCAAACTTCACTGTTGGTGTAGTGTTTTTAGGGTGATGTGCAGTGCCATTTCTTCTCCAAACATGGTGTGCAGTATGACAGACAAAAAGTCTGACCAGACTACACTCTCACAGTATTTCATAGGCAGTATTTTCATAGAAAATTTAAACGAGCTTCGACATGCCTTTTCTTTAGTAATGGAGTCTTGCGGTGTGAGCGTGAGCAGTGGAGTGCATTGCCTATTGTTTTCTCTGTGACGATGACACCTGCTGCCTCCACGTGTTTCTGGAGCTCTTTCCGAGTGGTCCTTGGCTCTTGGGCTACTCTTCTGACTATTCTTCGGACTC
The DNA here is from genome assembly GCA_024331685.1 of Stegophilus panzeri. Taxonomy (NCBI): domain Eukaryota; kingdom Metazoa; phylum Chordata; class Actinopteri; order Siluriformes; family Trichomycteridae; genus Stegophilus; species Stegophilus panzeri. Next base: position 19,595,668 of record JANDJT010000041.1, read on the forward strand.
CCTGGTCAGAAATCTTACGAGGAGCTCCTGTGCGTGGCCGGTTGATGATGGAGTGATGTTGCTTCCACTTGCGGATAACGGCCCCAACGGTGTTTACTGGAGGATTCAGAAGTTTTGAAATACGTCTGTATCCCATTCCATCAATATGTTTTGCAATATTAAGGTTGCGAAGGTCTTGGGAGAGCTCTTTGCTTTTACCCATCATGAGATGTTTCTTGTGTGACACCTTGGTAATGAAAAGCCTTTTTATAGACCATCAATTTACTAACCCAGCTGGTATTAATTTGCACAGATAGGGGGTATAATTACTTACAGATTTCACATGGTTCCTTGCCTTACCTTGCCTTGGAGAACTGCTTTTTCTTAACGTCTTCAATACTTTTTTCCTGTGTCATTCCACTTTATCAGACATAACTTTATTTATGGACTTTAATGTTGTGAATTCTTTATATTTCCGGATTTCTTGAGGTAATACTGATGTCTGGTGAAAATTCATGTGAATAACCTCATTGGAAATATATTTACTGAAAAAAATGTTGACGCATCCAATACTTATTTCCCCCACTGTGTGTGTTCTGCTATTGCTACTGTAGATAATACATTTGAGACTGAATAAATGACACCATTAGAATTACTGTACAAAGCACCTGGGGGAAAAAATTTTAATGCCACGTTAATACTGAATAGTCATTAATACTAAGTGGATATTAACCCTGTGGATCAACCCGTACGCAGATTCTAGTAAACAAAATTATTATAATTTTAACTTGTATAATAAATTTCTCTGGCTGTCATTATGTTTCACTCTCATTCCATGTCCAGTCCAAGTATGATTTCCATGACAAGCCTGCGAGTGGAATGGAGAGAAGAGGAGAGAGTTCGTGTGTCACAAAGTATAACGTAAGGAGGACAAAGGAAAGAGAAAGTGGGTCAGTGCGATGCAAGTGTGCCGGAGGGTAGCACCCACCTGGAGCAAAATAGACCTGTAGAGGGAAAAGTGTCACAAATTCTTAGCTTTTTCCCCTTTCCATAAGTACCTGGTTTTCCCTTGCCACTCAATGTAAATATGAGCGCAGGTAGGCTGTGAGAAACCATAAGTGTGAGACTGTTGTTTGTGCACAGCTTTAACATTTTCTGTAAGTTGTTTACCCAATGTGACAAGGTGCTTGCACATTTGGAGCACGGTGCTGCGGTCACCCAGAGCCACATCGCTTGTTTCAAATGCTAGGCTTTAACAGTTTCAGACAGATTTCTCATCTGTCTTCCAGCTACAGCGAATATAGTTGGACTGCAGACATTACAACAGGGCTGCATTTCATGCTTTCTTCACCAGCCACTTGTTCTTAGATTGAATCCTCTATTGTTTGCACTGTTCATTCCTAAGCATGTCTAATGTAATGTTTATGACAACTATGTGCTTTTTCTTGACATTAAAGGAGCTGTTTGTAATTTTTAAGTGCCCTCTGCTGCCTGTGAATTGAATTGCAATTGCAATATTGACAAGTCTTCACCTATACCCAAACTGACCGCTGCTACTGCTAAAATGATGTACGTATACCTCTGTTGTTGTGAGGAAAAGATGACAGCTCTGTTCAGACTAGGGGAAGAGCTAATTTCAGGAATGTAAAAATGCAAACAGAAGCCTTAAATGAAGTAATTTCAGCCACAGACACCGCACCCACAGCCCACAAACCGTTTATATTGTGGCAGGCCTACTGTTAATCCTGAGGACTACTCACAGGTCAGCTGGTGGAAGATGCTTTCATTATATCACCACTAAAATAAAGCCAGGAGGGGGCTTGTGTTACAGTGAATTTATCTGCAACAGCTCAGCCAATCAGACTTTAGAACCCAAACTATCTGTTTTACAATCTGGAATACAGTAGTGGTAAAATGATGGATGCACAATAGCTGTACAATTACTTGTAAATCCAGACTAAAATATACTATTTAAAGATCACTTATCTTTAAAGCATGTATAATTTTGATGATTTATAGTAACTACTTCAGATTTATATGTAAAGCACTTTGAGATTTTGAACTCAATTATGATTATTATTATTATTATTATTATTATTATTATTATTATTATTACTATTATTAATGGTCTGGTAAATGGTCTGCACTTATGTAGCGCTTTTTTAACCTTAGCGGTTCCAAAGCACTTTACACTGGTTCTCATTCACCTATTCACACACACACACACACACACACACACACACCAATGGTAGCAGCTGCCATGCAAGGCGCTAACTTGACATCGGGAGCAACTTGGGGTTCAGTGTCTTGCCCAAGGACACTTCGGCATGTGGAGTCACGTGGGCCGGAAATCAAACCACCAACGCTATGATTAGTGGACAACCCGCTCTACCACCTGAGCCACAGACGCCCATATTATTATTATTATTATTATTATTATTATTATTATTATTATTATTGTGGTGGTGGTGTTCCGTGTGTGTAGGGGGGTTAGGGGGAGAGGGTGCCCTGCTATGGATTTGCATAGAAAGTTGAGGGTTCAAGCACAAGCATCGCTAAGCTGCCACTGTTGGGCCCTTGAGCAAGGCAGTAAAACTAAAAGTCCGCTTCAGGGGTGCTCTATCATGGCTGACCCCCATCACTGAAAATATTTTCACTGTACCATAATGTATATTGTATGTGACAAGGTATGTCCTATTATTATTATTATTATTATTATCCACCCATCCATCCATCCATTTTGTGTACCGCTTATCCTGCACAGGGTTGAGGGGAGCCTGGAGCGTAACCCAGGGGACTCAGGGCACAAGGCAGGGGGACACCCTGAACAGGGTGCCAACCCATAACAGGGCGCAATCACACACACACACTCACACACTACAGACAATTCAGAAATGCCAATCAGCCTAAAATGCATGTCTTTGGACTGGTGGAGGAAACAGGAGTACCCAAAGGAAGCCCCCGAAGGACGGGGAGAACATACTTGCACACAGGGCGGAGGAGGGTTTCAGACTCCAAACCCCAGAGGTCTGAGGCAAACGTGCTGACCACTAAGCCTTTGTGTCCCACTATTATTATTATTATTATTAGTAGTAGTAGTAGTAGTAGTAGTAGTAGTATTTAAAAGATACCCTTGTGTGTTAGGTGACAGGTTACAGGAAAAATCTGTGGCTGATCATTTTTAATGTTAGCTACAGTAAATTACACTTTGGCCATTTCTACTGATTAAAAGTACCAACTCTCCAGCATTACATTTATTTTCGTGGGGAACACCCTGATGTATGGTTCTACACAGAACCTTTAAGTATTCCCCAAGATGGACAACAGACGGACCCTTGAGTGTTAGGTTTAACCTTTTTTTATAGCAATAAATACAAGTCCAATTAATGAGTCAGAAAATAAAGAAAGAGACAGAGCTATTTCATGGAATATTGTATGTCACAGTTTTTAAGGTATCTTTAACATTATATTATTCTTTCTAGATCTTGAAACATTAAAAACCTCTCTCAACTATGTTTGTTCAAATTTGAAAAGTGTTGTAGGCCTATTTCTTGTGTTATGGATATAACGAGAGCTGAATATCGTGTGCCTCAGCACTGTGGCCTCAGCTGTCCTCTTTACTGACAGGAAAATAATAGTCTTGTTTAGTGTGGGGGCGAATTGTAGGAATGTTTAAACAGAGTGAACAAGTTACTAGCTGATACTATATGTCTCCTATAGCTTGTTTTGTTTTGTTTTGTTTTGTTTTGTTTAATGGTTTAATATTTTTTCACTGCAGACTTTAGAAGACAAACCTAGTTGTCCTGTAGAAATGAACTGATGGAAAATGCAACCCTGAGGTCAGGAAAACACACTTTCCTCATCATGAACTCAGGCATACCAGCTCCCTTCTTTCTTTCTGTCATCCTTTACTGAGACATTCCACACTCAGCTGACATTCTTGTGCTCACTAGCTCTCAAATTGAAGAGCCCCTCTGGAGGACGGAGAGACGCATCACGTGCTTTAGGCTACCCATCCCTCTCCTCCTCCTCCTCTCTCTCTTCAACCCAGTCTGTTTTCCTTCTTCCCTGTGCGCACAGTCAGCCGACACAAGGAGAGTCCAGAGCGAGCACCGTGACGAGTGCCGGATAATTCCGTTACTGATCCGGATCTGGAGATATTGCGATTTTACCCACGAGGATGTTCTCGAGGCAGCCAGGACCGTCGAGGTGTGCTTTCGCGTCTCCACCGTTCTCACACTTCTCCTCGGTAGAGCCTGAGTGGCACTGCGCTCGCGCCAGCGTCTGTGGAAGCACGCAAACTTAATCAGGGTGACTCCGGCTGATTCACAGCAGAAGTCTGTGACGCACTGTGACTTTAAGGTGCAGGGAAACCGGGAAGAAACTGACAATTTGGCGTCTTCTAAAATAAGGGAGGTTTTTGTTAGCAGCTTCAGGATCAGTGAGAATGCAGCCGGTACGGAGCGCATGAGGAAACGTGGACAAACTGCGAGTCTTTGCTAATTCGTTCCTGGAAGATTTCGACGTGTGCATCGGATGTGCAGGAGTTTGTATCCGCTAATTTTTTGAGGACAAGCGCCTGGTTTTATGCGCGAAATGTGTGAAATGCGCACCCCGCGACCCGTTGACTCCATTTGGCCATTGCGCTTTTGGCCGAGACGCACCCAAGGCCAGCTGCACATGAAAGAACAAAATGTATAACATGCAAAATTTCACGTATTTGTAATGCGTAAATGCGTTTGAGGATTTCTGGGTAACTATATGCGTCATTTCGTAACTTTGCTGCGTCTGTTTTGGAACGCGGATTTCTACATTAGAGCCTAACTGAGTGTTTATTTTTTTTTCCCCTATTTTTTTCGTCTTCGTTTTTCCGCGGTCATGCTCCGGCAAATGCTCTTGAATTCGACGGCGGCGGCGGCGCGAGACTTGGACGCTATAAGCCAGACGCACGCGCCGGCTCCTCTGGACGTCTCGCACGCGCCCGTGAGTGTGTCGGCACTGCTGAAGCCCGCGGGTCGCGGAGGCGCCGGCGGGGGCGCGCTGCGTGAGGGCGAGCTCAGTAAACCGGACCTGACGACCTACGTGGTCATGTGCATAGTGCTCTTCCTCCTCGTGCTGCTAATTGTGGTCTTCATCAACTGCCAACTGCGCAACTCGTTCTTCGCCTCTACGCCGTATGACCGCTCTCTGCGCGAGGCCCGAACCTCGTATAAATGAAACCTGGCCGCGCGCTCGTTCATTGCGCACATGCCTTGTGCCAGAACGGAAAGCGGGCCTTTGCGCTTTGCTCCACGGGACGTGTGGATTAATGTGGCCGTTTGGAGGAATTCGAAAGGACGCTGGTCTTATCTGAGTGTTCCCCTCTCCAAACCTTAAGTATTCTCAACATGAGAGCGCGGACTGTAATGTCACTGCGTTTCTGACCATGAACTTTATATCATGTCGTGTGTACTGCAATGTATTGCAGGTTATTTTCTTGCATGAATTAAATCTATAATTAAATCATATGTGTACAATCAGCTGCGTTCATTAAGGGCTCTGATTGTAGAATAAACACAGTAGATAAAAGCGTGAATGATTGTGAAATATTAGTCTGTGAAACATAATAGGCTAGTGAAACATTAGCCTATTATAATCATCATCATCATCATCATCACAGATAATGCACGAGCACTCTACCTTTTTTTTCTGTTATTTTTAGGGCATCTCTCGTGCTAACCAGCAACTGATGCATATCTGCTTAGGTTGGACTAAATTACCCTAAATTACCAGTGAATAGGTGCAGAAAATAATATTCATCCAGGCCCACGCTTTATGATGGGCCATTCAGACAAAAACAAATAAATAATAAAATACTAAAAATTATATATATATATATATATATATAGTGTTTATGTGTAAGTAATTATATATTTGTATGTTTTTACATGTTTTAATGATAATCATTCAAAATTGCTAAAGGGTGCAATGACGCCCTAATGGGCACTAACCAGCCCTTTCATATATCTGTTATCTAAGTATTGACCTTACATCACCATCACACGGGTGTCAGATAGGATGATATCTGACCAGAAAATACTTACCTACTGCAATAGACTGCAATATATTTCAACATAAAAATGAAAATAAAATGACACTGTGTGCATATACCATATGATCTATACAACGTTGCATGGGCTCCTTTTATACCCTGATTGGGAATATTCCAGCAACCAGAAGCACACAATAATCAGTCAGTCATGCGTAATAACATAACTGTCTGTGTGTGTGTGGTATCTGTTTTCACAAAGCCTACCAAACGTCAGCTAATGCAATGAAGCACCTACACACTGACTGTTGAGGAGAGTCAGCCGAGGCCAAGCAGTGCTCCAGTGAGAGCGCCTGTATTTCTGAGGTTTTGTGCAGAGGTGGGTGGAATGGGTGCAGAAGCCATGATAATAGGCAACTTAATCACATCAACTGCAAAGCGACCGAAATAAACCTGGCTTGAGTCAGCACATCTTCCAAGCAAGCACGGAGAGACCGTCATAGAAAACATGTCAGTGAATTTGCATGGGCTGAGTGGCAGTGCTCTCTGAGTGTGCCAAAGATGTTGGAGTCAGGATTAACCATCACTGAGTGAAATACTCTAGCAGAATGTTACAATGTTCTTCAGTCTTGAATAAAGAAATAAGTGGAAGATATGATTTGAGCTGTAGAGCAAATTGAGCTGAGCGTTTATAAATGATTTAATCAGTTTAGAAACTTTGTAAAACATTAATAATGTGTCCTCGATTGTTTGTGGTTTTACACAACACTTTTTGACAGGGATAGGACAGGGGTGTCTAATCTTATCTGCAAAGAGCCGGTGTGGGTGCAGGTTTTCATTTCAACCAAGCAGGAGCCACACCTTATTCCACCTGTTTAATCAGTTGATCTTGGCTTTCAGTAGACTCAGGTGTGGCTTCTGCTTGGTTGGAATGAAAACCTGCACCTACACCAGCCCTTTCCTGATAAGATTAGACATCCCTGCGTTTGATAATTGAACGTTGAGTGTTGGCCTTTAAACCCGAGACTCAGGCTGCTGTTTGTAGACTTCACACATGATGGTGCTGTTAGCAAAAAAAGTGATTATACCTACATGCTGTAATCAACCTCTGTGTGGATTCAACAGATGTGTTTCACTGATACCTTTTTATAAACCTTTTGGATCTAATGCAGGCCTAGCAATATGCTCAAACTGCTGTATAGTCAGTGATAACATCATGAATGCTGCAAACACAGTGTGTCGGAGTTATTTACATTACCTAATCATTTAAAGGAAAGGCTCAGCCAAAAAATGACTTTTCCACAATTGTCCCCTTAAACCACATATATTCTGAGTTAGTCAGCTAAGACATGTTTGATGTCTGATGTTTGCACTGCATCTATTAGGTTGTTGTTAGGTAACAGAATGTCTTTTTGGGGATGACAGACTATTATAACACAGCGCTGTTGAATTTTCACGTCTGATTAGTTATAAGGTGTTGATTAATTTTCTATGAAAGCAGCTCTGACAATAGTGGCAGTTATAAATCACATCACAGGTTTATATTACTGCACTCATTCTTATACTTTATTGTTTTTATAGTAAGTCATTTACAGGGACTTTATGGCAGAAGATCCACATAAATGGATTAAAAGCATATTATTTAAGAAAGGAAAATATATCATTATTGACATGTTAAAGTTTTCCATAAGGATACATTTATTTGACATTTATGGACAGAGTCTCAGGAACTTTGTCGAACAATCACTCAGTAAGTTTCCCAACATAGAAAAAGCTTCAGAATAGAGGACTTTGTATTTTTGGTTTCTCAGTACCATGACAAACTGTGTTTATTTTGTGTTTAAACTGAAACTGAAAGAGTGAAAAAGAAAGGATAAAATCTAATATCTATCACTAGCATGACAATGAAACTATTAGGGCTGAACAATGCATTATATCACAAAGTCTCATCTGATGGCATAATAAAAATGATGTGGGACAAACTAATACACACACACACACACACACACACACACACACACACACACACACTTAAAGGCAGATGGGAAGCTGCATTACATAAAAGTTTGTAACGCCTGACAAAGGGTTTGTGCTGTGTTTTCTCTGAAGATCATGCTGTAACTCTCTCGTTCAAAAAGAAAATCTAAACATAAGGGTATGTTCTCTGTCCTTTTGAATTGCACTTCTTTGGATAGTGTGTGTGTAATCTATCTACCATTGGTTCCTCCTCCAAGTGCATTTTGGGGAAAAAGATGATAGAGTAAATAATCTACCTCATTCACATACATTACACCTGCCACCGTATTTCACACTTGCTTTCTCAATCTGATGATATGTTGCAAATGTGACAGTGAAGTGAAAATAGAGGTCAACTCTAGGGAGCATTTCACTCTGTGTAATCACCTGACTCGACTGGTACTGATAGACTGTGTGGCTCTACATTCTGGGCTAGAATGAAATCAGCCCCAGCCTCAATTCTTCATACCACTCTGTGTATTTTTCTCATGACCACTGATGGTGCTGTTGCATTTGGTTCCACAAAAGTCCAAAATAATCCAAGTCCAAATGAAAGCTTATATTGATGTCTTTTTATCTGTGAAAGACAGGAGGTAACTATGAAAGAACGTATAAATTGCATTCTTGAATGAACTACACCTGTACAATCACAATCAATTAAATTAAAACATACACTTGCACGTTGCAGGTGTTTAAGTCAGAAATAAGACCTCAGACAGTGTTGGTCCATGCTTTTACCTGAGACAGTGGCAGAGGTGAAAATCACAACCCACTGTAAAACCCACTACAAAGGTTAGTTCTTACAGCTATCCCACTGACTAGTCACTTTTATTGAATGGATTTAATCCAAACCTTAGTAACTCAAAAACAAATAAACCCCCCACCTCCACCCACAAAAAAACCCAGCCTGTAAACAAGACTTGGACCTGATGTGTTGATAGAAAGTTCAGGAATAGAGAGCTCTACCGCTCTAATCAAGACAATCAAGGTTTTTTTTTTTTTTTTTTTTTTTTTTGACTGTCATTCCTGTATTTAACTTGTATACATTGGAAGGAAATGTAATTTCTCCAGGACCATGGTGCAACACATAGCAGTACAGTACACAAGACTACATAAAGTGCAAAATATGTCACATTGTAGACGAGTGCGAGAAAATTAATTACACAGAACAATAAATACACGGCACAGTGAATACACAGGACAATAGATACATAGTGCACTGACAACAGAACAGTGTTGTGTGGGAAAGCTGTTGCAATAATAAATAGACAATATTAAAGTGACAACATATTCAAAATATTATTGTACACAATGAGTGGAATGCTGTCCATAAAATGAATCAGTGGGATTTATTTATTTGTTTGTTTATTTTTCACAATTAATGCTCGGGAAGCCCCGAGCGACAGGGGAGGCTCAGGTGAGCTGTTAGTGCGCATGTGGCCCCGCCCTTTCTCCTCTCAGCCTGTCCTCGCGCTAACCTGTACTCAAGACAGGAAGTGAAGAGTTTCGTTCTTGTGTAAACAGAACGGCTTGGGAAAGTTAACTCGCGCTTAGAATCAAGTATGCACGTAAAGACAGAAAGTCATAATGTCCAGCGGAAGGATGACAGCTAACTGGCGTGACTGAGAAAATTGGGAAATTTCGGCGCGCGCGACTGAGTAGCTCGAGCGGAAAGACGGACAGCTCGCGTCTCGCGCTCCTACTGCGGCTGTGTGTGCGCGCGCGCGCGCGACAGTAGTAACTCACGCTAGCCAAGTTGAGTGATTACACTCGGTAAGTCACATAACGCGGTTTGGGCCACGCGTAAGCATTAAATGATCTCGTTAAAACTTTGGACGTGACCCATATCCAGGAGTTTGAGTCTGGATTAAGAGAAGTTTTGTTTGTTTTTAGGGGGTTAGCTTTCAAATTTCCCTCCGTTTTGTTGAGTCTGGGGGAGCCTGAGCTAATAGGGCGGCGGGCTAACACAGTCAGGCCGCAGGGGCAGCAACCTAACCCTGTGAAACTCTGGAGTTTTTGTGCGGTGACTCTGTTTGTAATTTCCTGAATCTTTCCGGAACATTGGATACTTTATTTTTGTTTGGATTAGGGTCAAAATCATGGATCCTCCTAACTATGGAAACTCAGCATCTGCTCCCGCCGCCGGTGCATCTTCAAAAAGCGCCAAAGACAAAAAACCGAAGAAGACCTACGAGGAAGGAGACGGGAAAAAGAAATTTGTGAGTATACTTCACTTTGGAATAAGTGCGAGCTGTGAAACTATTTCCTGTAGGGTCTCTGCGGATTTGAACGTGTAGCGGATACCTTTAACGAGTAACGACTTGCTCGCTACCGGTTTGTTGTCATTAGAAGTGAATGTGCGGTTAAAACCTTGTTTATTCACCACGCTAACACCATGCAGTAACTCAGTATTACTATTAAACACTGACACTCTGGGGACGAAACACTGTCAGGCTTTCCCAACCTGTTAAAGGCGAGTGTTTGTGTTAGGACAGGTTTTGATAGTTGTTTAGAAATCTCTCCTACATGCCCTGACTGGGGTAATGAGGAAGTTAGAGCTCGCTCTGTGTGTGTGTGTGTGTGTGTGTGTGTTTGTTTTTATTCTCAGATAATGTGGTCTCCTAGTACTTTTGTAACCATTTCTAGTAAAAATCACATTCCCTATGAACAAATAAATGACTTCTGGAAACCACAAAAACCCCAAATCACGTTACGTGATGGGTATCGCGAGATTTGAGTTTGCTCAACAGGAGAGTCACGTGAGAATCTTTTCAAACATACTGTTTCAACCCTGAGTTTAAAATACAATGCTGAACATTTAGCAGGTACACATTTATCTTTAAAGCACCAGCTATTGACACATTTAGTGTTTATTCTCAGATTGAATAGCCCTAAAGTGTCGTGCTGTTCCTGTTCCATGAAAACAGACGTCTAAAGTTTGAAAATGGTCCACTGTTTTATTAAGTTAATCTGATTTTAATGACCTAGCTGGCCACTTCCTTAAAATCTAGTTTTTCTACAGTTGTAGTCTGTGTCCACGCTGATATGTATCAGTTTATCGTCCATGCTTTCTGTATAAACCGATTTTGTGCTTGCACTGGCTAAGTGATGACAAATCTGTACGTTTACATGGACAACAATAATCCGATATTAACCCGATTAAGACGGTACTCTGATTAAGAAACTAGCATGTAAACAGAGATTATTGATTACTTTTATCTGACTAAAGTCATACTCGAAGTAAACACAAATGGAATTAAGACGTGTGGAGTATTCCTGTTTTAGTCGCATTATCGACGTGTATTACAGACATGTAAACACCTTAATCACACTATTAACGTCGTGTGAGAGTTTTCACCGCATTTTGCGACAGGACGCGTACACACACGGCAGTGCTCAACCGTTTAACGGCGAACAAGAGAGCACGGCTGCGTCCCAAACCGCATACAGGTATTTCAGCTACTATATAGTAGGTAAGTACGCGGTTTGGGACGCAGCCCACCGCTTCAAGCAGTCGTCTATTTGCATGTACAGCACGACAAATAATTAACTGTACTTGAAGCTTTCATAAAATTATAACTGAAACACAAAACTGTATACGGTACCATAACGAAGACCAACTGTATGTAGATACGTGAAATTCTGGAGGGATGGCGTGGCGTGGGGACGTAATGACGTGTGAAGTTAATCGATCTCTGTTCTATAACACGTAAAACGGGAACATGAAAGGAATAGTCTAAAAGTGACTCATGTAAACACCTTAATCACAATATCGTCTTATTCAGAATAAGGTCAATAATTAGATTACTGCTGTCCATGTAAACGTAGTCCGTGACTGTGTGGTTGTGTATGTGTATAGTCGTGTAACCCAGAGGTTGGGCGTGCAGCAGTAAATACATAGTCTTTCATCCTGACTGCAGGAATGCAGAATTGATGATGTTCACAGTGAGAAGTCAGTATTGGGTTTGGACCATGTGTCGATCACGGCGTGTTCACAGATTAACGTTTGCTCCACTCGCACCACAACACTTGAGATGCATTTTCGATGGTCAGAATCGCCGCTTCAGTGTGTACCAGCGTTAGAAAAAGAGGTTCAGTCTACCACTCTAATGGTTCTTCAGTTTTTCTGCTTAAGGGTACACTTGAATACAAAGTGGCCTTATCCAAAATCTCTGCAGTGGATTCAGGAGCAGTACAGCACACATCGTATTCTGGCAGAGTGCAATAATAAAACAAAGTGAAATTAAATAGCAAACCTGTTATCAAATAAAAAAAAATGACAGACAATAACTCTCAAGCTGAGTCAGCAGCCGCGATAAACAGAGTCGTGTTAAAGGATAAACACCACATCCGAGGGTGCTTTCCTGTGGATGGGAGGCCGAAGCAGAGAAAATAAAACGAATAAAAAAAATTATCCCTGCATGGGACCTGCAAAATAATCTTTCCTGCTCAATTCAGATACACACACAAAAAAATTGGGTTTTCATTGCCTGTCTTAACCTTAATTCCTCCTGGCAGCCTGATCGCATGCGCGGCTGATGTGTGGAGTTCGTGTGGTAGGATTCAGGGGATAAGTAATGCGCTCGAGAGCAAGATGCATGCATCCCACAACAAAAGCCTGTTATGGTCAAACACTAATATTACTGAGATGTTTTCTTTCTCGTGTTATAGGACAGGGGCGAAAACAATGCTGGTGAACTGAAATCAAGAACTTACTGACCCTGCATGTCCTTCAGGCAACAATAAATAAATAAATAAATAAATAAATAAATAACTGGTAGCCCACAGAACTGGTAGTGAACTTGTCCCTGGCACCTTTTGAGGCAGGATATCACAGAACAGGATTGTTTGACAGCCAAGTGCTGCTTCTCCAGTAAAATTTTCTCATTTTAATATCAAATCTTCCACTTTTAGCCTTACAGGCTGTCGTGTAATTTACATTGACATTTACATTTATTCATTTGACACGCACTTTGTCACGAGAGTGTCTCGGAGTTCAGACCAAGAAGCTAGCTGTCTGAGGAGGGTAACCTGAGAAATCGATATCCTGAGAAATTGTTAGTCACAGGTCCAACTGACCAACTGTACGCTTGCTTACTCATCGCAACAATTAGTCGCCGCCTGTCCAGTTCACAAAATCTGTAGGGGTGGGAATAATTTGGCTCGGTTTAGCTTAAGATCCAGATGCAGACCGAATCCGTCATAAACCTCCAAGAAGCTGGCGTTTGTGGTGAATTTAGAGGGAATTCCATTACGTCAGACTCGGTGAGTGGTGAGTCAGGCGTGGCTAAAAATAACAGCGACACCACAGTGTTGAGCCTCTGGATGACAGCGCTCAACTTGTTACACTATCTCCCCATCTCTCTTTCTGAAGAAAACTGATCTTCAGCCAGCAAAAGGTTACCATAGAGCCCCAAACACACCTGGCATTTGACATGGTGTAGTAATGAAACCCATCCTCTCTGGGTTGTAAACATTAGATATGCTCCATCTTTCTGCCTGGTTGTGAAGCAGATGTTTCCTGCCTGGATAGGCTGAACGGAATAGTGGAAAATGCTTCCTGTTTTTTCGCGTGGCTGGGGAAAAAAAAAAAAAAAATACACACATGCAGTTTATATTGCAGTTAGCGTTTTTCCACTGCAGTTCTGGATAAACTCTACCTAAAACTCATTTAGCTGTTATTGCAATGTCAGTTTTTGTTTGAACCTGTTGACCTCACTTTTCAGAGAGCATAACTCTCTTTACAGCTCATTGGTTATAGTGAAAGGATAATGTTATATATCCTGGTGAGACTGTGTACTTTTAGTTCCTGTCTTTCCAGTTCAGTAGTATCATCTTTTTAAGCAACGGAGAGGGATATTAGTATAAAGGAGTTGAAATGGCTGGGTGGTTTGATAATGAAGAAATCGTGTTAAAGTTAAACCTCCACGCTGAAATACATTCAGTATTGAAATATTCGTGATGTGCTGGAGTTGATTCGTTGATACTTTCGTTATTCCAGTGAGAAGTTAGCGGTTGTTATTGCAAGCACAGGACCAATGGTGTGTATAATACGAAAGAAAATGTCAACCATGTCCAATAGAAGTTGTAACGGTCAGGTTTTTGCTCCTACAAACAAAAGAGCACAAGCTTCTTTTCTCGCTCACCATCTTCCAGCGAAGTTCAACGTCATCTTAACGAGAACTCCGACGTGGAGGTCGTGGACACTTTGGTGCAACCGCTGGACGCAAGGTTCCAGGATGTAACGCAGCTGTGCCGAGTCACGGCAGAGACTCGGCTTGACCAGTCAACCAGCTATGAAAGTGACGAGCTTAATGATGTCGACTGCAGTATTAGAGATTGAAGCTTTGGAAGCTGATCTGGTTGAGTAGATGAAGAGTGATGAAGAGGTGAGAGAGCTGGACAGACTAAAGGACTAAAGTGCCGCTGCATCACACTCGCTAGCTAGACTAGAGATGAACTGCGGGCTAAATCCCACTGGCTGATAACCAAAGTAATAGTAGACCAACGTCGATAATTTCATTGAATTCACTTTAACGACAAACTGGAGACTCAAACACAGACAACATATTTGTAGCAGGTTCTTCTGTATGATGCAAGCCATCCTGTATATCAGGGCCACATTCCACCTGTCAAGGGCTGTAAATCTCAGAAAGCAGAACGCGAAAGTCTGGCGAATGGACGGCTTTTCAGCAGCTTAGCGTTACAATGCAGAACGACTGTGTAAGATAAAGTTCTAGACCAGTCTATAGACTACACAAGCCATTAGACTAGTCTAAGATAATAGAGATGTAAACTGGGTCAAAATTTCCTCAATTAATTTAAATGTGCAAGGCTTGTAGTCTGGATATTTGGAAGGGAAAATCGGTTAAAAAGTAAACAGAGCCGTGTATCTCAGCCTGACGCGTTTGTCATTTAATACCTCGTATTACTCATTACTTTGTAAGGAGCTGAGGATTTTATTGGAACGGAAAGTGGTGAGGCTTTACAGGTCGCTGTAGACAGGACAGCTCGTGAGGCTGTAACAGCTGAACGTTTGTGACAGCTTTCTGTCACGATTTAACCCCTCTGTTTAATTTATAGACCTCATGGATAATGTATCGAGCCATCTTTAAGTTCAGGAGTCTTCTCAGGGACGGTATTGACCTGCAGGACACATTGAAGGGAATATTTTACTGCTCAAAAAGCTAAGAAAAGTCCATGGGTGAGGTGAAGTTTCGAGTTCTGCAGTAATATAGTTCAGTCTTTTAATGCCAGCACTTCCTTGATGTTGAGTGATTCATTCTTGGCCTCAGTGACGTGGATGTAATAAAGAGTCTGTTAGCTCCTTCCTCCGTGGGTCAGTCACAAATCTGCTTTTTACTGGTCAGTAATTATACAGCAGCAAGAAGCATTGTAGTCATTTGTGCTGAGGTAGAGAATGTGTTGCTCTCTAGCTCTGTGGTTAACTACAAACACCCCCAGGTTTCACCCTGTGACTGGTCTGTGTTGTAGCTAATGTCTGTAGGTTGCGCTTTAGGCCTCGTAAGGATTGCATTTATGCAAAGGATATGCATTAATGCAAACATCAATCTTGGCATGGAAAAAATAAACCCATAAACACAACTGCACAGCTCTATATTTAACAGCTCGGGTCGGATTTCTAAGGAAATACTAACATTTCTCCTACATCTTTCATCAGAGGGAGCAGCAGGGCCGTATTATTTAAATAAGTAATGAAATAAAGTCATCTGCAGTTATAGTCAGGGTGAAAGGTATTCTTAACTTGAATCAAACAGCAGTCTATGAAGGACTTTTTTCAGACATGTCACATCCCTTCACAAAACATTCATATCCATAGTGCTAATAAGTTGCCAGGTTAGCAATAACTACATGAATACGTTATAGTGATCTGTGTTTTGTGTTTACGCGGGGCTGAGTGATATGACCATATACTGTCAATATTCAATTCCATTATAGTCCACTTTTCTATGATATTGAGGGTCCTTTCTGTTGTTTTAGGGCAATAAGTACCTGAGTTGGCATAAGTATATATGTTTTGTACTGAATGAGTAACTGAACTCTGTAGTGAGACTCTGCAAGTTAATGTGTACAAATGGCACATCCATGATTGTGATTGCCACAGCAAACAATGCCGTGATTGGCCGGAGCAGTCTTGTTAGTCACAACTGTTAGGGCGTGATCATCATGAACACACACCTGCACATTAATACATTCTCTAGGCTGCTTGGTGTGAATGGGTGTACACTAGTAAAGAAGTAACATCAGGTTTTGTGTGTGAGAGAGAGAGAGAGAGAGAGAGAGAGTGAGAGTGTGTGTGTGTGTGTGAGAGAGAGCGAGAGTGTGTGTATGTGAGAGAGAGAGAGAGAGAGAGAGAGAGAGAGAGAGAGTGTGTGTGTGTGAGAGAGTGTGTGAGAGAGTGTGTGAGAGAGTGTGTGTGTGTGGGTGTGTGTGAGGGAGTGTGTGTGTGTGAGAGAGTGAGTGGGTGAGTGTGGGA
>JANDJT010000041.1:19640825-19655062 GCA_024331685.1 Stegophilus panzeri
TACTCTTTCTCAGATGCTCTCTGGGTGGAGGAGATGATGGTACTCTTTCTCAGATGCTCTCTGGGTGGAGGAGATGTTACTCTTTCTCAGATGCTCTCTGGGTGGAGGAGATGATGGTACTCTTTCTCAGATGCCCTCTGGGTGGAGGAGATGATGGTACTCTTTCTCAGATGCTCTCTGGGTGGAGGAGATGATGGTACTCTTTCTCAGATGCTCTCTGGGTGGAGGAGATGTTACTCTTTCTCAGATGCTCTCTGGGTGGAGGAGATGATGGTACTCTTTCTCAGATGCTCTCTGGGTGGAGGAGATGATGTTCATCTTTCTCCCCGGTTAGTCACAGCCACGCTAGCCAGCTGTGGGCATGGTATGAGTTCATGTGTGTGGAAGAGAACAGATAGTAGATTCCTCCGAGCGAGTCATGCTGCACTATGATGCTGCTTGCGCAGCCGTTTGAAAAGTCGGGGGAATCACATGTTGGCCTTCACCCTCCCCAGCTGGTAACTGTTGTGTGGTGGGGGGAATTGAAGAGAAAATGTGGGGGGGAATGGAGGAACCTGGTTTTCACCTGTGTGAGAAAAGAATGAGCGTCAAAACAGAGCAGCATAATGGATAGGTTTTTAATGATGTCCATATTTATTCATTCGTTCCTTGTTTACTCGTAGCCTTCGTCAGGTGCATGACGAGACAGTGTTCTGGCCATGTTTATGTTTACATCTATCTGCGATCATGTGACTTGTCTCTCATGTCCCCTACATCAACATTTATTTCCATCCTGTTTCCATCACTCGTATCTACAGCCAGACATAAAAACCTTTTTCTTTCTTTTCCCTAGTATTCCGACTTTGTTTTGTTTTAAAATGTGGATTTATCCTTTCATGTTTTTCTGTATTTTATTTTAATTTGCATTTTAAAATTTGCATGAAAAGGTTGGATTGAAGATCCCAAAACAATTAGGCAAATTTTGTTCAGTTGCTTTATTTGTTTTCACAGAAAAGCAGTGTGTGTGTACAGTTTAGTGTAGATATTTCTGCTCTGTTCGTGTTCGATATAATGGCAACAAATACTGAGCTCTCAGAAATAATCTTTAAACAGCCATGTTGATTTAGTGCTCAGCTGAAGTTAAACCCACTTACTTGATTTTCATGCTTTCGGTCTGTAGCGTATACACACACCTGGACGAATCAGATTAACTGATTAACACCTTCATTACAACCTAGATATAATTATACTACACGTACCTGCTGACTAGCACGCAGTCTAAACCAGCTTAACTAACACGACACATCTGTGTTAAATATATTAAATAAAACAGTGCTACACGATGCTAATGACAGAAGCTCTATAGAGCAGCAGGTCCCTGCTTATGGGTGGATGGGTGTGAGTGTGTGACGTCGTTGTTTATTGTTTGGCTGTGGATCTGGAAGATCGCATGTGCTGCTAAACCTGATCTGTATATGTGTGTGTGTGTGTGTGTGTGTGTGTGTGTGTGTATTTGTGCGCACAGTGGAATGTTAAGAAAATGACGCTATACCCTGGATAGAGCTCAGAACAGCAGGCCTAGCAACAGTTGACGTAATGCAATAAACGTCCGCTGCATGTTTGCGCTCATTTAAATGCATTATAATTTCCAGCCGTTATTATTAGCGCTGATGATTAGGGAATTGAATTGCTTTCTGCCTGATTTTAATACTTGAATATCTGTCGAAGTTAATGAACAGCTGTTTAAAGAGGGGAAATAATACTTCATTAAACACGGAGTCCTGAACAGTCATTTTCTGTCCAGCTTTTTCATTCATTCGTCTTCAGTAAGCACTTCCTGCTGGTCAGCGTCACAGAGGCCTGGATCAGACGTCCATCACAGTCAGCATGTACACACACACACACACACACACACACACACGCTCTCACACAAGGGCAATATAGAGTAATCAGTTCACCTGTTTGTTTTACAGACGTGATGTAGTGAAATGAGCAGAAATATTAAATGTACTGAATATCAGCTCAAGAACTCGCTCTGTTGTACACGTCATACCGATTCACCAGCTAGGGAGCTGATTGAGACGCACCTGTTAATGTGTGTCTCTGCTCTAGTAATGAACAGGTTTTTTAAAACATGAGGCTATAGAAATACGTGTGTGTGTGTGTGTGTGTGTGTGTGTGTGTGTGTTAAATTGAGAAGAAAACGGCGACGTGTATTCGGACCACGGCGTGCTCTTGTGACGTGGTTATGAATCGACAGCTCTTTGCTACCGCAGTGAAATCACGTCTCGGAATTATATTAACGTAACATTTCAAGACAATTTCTGTAGGACGTTTTGTCCTCTGAGCAGTGTTCCAGGTGCTGGGTATAATCCATCACAGTGTGGCATTTACTTCTTTATGTATTTATACTTTTTCGTTAGTGACAGTGTTATTGAAGCAATAAAAGTTACAGTTCTTTATTTATATCTAGAAGATATGTGGTAAGGAATGTGATCGGTGGACACGGGCCCGTGAGCCACACGGCACGTTTACACATCCCTGGTGCGTAGTCCATCTGCACAGCTGGTGTTAGATCTTCCAGAGCAATATTATACGATACAAATGAGTGCGTTACTTTCTGGTGTGTGTTTCGGCGGTTGTTGTTTACCTGCAGCAAAGCTGTTTACAGACTGCGAAATGTTTTCCTGATGGTCCGTTTACGCTGCTGCTCTGCCCTCTTGTGACAGATTTAATATATTGCTTTTATTTATTTTTACTTTTTTGTTTATATTTATCTGTGTATCCATCAGTCTAGCGATCTTCCTGATTGTCTGTCTATCTACAGCTGATCTTGTATGCCGAACGTCTTATTGATTGATAGCTGTTGTCTCACTGCTCTGTCATTTATTTTCTCTGATTTATGGTTCAGTCGATAATGTAAAGCCTGTAATTTTCAGGATAAATGATTTCTTTCTTTTTGTCCCCCTCCTTGTACAGACCTTCAAAAGACTCATTCCCGATGAGGTAGGTGTATAAGTCAGTGTGTTCCCACCCCGTACACATGCAAACGCATTGTGTGTGTGTGTGTGTGTGTGTGTGTGTGTGTGTGTGTGTTGCTTGGCTAACTCCCCTCACACTGTTCGTTCCCACATATAACGGCACGCGTGACTTGTATCACCCCACCGCATCACCATAATCTCCATCTCTGTTGCCCTTTCACTCATAACCCTTAACCCCCACATCCTGTGTGTGTGTGTGTGTGTGTGTGTGTGTGCAGTGTCTAGCAGCACTGCTTCTTGTGTTGAAACACACCTGTGTTTGTCATGAAGCCCTGTGAACCACCCAGTGTTTAAACTGCATTCTGGAAGATTTCCTCTACCTTTAACAACAATAATAATAATAATAATAATAATAAACTATAAACAGTGCTTTTATCTCCTCGATGAGCTACAGTACCTCCTCTCCCTGTGCATGTTCAGGCCAGTCATGGTTTTAAAGGAATACTCCTGTTTTACAACTTATCTCCTGCTTTTGAGTCTGTGAACTCAACGTTTAGCATCGAATGAACATTTCTAATAAGGACTATACAGATTCCCAACAGCCAGGCCCACTTCCCGAAGAGTGGGGGTTGTTATAACAGTAAATACGGACTAAATCTGGAACAGGATGTACGGGACAAGCACATACGGGAGTGACGGTCAGGTGTCCACAAACCTTTTGGCCGTGTTACTCGTGCCTTGTTTAAAGTGGAATATATATTTAATATTACAAAGGGAATTTTCTTCCAGTTAGAAGAGGGAGATATTAGAGAGAACAGCTGGAAGAGTCAAAGCCGTACATGTTCCTGCAGAGGGACATGAAGATTTCAGCACAACGCAGATGTCCTGCTTTTCCCCGCTGGTGTTTCATTGATTTATTGTAGCAGAGGCGAGAGATAAACGATGCCACGTGATACAAACCGTGTGCATCATTTTCCCTCTCAAAATGCTTCCAAATACAGTTCCTTGTACATTTCGACAACCGAATTACCTGCTGGATTTGACTGGTAGATAAAAGCAAAAATATTATCGATAAGCTGCCGCCGACCTTCAAATCTCAAAGATTTTTTCCCCCCCAAACAATTTGCTTTCATGGAAAAACCTCATTCATCTCTGAAAGCTACAATTATTCAGGATTCATTAAATCAGGTTACAAAATGCCCCTCAACGTCCCTTAGAACCTTCAGACCATTTAGACCATTTCCATTTGAAGTGAATTTTGGGTAAAAGGTTTTTGTTTTTCTTCTAGTAATCCCACTTAGACTACAAAAGCGATAGATAGGAGTATTCCTTTATAAAAGAGCTGCTGAACTGACTTTTCATTGCATGGTTGTAAACAATAGAACAGATTTCATTCAGCGTTATCTTTCAGAATACACCTCTATACTAATCTACACCTCGGTGACATTAGCAGAGCCTTAGAGCTCCTGTTTGGGGTGTGTGTGTGTGTGCCTGTGTTTGTGTGTACGCGTGCTTGTTATGCTGTGGTTAGATTTGCTGTGTTGTGAGTGTACAGTTTTGTAACATTTTGAGATTTAAGCTGAATTTAGGTACCCATGTCAAATGATATATTGTTTAGGCGTATAGGATCTGGTGTGGTGAGGCTTGATGTCCTGCAGTGCCACCTACTGGCTGCTCTGTGCCATACTTTTACTTTTTAAAGCAATAGTTTGGTGAAAAGCAGAATTTTCCCCTCAGGCTACTTCACCACTGTAAAACATGATAGCCTCATTAAGTTATGTGAACTTAATTTCTTCTCTTTAACTCCAATTGTCATGACACATTTTGAATTCACCTTTATAAGTTCTCAAAAATGAAACTTAAAGTAGACCATTTGTCTTGACTCAAAGTTGAAACAAAGTTTATCTTCGAGCTGAGTTTCCTCACGTTTTTTAAGTTGAACCACCTGAAATGTTATAATTATTATTATTATTAAATATAAATGAACTTATTGTTTTGTAGGGATGTAATACACACTATACACACACAATAATAACGCACACTGTAGGTGGATGGTGGAGTGACACTTCACTCCAGTGCACCTTCAGCTGTGATGTAGTCATTGTGTAGTGTGTGCTTTGTGTGTTAGAGATGCGGTCATTGCGGCTGCCGGGCTCCACCCCCAATGACCCCTCTCTGGAGAGTACTCAGCTAGGTACCCTCACTCTGACCTTTGACCTTTCACTGTGTGGCAGCTGGAGCGGTTCACAAGCATGCGAATAAAGAAGGAGAAGGAGAAGCCGGGCACGATGAGTCAGAGACACTCGTCTGCTGTGTTGTACGAGATCCCATCCCAGGCTGCCATGCTGCAGGACCACAGTGACGAATACATCCTGGAGCTCTTCGAGCAGATGCTGGTGAGACAGTGGATGTAGCTGTGTGTGTGTGAGCGAGAGAGAGAGAGAGGGAGGTGGCTGTCAAAGTCACTTAAAATGTCATTTGAATTTCAATTACTTAAAACACTTAGCATTCGCATACATTAGAATATTAATGAGGGTTTAATTTTATACGGCTACAGACAGAGTGAAAAGTAGCACTAAGACTACCCCACACGTTAATGCCACATAAACCCGAGGCAGTGAAAACTATTACATATCATACCGTTAGCATAAACTTTAACGTTTCCGATTTTTATTATTTTCCCTCAGTAATGTTTCCTTGACATAGTTTCTTAAAAAAAAAAACGTTAACTTAAAACAAGAAATGAAACATTTTTAGGTGGCTTGTCTGCATTAGAGAACAATTTTTAATCATTTAAGTCTCCAACACACACAATTAGGAGTCCCAAAGTACTTTCATTTTATTATATATGCTTAATTACTAGTGTACACGCATACCGGATTAGTGTAGTCTGCTTTAATCCCAGTGGAACATTCAAGATTCAGTCACAGAAAAAGTGAAAACCAAACTGTTTACTTACATTTAAGGTCACTTTAAGGATCGTGTGATCTAAAATATTTAAATATGCATTTTTTTCACTTTGAATTCATTAGTCTGATGAATTGGAACAGTGACATTGACAGCCGTGATGTGTGAATAAAACTGAGTAATTAACAGTTATCTGGTGCGTCAGGATAATTTACCTAATTATATGCCAAACTGCATGATTGACCTTCTTAATCGCAGCGTCCTTCATCTGTGCTCTCTCTCTCTCTCTCTCTCTCTCTCTCTCTCTCTCTCCAGGTGGACATGAATCTGAATGAGGAGAAGCAGGTGCCGCTGAGACAGAAGGACATAGCCATAAAGAGAGAGATGGTTTCTCAGTACCTGCACACATCTAAAGCTGTAAGCAAAACACACACGCGCATACACACACACACACACACACTGGCCTGTTACTAAGGGCAAACCTCTAGGTCAGTGAATCTCAGCTCGTGCTGTGGAGACCCCTTGTGGTGTAACAATGCGCTGCAGATGAAGAGGCAGAGTTCACTACACCGCTTCTCCTGATTTAACTCAACCATTTATCTAGAAATTTCCGCAGATCATAAGTATGAAATAACCACTTGTAGTTAACAAGTCATTTCTCTAGAGCTAGACCTAGAGCACGTGATTGTGAAGTTGAAAGACATCTTTAGCGACTTTCATATGCTAATAATCCTGCTATCTGATTCTCTTGAACTGTTACAGAAGCAGTCTGATATTAAAGTGAATATACTGGATTATAGTGACAGTCAGATTTCAAGAGATTCAACGAAGGATTTTAGACCAATCATTATTTAAAATATGCTAAACACTAATGAGTCGATTAAAACATTTCAACTATTTAAAAGATGCTTTGATTTCAAAAGGAATGACGTTCTTAACTCACGATTAGGAAATCTTATGAGCATTTATAATTCAGTGTCTGTACTGAAGCTATTGACTGATTTCACGCACAGCTTTTGTAGTAAGAGCAGTGCACTTGACGTATTGATTGCACATTACTGACAAAATCTGATTTTTGTTTTGATTATTTTGAACAGAGAAGCACAATAAGGAACATGGATTATATCATTTGTCATGCTAATATGGAGATGTGATACATATTGTTTGAGCGCCTATGAGCAATGAGTTTTACTCTGTACTTCTAGGATATTTATTGATAACAATTGGAATTACCATTTAAATACTATGTGTGTGTGTGTGTGTGTGCACACAGGGCCAGAGCCAAAAGGAGAGCTCCAGGTCTGCTGTGATGTACATCCAAGAGTTGAAAACTGAACCCAGAGACACCCAGCTGCTGAGCTGTCTCGAGTCTCTACGCATCTCCCTTAATAACAACCCCGTCAGGTGACACACACTCAGACTCGGACTCTCATGTACACAGAGACATGCACGTCTTATGATAAGCATGTTAACTGTGTGTGTGTGTTTGTGTGCGTCACAGCTGGGTGCAGACGTTTGGAGAGGAGGGTTTGATTTTGCTGCTAAACTTCCTCAAGAAGCTCCAGGATGAGAAAGAGGAGTTCCCGTAAGACACCTCAACATACACACTTCCATTAGCGTAACAGGTTCATATGACAGTGAACTAGGACTTAAACATGCTGAGACAGCAGACAAAACCCCAGAGTGACATCAGACACATTTTTATTACTTGACATGTTATTTGACTTTTTTTGGATCCAATCTGCTGATTTATTTTATTCCGTTAATCCTAGTTCACACGACACGATTTTAAGCCTGATTCGCACGTCGCCGAGCTCGTCGACAAAAACACTTTGATTGGAGGCGACTCTGTGAGCAATCGGCGCTCGCCAATCGGCAGTTGATGTTTATGTCTGAACTACAAAGTGCCGAGGTATCGGCGAGGCCATGCAGATATTTGGCATACTAAATCTGGAGCTGTCGGGTGACTTCACATCCCGTGGTGTGAAAAGTGTGGTCACTGGCAGTGATTGTGGCGACGAGCTACAGCCAATGAGAGAACAAGGCAAGGGGTGAGGTCACCGTGAGGAAGGGAAATCCGAGAAACCTATGGCAGAAGCATAAAGGGGAGAATCTGTACAACTTTTGAACACAATCCCTGCTGCCCGCGTGTGTTAATCCATTCTTTCACCCCCTTTCTTTGTCTTTTCCTTTTTGGGGGATTTTTCAGCATAAATCATCACGCAAACAGCTCGCACCGCTTGTTTCTGTCCTACGTCCATCTTCAAATAAACAACTCCTGTTTCGCGAGTGGTTTTCGCGTCATATGTCCGTGTCACTTCTCGCGTGTGTTTTCGTGACAAAACGTAGTTTGAACACCAGACAGAGTCATCGGGTGACAGAGTCGTTGTCGGATCGTGTAGTGTGTGACCCCCTGTCTCCGAGTAACCACGTAGTGAACACCACAACTACGTCCTGACTCCTGATTACAAGACAGCAAGTCGTGTAGTGTGAACAGCACAGCCATCTGCTGACGGTGAAAGTCGTGTAGTGTGAACTTAGCCTTAGGGTAACTGACACAGATTAGGCATGAGAACACAGGTGAGATGGCAGCCTGCTTTAAGACCATCTGTGTCATGTGGCCTTATGCATAAGCTTGCAGTGAGCCTGGAAGACTAGTCAGATCTCAGCCAAAACACAAAGCTGTGATATCAATATTTTGCTGAAACTCGAAAACGTGGGATTAGTGTGCATGAGCAAAATGGTTTCGTTGGAGCTGTTATAGTGTAAAGGTTTAAGAATGGAAATAAAATTAGTGAAAGCTCTGCAGCTGTATTATCTGAAGTTTAATTTTCTGCACTTAATCTGTCTCTGCTGCCATGCTGCTGCTGATATTCATTGATCTCTCTCTCTCTCTCTCTCAGGAATGCTGGTGTTGGAGTAAAGTGCCAACATGAGATCATCCGCTGCCTCAAAGCCTTCATGAACAACAAGGTGAGAGGATGCACTCAGTACTTGGCAGGTGGATTACAGACTCTGTAACTGATGCACTGAAACTCTTCAGCTCACAGCTTAGGCACTTACTATACGGATTTGTATGTATAAGGCAGAATTTATGGTAATGCGCCTTAAACCCCAATCAGAAATCAGCGCAGTTCGCAGGCAGGTTTCTGCTTGTAGATCAACTGCATCTTTCGTATTGCTTTTTCAGCAGCTTATCTCTGTGGATTTAAGAATCTCGTTAGAAACCGACGATGGGGTTGGAAACAGAAGTAGCATGGAGGAGTAGCTTTACCTTCTTTTTGCTCTATATGGCCTTAATGCTGTATTCTGCTCATCCTCACTTTATATTTCTGTACCGTGAGCCAGTTTGGCGCAATTATTATACGATACCCAAATTAGCTAAATTTTAAACTATTAAAGAAAATTTATTTGGTTCGTATTTGTTGTTCATAGCTTAGACTGAGATTTGTTTATTTACTCATTCTTTATTTATCTAGATCTACAAGGCATTGCACAGAGTTTAAGCTTTACATAGAAAATTCACTAAATATGTGATGAATGAAGTATAGTGCACTGTACATACTTTCTTGTGCACTTTGTTACTGTAAAGATATATATATATGCACACACTACCAGTCAAAAGTTTGGACACACTCATTCTTTATTTTGATTTTTTTTCTCCACATTTTAGAATGATAATATTGTGATCAAAACTCTGGAGTAACACAAATGGAACAAGGGGAATTATATAGTGATAAAAAAAAAAATCCCAAATAAATCAAAAATAATTGAGTATTTTAGCATCTTCAAAGTTAGACCCCCTTTTTGCCTAGAATTTCCATAGATGTATTCTTGGCATTTTCTCAACCGATTTCTTGAGGAATTCCCCTGAGATGCTTTTTAAACAGTATTAAAGGAGTTCCCGCCTACGCTGGACTCTTATTGGCTGCTTTTCGGAATATTTCACTCCAAATCATCTTTTTTAAAAAAAATATTTTTTTGTAAATAAAATGTTATTCATTTCTTTCATTAGAAAACTATGTTGGCACGATTATATTTTTGTCTACAACACCGATTTCAAACATTAATCTTCAGATCAAAAGGTTTTTACGACCATGAGAAACATTTCAGTCGAGTGTCTCCAAACTTTTGACCGGTACTGTATCATTTCAGCGTGTAGGGGCTGACCTTTTTCATTGTCGCACTTGACTCTGAGGTCAGTGCAGTTCTTCCCGGTAAGACGAGACAGGACAGGTCTTCTTTGCTGGATGGGAAGAAATCTGTCTTCCATATAAATGGTGCATTCTGGTTTTGGACGGTCATGCTGTTGTGTTTCAGTACGGTTTGAAAGCCATGCTGGCGTCAGCCGACGGGATTCCTCTCCTGGTCCGAGCCATAAATTACAGCGTCCCTCACATGATGGTGGACGCTGTCAAACTGCTGTCAGCCATCTGCATTCTCGAGCACCCTGAAAACCTGTAAGTGTCCGTGTGGGGTCTGTATGTGTCTGTGTGTGATGATTTAATAGGGCTGCATGTTACTTACGGATAGCACAAATACGTTTACCGTAAGTGTGGAGGCTATACAGACCAAAACACATTATACATTAAAATATTTTTTTCTTCTGAGCTTGGATAACAAGTACCACTTCAGTTATGCTTTATTTAGTTTAAAAAAAAAATATATATATATATATATATATATATATCTTAACATACAATCAGCTTCGTGTTCCTCTAAGCAACAACGTTAGTGTTATTGAAGTACAACAATACCCATGATGCATCACTGTATGCATATGTTGTCATATCACACACCCTTAGTTTCCTTTAAACTAGTAAAATACTGTTTTGTCATAAAGCGCCAACAGACATACTAATGTTACGAATACCGAAAAGTTTTTTTTTTTTTTTCTGAAAACTTTCTACATTTACTTAAAAATTCTGATCTTGTGCAATGTTATAAGTGTTCAAACGTTAAAACGACACCAGTAGTCTTTAGACCTGTACTGATATTTATTTTGTCAGTTTATCAAACAACAGTATAAACATTAAAAACGTAAAAATATCTTGTAAAGTGTGTGTCTGTGACGTGTATTGCAGTCATGAGCGCGTGCTGGAGTCTATCACCGCGCTGGCTGAGGAGAGGGACATCGAGAGATTCCAGCCCCTGCTGTCTGGCATGCGCAAATCCAATATCGCTCTCAAGGTAACACACAGTTTTAATAAGCGAGGAACTACAGAGCAGGTGTAAAGAAGTCAAAGATTTACACAGCCTACATTTTGTTTGGAAACACTGAGAGTCTTTTTTTTTTTCTTCCCCTCCCCGTTTCTGCTAAAAACTAAATGCTGCAGTGTGAGCCTCTGTGAGTTATCTGTGTCGGCCTCACTTGTCTGTGTGATGTGTGTGTGTTCAGGGAGGCTGTATGCAGCTCATCAATGCTCTGATCAGCAGAGGAGAGGAGCTCGACTTCAGAATTCACATACGCTCGGAGCTGATGAGATTGGGCCTGAGGGAGCTGCTCGCTGTGAGTTTAATTCACACGTTCTGCTTAGTTTATGGGCCTTAACACCAGCAATACACGTACACCGCACTGTGCTGTGTGTATGTGAAGCCTTATGACTCACTTGTTCAAATTGTGTAAAGTGTATTGAAATAATTTGTATTGAATTAGTTTTTTTGAATACCCAGTTTAATAGTAAAATGGTCTGGAAGCACTTCTGCACCTTTCCACCCTCAAGGGTAAAGGCCAGGGTTTATGAATATGCATTAATATGCAAATTAGAACAACAATCTCAGGTTACATTTGTTATTATAGCTGCTGTTAGCCAGTATAACCATGACTGTATTATCACTGTACTTTTATATGAATGATTAATCTGCATTTCATCCTTAGCTAGTCTGTCTTAGTCTTTATTTCATACACAACTTTATATTGAATGTAATATCTTCTCATGTTCATACATAAAGCTCCTTTAAATACTGCTGGTGGTCATACTGTGTGTGTGTCTGCATGCGTTGTGAGCAGGAGGTGAGGAACATAGAAAACGAAGAGCTCCGTGTGCAGCTGCAGGTCTTTGATGAGCAGGCTGAGGAGGACTCGGAAGACCTGCGTTCCCGTCTTGAAGATGTGCGCATTGAGATGGAATATCCTTTCAGAAGGTCATAAGCAAAGATATCACACCAGGATGTTTCCACTGTACAGATGGTTGTAACGTCTGGCATCGGGACACTGGAGTTGTGCTTTGTGCCGGTAACAGGTTTCAGTTGTATGTAACAGGAACCAACAGGGCCCTCAGTGGTGGGCTAGGAGCACTGTTACTTGCTGGCTGGTTATGTGCATCATACCATGTAGAAACCAAATACACAGACAGACAGAAAGAAGATAGATAAGATATGATAATATACCGTACTGTATCGTTAGTGCCATCAAAATAGGCACGAATTAAATTGAATCATATCAACATAAACTTATCGTATGGAATGTGACAATACAGGATTTTTTGCGTTGAACAAGCCCTTACAATTTTATTTTCATGTTGACAAAAATGTAAAAGCGCTCTTTTCTTAGCAAACCTTCAGCCAGTAACGCATGCAAAATGCCCTGGTTATCCAGACAGCTGATTTACCGAAAAAAAAAAAAAGAACATCAGTTCAAAGACTTGTCATGTTATGCTCCGCAATAATTATGCGGTTGCTCTTAGCGTTGGTACGGTGATGTTGTTTTTCAATTTCAGATTGCATTGTTTCCTGGTTTGACCCAGATCTTAATTAGTGTGCAGTTGAAACGTCCCACACAGTTAAATCTACCTGTAGCTCCTGGATTAACCACCAGGAGTCTCAAGGGTTCCGAAAAAAAAAAAAAAATCTTAACATTTGTATTTTGTGTTTATGTTGTTAATTTTACTCACGTAGTGTTCAGATTTATTCCTCGTGCATTACTATTATTATTCTTTGTTTTGAATTTAATGATCTGATTATACACCATTGAGAAGTTATTTCTTTTTAGTAAATGTAGATTGCTGAAGTTCAGCCACCAGATGGTGCACGGAAAACCTACTGGTGACTTAATCTACCTGTACTTCTTTCAAATACCCGAAAAAGCACATTTAGATAATTGGTGCCCTTGGGAACATTGCTAGTACATTACATTCATAGTAGAGTAGATTTATTAGATCAGAACAGCTCAGGAAATGGGAAAGTTATTTATAACACTGAAGTTTCTATTCAATGCGGGTATGTCTGGTTTGTTTGTATTCTGTATCGGCGTCTTCCTTAACAGCGTGTTGTTTACTGACATATCGGAGGTGTTCCAGATGCTGCTGAACACGGTGAAGGATTCGAAAGCTGAAGGCTACTTCCTGTCCCTCATGCAGCACCTGTTGCTGGTGCGCAATGACTACTTGATTAGGTACGACCTCTACCTCCTTACCTTGTGATTACCTCTCAGTGACCTTGAGCTGTGTGAGCAACGTGAGGAGGAGCTGTAGAGACTGGGGAATGTAAACAGGATGAAGGATAAAGGTGTAACGGCACATTCGACATGACCATGTATCCCCTCTGCATTTCCCTTTCAACTTCGCATTCAACCTGCAGCTTGTTGTGTGCACTGCATTGCGTATGGGGAAAAAAAAACCCTAATACTTTTTCGACATAAATGAACCCATTTGTGTTCATTTTAAAAAGATATTTTTGTTTATATTTTAAAAAGCAACACCTTTATTATCCAGCGCTCTACTATCTTTTATTTTGTCTCAGTGTAGAGGAAAGTCCAAAATCTTAGATCAAAGTCTTTCACTAGTGTATCTTTTAAAACCTTGTGTGTTGACGTTAGACTCGAGGCGTGTGCCGTGATATCACCAGGAAATAGGGACACGGATCTGTCCGACATATACAAGCCGACCAACCAGTTGAAAATTAAACAATGATGTAGTATTTAGCCATACGTCTTCGCCACTTTACTCAAGTGCTCAAAGTACTTGATATACAGTAAAAAAAAAGTAGTGACGTTACCACCTCGCTATAGGGCACTGTCTTTCAAATATTTAAATGCATTTTCAAGTCTCGTTCCTAGGTCAGATTTTCTGAAGTGCAATTAAATGGCAGTCAAGTTGTTCTGATTTTTAGCAGTTATCAGATTAATTTGCCCATGTAAATGCACTGCTTGTTTCTGTGGTTCACCTATTAGCCAGAGGTTTGATGAAAAGAGGCGTAAGAGTCGATTTATGTCATTGTAAGCGTGTATCTGCGAGTGCGTCTCAAGTTTGTGCGTAAAGTCTTTGCGTGAAGTCCTCACCGAAAAAGAGACAAAACAAAGCATAGGCATGATTTTTGCTTTGAAAAGTGTGGGTGGGCTGGGGGGGGAAGAAATGTACAATCAATTATAAA
>JANDJT010000041.1:19690754-19710244 GCA_024331685.1 Stegophilus panzeri
CCTCACGTTTCTACTTTCTCTCTCTCTCTCACACACTCACACACACACACACACACACACACACACACACACACACATACTATTCCTCCACTGGTGCACATCTCTCAAAATATATTACCCTTGCATATTTATATCCTCAGTATCTACGCACACACATATACGTACAGTAGTGTCTAGGGCCTTAGCTGTTGTCTGTCACCCCTTTGCCATCTGTTGCTGTCTAATTTCTTATTCCATTCTGTTCCTGGGAGACTCGGAGAGACACTGGCTGAATGAAATATGGTGGTGAGCTGCATGCTGTGCCACATGGCTGCTCCTGCACTTAAATGTTTCTGCCTCATCTGGCTCATTTCTGCCCAGGAACCACAGACACGTGGCACTTCATATCTTTTTGTATGATTTGACCTTGATTCTGATACCACGTTAAACTCTAGCAGTGTTCTATAATTACATTTACAGCATTTTGGCACATGTCCATATCAATTACATTTTATGTTTATAGTACTTTTATCTCTAGACATGGTCACAAAGCAGTTTTACAGAAATACAGATGTAGATTTTGTTCATTAATGAGCAAGCCAACGATGACCCTGGCAACGGGGAAAAACTCCCCGCGTCGAGATGAGGAATAAACCTTGAGGCAAATCACACTTAAACGGGAATGTTAAAAGACAAATAGTATTGAGTATTTTGATAGGAAGTTGAGAATGAGCAAATTGTGACAAGGAATGCTGTGGTGAACACAGGGCAGTCTTTATTATTCCTGCAACAGTTCTCTGCATTATCCAGGTGAAATTAATTACAGATACCAGTACAGAAATATTACGGCAGTATAAAACTCCTGGAGAATGGATAGCAAAAATAATGAACAAGATATAAAGGCATATAAAAGCATGCAGACAGCAATTAAACAAAAGTTCAATTATGCGCAGAATCTGAAAATCTCTTCAAAATCAAATAGTTTTTAATGACTAAATTATGTACCCTCGAGAAAGCTGAGGCATTTGGCTGAAGCATATACACACAAATACTAAAACACAGCTTAAATCGGCGTCCCAAGCAAGCTAGACTTTCTCATGCAGTTAACGCTGGTGTAGTAGACACGTGCGATGGACTCGAGTACATGCAGCTCAATTTATTGGGCACTGACAGCTCAATAAACGTGTTGGAATAAATGTCTTTGATTATTTTTCCTTTTCTGTTCTTAAATTTTGAAGCACTATGAAATACATTTTACATTGATTGAAGTTCATTGCCAAATAACAAAACACAAATCCTTCTAGGATGACAGCAATTAGCTTTTATATTCTTTGATGTTTTGGTTTGCTGTCGCTTTTATATGTAGGTTTGTAAACTCGTAGGAAGAAAAACACGAGCAGCACATAACTGAGTGTATGAGGTAGACTTGTGAGATTGTGTGTGATATGCCATTATACTATCATGCCCCATAATTATCGCTGATTGACGATAGTATCACCTGTGGCTTTGAGTGGGGACAAGAAGGGGCGTGGCTAGAGCTGTGTACATCATTACAGTGGAAATAATTCCAGGAGCTGGTTATAAGTCGGCTGTAGCTGCAGTATCGTTAACGTTAGTGTTTAGTCAGGGTGGTTTTTTTTGTTGTTGTTTTTTTTCCATCTTAATTAACCATTAACAAGGTCAGGACTGTAAATAAACATAATGAGGTATTAGCTTTAAGTTTAACATATCAACTAAAGCGCATATGTTCTGTGTTGAACAGCAGTGGAGATATTTATTGAGTTATTGGTATAGGGAAGTAACCTGATAAACATGTTCTTGTTCTTAATTTAAATCTCTGTTCATGTTTTGTGAGCGAAGTCATTTGCAGCTTTATTTGTGTGGCAGCACAGGCAAGAGAAGCTAAGATACGTGAGAGAAACATGTCAGACGGCAGGTTATCAAGGTTCGCATAGTTTAGTTTATTTATTTATGAAGCACATTTAAAAACAACGAAAGTTGAAACCAAGGTGCTGTACAAGTAGTATTAAACATATTTATAAACACGCATTTAATAATACCAAATGAGACTTTTACCCCCTCAGACTAAATTAAAGTGGGTCTTCAAAGAAGGTGTGAACATAGCAATGGGGGGGGGTCTAATATGAAAAGGGAGACTGTTTAGAGCCTGGGAGCAGCTACTGAGAAAGCCCGGTCACTTTGGACTTTAAAACGATGAATGAGGGACTGAAAGAAGTAGTTGACTGGATGGTAAGGAGATCATGTATGTACTGGGGAACAAGTCCATGCAAAGATTTAAAAACGAATAGGAACATTTTTTAAATCAACGCGGATATTGACTGGCAACCAGTTCTTAAGCCGGGTTCGCGCTGTACGGTTTTGGTTGTCCTAGACAAATTTTCAGAATCCTAAAAGATTCCTAGAATCCCAGGCCAAAATCTGTAGTCTTTGATCACTAGTTTGACGTGTTCCCCGACAGCCGATTAACGACCGTTGTGACCAAATTTCTCCTCACATTAAATTCTGGCAGTGTCGGAAGACTTGAGGCACAGTCCTGTAGTGTGGCTTCTTGCGTGCGTCCGTTTTTCACGTCTCGACCGTCGTACAGTCGGACATTGATGACAGCTGAGACCCTACAGTGTGACGTGGCTTACAGCGGGGATCATGTTCCCACACTCTGACAAGCAACCGTCACAAAGGACTATTAAAATCACACAGTGTGCACCCGGCTTAAGAGGCGAGGACAGGAGTAATGTGCTCACGTTTTCTGGTGCTGCTCAGTAATCTAGCCGCCGCATTTTGTACCATTTACCAGCGATCTAGAGCAGTTTTAGTCAAACCCAAATAGAGTAGATTACAGTAGTCTAACCTTGATGTTATAAATGCATGAATAACAATGTATTATAACAATAATAATAATGTTTCCAGGTCCTTCAAGGGCATTTTGTTGATTTTAGCGATAGATCTCAACTGAAAAAAGCTGCTTTTGACAGCAGCACCGATCTGCTCATCAGTGTAAGGAACGGCCAAAAAGAAACACATTACGAGATACAACACACTTAATGTTCGATAGACATTTTTATCATCCAGCTTAATAACCATCGAGTCTATCGGTCATTCCTGATGCTGTTGTCAGTCGTCCCGAACTTAGCTCCCGAACAACAGTGGCTGTGGTTTCTGGGTGGAAGGGATGGTTTTACTCTGTCCCATGTCATGCAGAGCGACACTGGCCAATCATGGGTGTCTGTGGACACTTTCCTCCAAGTGTGTTCAGCTGCCCTGTTTCACACCCTGAGCGGCAGGTGGAAAAGATCTGATGTCTTACAAGCCTCCACCCTCCCTGGTTTCTAGTTTTTCTGTTGTGCCACTAGGGAGCCTGTAGAATTAAATTCTGTCTCGTCTTAAACACTAAACTCCTTTCATGACGTGCAGCAATATGTCTAGATTTCTCCACAGAAGTCACTGTACAGAGACTTCACTATCAATGATTAATTATTATTAGCAGTACTGGAAAACAGTAGTATATAATAGCGGTACATTTCTCCCCAGCATGCCACACTGGAACTATTTGCACGGCATGTGTGCTTGATAATGTGTGACACATGTCTGCACTGTGGGAATTGGCCACGTTGTGCTTCGTAATATCTATATGTTTAGTAATTTTAGAATTTGGTCTTCGGCAATCATAGATGGTGGGCATTTTCATCAACAACACATCAGTGTTTCTGTCTGTCTGTGTGAAGTAGTGTCCCTCTTGTTCTCTGTGCAGATCAATAATCATATAGGTGTCCGTGTGTGTGTCCTTGCAGTTTATCGACATCAATATTTTCTCCTCTAGTTCCAAATTTTCTGCCTCTGTTGTTTTGTTAATGAAGTAGTTTTTTTTTTTTTTTTTTTTTTCTTTTTTCTTTTTTCTCCCCCCCTACAAGAGTCAACATGGACGCTTTAATACTCAGTACATTTACATGGACAACAATAATCCGATGTTAACCCGATTAAGACGATACTCTGATTAAGAAACTAGCATGTAAACAGAGATTATTGATGACCTTAATCTGACTGAAGTCATACTCGAAGTAAACACAAATGGAATTAAGACGTGTGGAGGATTCCTGTTTTAGTCGCATTATTGAAGTGCATTAGAGACATGTACACACCTTAATCACATTATTAACGTCGTGTGGGAGTTTTCACCGCATTTTGCGACAGGACGCGTACACACACGGCAGCGCTCAACCGTTTAACGGCAAACGAGAGCACGGCTGCGTCCGAAACCGTGTACTTACCTACTATATAGTAGGAGAAATACACGTATTTTGGTAAATATGCGGTTTGGGACGCAGCCCACGGCTTCAAGCAGTCGTCTATTTGCACGTACAGCATGACTAATAATTAACTGCACTTGAAGCTTTCGTAAGATTATAACTGAAACACCCAAAACTGTATACGGTACCATAACGAAGACCAACTGTATGTCGATACGTGAAATTCTGGAGGGGACGTCGGACGGCGTGGCGTGGGGACGTAATGACGTGTGACGTTAATCCATCTATGTTCTATAACACGTAAAACGGGGACATGAAAGGAATAGTCTAAAAACAACTCATGTAAGCATCTTAATCAGAATATTGTCTTATTCAGAATAAGGTCAATAATTACATTACTGCTGTCCATGAGAAGACTCGTTCTGTTAGAATGGCCTTTTGTGTTTTCAGGGACTTGACGTCTAATCTTTGTACGTCTTTTAGCATATATCTGTGTTTTTTTGGTTTTTTTTTTTTTTTTGTAATTATCATGTAGACCAACTACATAAAGTTTCATATGTGTGGTACATTTACTCATAAAATCTTATTTCATCAGTCTTCATTAAAGTCCTTTTACTTCTCCGTAGCGAGTCTGAACTGCACATGTCCGACTGCGTGACTCGGCACAGCCCACGCACGTCTTCATGACCAGTCCGCACTCGGTGTCATTTCTGCACCTTTCAGAACACTTATTCTGTGCTAAAAGTTTTCAAATGACCTCCTAAAACTTGTTCATCCGCAGGTATCCGTCCGTCCTCCCCACACCCTGATGTGTTTTTATTTTCCTTCTCTACATTTTTGCTATTTCTCACACGTAGCACCACTTTAATGGCTCGTATTATTTTACCAAATGGGACATGCAGAATGCTTTTTAGTTTCAAACAGCAGACATCGAGAGGAAATGTGAAGTGAATCTTACGCATTTAATGATTTCCCATGTGTTAGGAGATTTCTGCTCTCATCCTTTCTTGTACTTTTTTTTTTGTTGTAATTTATACTCTCTCTGCTCTGCCAGCTGTCTGTGCGAATGCACGTCTCTCGCTATTCCCATCTGAACACGATGGAAGCGATTTAAGGTTCATCTCAGAACATTTGCTTGCTGATGACGAGGGGGGAAAAGGGAGGAATACAAGGCGATGAGTGTTATGCTCTGTGTTTCGATTCATTTCGTCTCGTGTTGGCCTGTGTATTATTTCCTCCTCCAGAGACGGGTTATAAAATCTATGTGTAAACAGCTTATGGAGTAATAAATTGCAGCCATTGTTTTTGGAGTGTGAACCGCTATGTTTGCTTCGGGAGGAGGAAATGAGTTTCGACTCAACAGTTGTTTCATGCAGTGTGGGCACTGAGGCATGTTCTTTTTGTTGGGTATTTGTGTTTTTCTTTGATTAGATTTGGAATATTTCAACCTAAGTAAATATGCAAGAGCGAGCAGAGTTACTCATTATGTGCATGAACTATCTTTACGCTCTTTGGGAGGGTTTTTTTTTTTCTTTTTTTTTTCTTTTTCTTTTTTTCTTTCTTTTTAAGCTCTTGCATGTATGTGTGAAGAATCACCAGCGTAGAGAGCTAGCTTTGTGTGTTTTTGCTGTTTGTTGTGGGACAGAAACAAAGAGATAAAGGGAGCTTTTGTCATACACAGTCCTGCTAGTGAATAAATCATATCGTACTTGAGCAGAAACCTTCTGTCCTCCTTCAACTTTGTTTCTGTCTGTGGTTTTTTTTTTTTTTTTGGGTTTTTTTGCCAGGTTAATGCACAGGTCAGTAATATCACCCAGTTATCCATCTACATCAGCTTTTCTGCTTCTCTTCCTTTTGTGTTCTCTGTAGTCAACAGTTCTTTTTTTTCCTCCCTCAGCTTTGAATTACACTTTCATTACATACCTCTTTTCCCTTTCACCATTGAGATATATCATTTTTTTTTCTCTCTCTTTTGGTTATAATGTGCCTGTCTGGCAGGATTTTGAGATGCAAGCCTGACTTGGTTATAAAGTCTTGTTTAAACTTGTAAATGTGCGTGTGTTTGCATAGCGAAGTACCGAGCATAAATGAGAGTAGCTGTTCGTTTCAGTATGATAAGGAGCGAATGTTTATATGTTCTCATCTCTGTAAGAGGTGAAGTTTGCTCTGACAGTAATTTTAAGTGTTTTATCGTGCTCAGGTGTTATTCGAATTCTCTCTCTCTCTCTCTCTCTCTCACTCTCGTAGCGTTATGGAACGCGTTGGTTCGAGCGTGTCTCTTTGCATTCATTTCCTCTTTATCACACTCAAACACATCTGTTGGCTTGCCTCGGCGTCGCTGCCAAACGCAACAGATTATTTACCCAAACAGGCTGCGCTTTTGTACCACTGCCGCGCTCCTATTCCAGCTCTCGTTTACATGCAAATTCAGAACGAATGCTAGAGCCTTCCATGCATTACAGCAGCTCAGCCGTTTTAATCTGAACTTTATCTGCCGAACTAGTGATGTTTTTAAACAAGTTACCCCCCCCCCCACACACACACACACACACACACACACCGAGTTAGAGAGAGAGAGAGAAGAAAGGATGGAGAGAGGGTCCATTACCATTTAAATGTTCATTACCATTAAAGAGGCGGAGGAGAGGAAGAGAAAGGAAGGGGGGGAGATATTTAATAGGGATTTAGTGAAATGGCGTTAAGGGCGCTAAGCAAAGCCAAGCTTCTAATCACAGAGCTGCACTGTGGTTTACATTACAGCTCCATTATAACTGCCACAGCAAGGAGAGAGGGAAAGTGAGAGCGAAGAGGCCATAAAAACGAGAGTGATCTGTCGTGTGACCTACCTACATCTCAGTCTTGGCAGGAATGTTATTCACTGTTGTGTGTGTGTGTGCCTCTTACCATGTGTAATGCTTTTGGGTATTGGAATAATTATGACAAGACATATGTTACATCTGTGGCGTATGTTGCAGAAAGCAGAGCGAAAGAACAGAAGAAAACGGCCAAACAGTAGGGAGAGAGAGCCAGCGAGCGAGCAAAGATCGGAAACGTGCGTGTCTGCGCGTCATGTAGGGAAGCGGCACAAACATGAAACGTTGCGCTGATTAGGCCTCGCCTCGGCTCGCTTTGATGACGAGATTGTTTTTAATTATTTTTTAAACAGCATTAGCTGCACCACGCTGCTCCCGTGGGCTTTAAGCTCACCGTGGCTCCTCTCATGGCCTGCGCTTTGATGCCACCGATAACAGCGCGAAGAGGGAGAGAGAGACGCTTCTTCAAAGAAGCAGATGACAAGATAGCAGCATTAACGGCCCTTCGCCTCGCCTCGCTCGCTCACTCTGTGCTTTCTTATCACAGGAAGAGAGAGAGAGGGATTCACAGCTTCTCTGTAGTGAATACTCCTGCAATTAAAGCAGAGAGAGAGAGAGGAAAAAGGAACGATTAGAGGAATATAAGTAAAGGATGTGGCTTTAGTATTATGGGATGGTTTTCTATTTGATAGAACCAGATATGGTGCAGTTTGCTTCATGCGTAGTACGCTCTCTCTGTGTCTCTCACGCTCACAAGCACAGTTAAACCAATTTACATTTTCAGAGAAATTAGAGCCTCTGTTGCCTAAAGCTGAGAGCAGACTTATTTTTCTTCATTCCCAGATGTATCTGTATTATTTTATTACTTTTTCTCTTTTTCATCTGTAATTGTAGTGTGAAAACGCCTCTTTAGGGCAAAACAGACAAAATGCAATTATAAGCTCATAACGGTACAGCTAACTCTTTCCCAAATGTAACGAGACAGGGTATTGCAGAACGATGATTTCTTAAAGACACATTTGAAGTTGGCCCAAACAACTTTTTCTCTCTTGCATCCTGTCTCCAGTCAGAAAAACGGAAAACTTTCAAAAGATCAAGGCAGCGCTATTAAAAGAAAAAAGAAACGGCATTTCAGTTTGCTGGTTTTCTAAATCAGAAAGTCAGTCCTGTAGTCACCACACTCTTTAATGGACGGGTCGAATGAACGAGCAGCGTTTGGGCTGTAGTCGAGTGATGAAGGTAAATGCGTCCGGTGTTGGTGTGGATGATAAGTGGAGCAGGAGCTGAATTCTACACCTAGAAACCCAGCCTGTGTGCCCTTTGAAACACACATTAAGCACATGTGGTATTTAAAGCGATTTCCATTTTCTTCGGCCTGTAATTTTTGCCCTTTACAGGCACTGTGGTGTGTGTGTGTGTGTGTGTGTGTGTGTGTGTGTGTGTGTGTGCGCACATATGTGTGCTACAGTGATGTACAAGTCAATGCAAAATCCCCTGTGTTTGTCTGTGGGATAGGAGCTTTAGCATCTCTAGCCTCTTGTTTCCCTGCAGGCTCATTTTAATTTTTCGCTGTTTCCCTGCTGTTGCATGAAATTGTGTGTTTTTTCTTTTTTCCCCCCCATTTCCCGCTCCAGACAGTGTTTTTCTCTACTGTCTGTCTGTCTTGCACTCTGTTTTTGTGTCTTCAGCACTAGGTTTTCGGGCTGCGTGTGAATTTGTCCGAGATTCTCGTCAGCGCGGTATCTCAAGAACGAGCGGTCGAATGTCTGTAGGATTTATAGGGAATTATC
The DNA here is from genome assembly GCA_024331685.1 of Stegophilus panzeri. NCBI lineage: Eukaryota > Metazoa > Chordata > Actinopteri > Siluriformes > Trichomycteridae > Stegophilus > Stegophilus panzeri. Next base: position 19,699,602 of record JANDJT010000041.1, read on the forward strand.
ATCGTAACCAGCAGATGATCTGATTCGATTTTGGAATCGATCTAAACAGGGTCAAGCTCACGGCAAGATCGGATGTTTAAAATAGTTTTTCTTCCAACGCCTTCCTTCCTGTTTGAAGTGCATTTGAAGGGTATTCTTGGCATGCAGGTTAGTAGCGAGAAGGACTAGACTTGTTGGCTGCCGTTCCTGAGTTCTACTTGTTTCTTTATTATGGCATGTCTTCGATCGTAACGTTCGGAAATGAAAACGATCGAGCCCAAAATCAAGTCATTTTCTACAAGTAAAAACCTTTTACACGCGGCTACAGCTCAGGACCACGCCCTTCAGGACAGCCACTGAGTAGCAACGTGACATGAGTACTATTGATATAATATATATTTTAATTTACTCGGTGAAGACAATCCGAAACGAAGTAAGAAAGACTGTATAAAACAAATTTTATCTTCTTAAATACCATACTATGGATAATCAGTACTTGAAGTACATGAAACGGTTATTTTGGTCCAAAAATTTGAGAGTAGCTTGAGACTTTGGTGGTCTATAATTCAGGGAGGAGGTTTGATATCGGGGCACTAACTAACTCGGTCTCGAACCTTAAATGAATTAAATTTAACCTTAACTTGTCCCCCTACTATCCCCCATCCCCATTAAGGCCTCAAATGTTATGTACAGCTTGCAGTCAGACTGCGTTTCTCCTGCCAGTCAGAAGACTGTGAAACGGCATCCAGACTGGCTGTGGTGAAGTTTATCAGAAAAAGAAGATTGAAAAACATCACTGAAAATAGTCCAAATCTGTGATGCACACCACGGCGGAGGACGGATGAAAACTGATCTATGTGCAAAAACAATAGATGAGGCAATGTATCACGCAGCAGGACAGAGTGTCTACCACACCATGCGACAGTTTGACTTGGGAAGAAAATAGAGCTCGCTAGTTAGCCGGATATCTCTCAAACTTCATCTTTCTCGCTCAAAGAATTGAGAAACAGTGTTCCTCTGAAAACAGCAGCAGTTTATCCCATTGTTGGGAAGGCGTCATGGTGATGCGATTATAAATGGACATTTTATGGTCAGAATTTTCTCTTTTTGCTCTTTTGTGCAAACTTTTGTTTGCTGACTGTAATTTCAGTACATTTCTCTAGTATCTCTCTCTCTCCCTAATCACTTATTGTCTAGCTAAATCCCCTGAAAACATTCATTCATTTTGTCAATTTTCCGGTACCTGTACACAGCACTTTCCTTCCTATCCACAAGCTCTGAATTTTTTTAAACTGAGGCTGAATAAAAAATACAAGAGCAGTTCATCTGTGAGGGAAAGAGAGATGAGAAAGTGAGCGATATATCCCCCACCTTCATGTTATTTCGAAACACTTTTACGTATTTTTTTCTAAAACCCTAACTCCACATCTCCTCAATTATAGATGCTGCATGTCTCTCTTCTCTATCACGCTCTTCCCCACTCTCTCCCCTGACACGGTGGTCTCTCTGGTGTTTGACTTGCCTGGTGTAGAAAGTTTATTGCAGGCTGTCTCGACTGCTCTTCAGAGCGTGGTCTGAAATATTCTCACTCCTCTCTTTCTTCGTCGATGATCGGTGAGAAATCTCGATTGGCCATGAAAATGCCAGACCCCCTAACTATCTGCGCTTTCTGAAACAGGCTTATTGCGTACTTCGGTGAATGAAGCAGTTGGATAGCAGATTTCATGCTACGATTGTTTATGCATTGATTTGACATTGATTCTCAGTAACATAATGTTTAGACTAAAACGCTGGCGTTCTCCAATCCAATTCCAGGAAGAATAAAAACCATTGAAATATGATAAATCTCAAAATTATAATAATAAAATAATATTCCTATCTTTCCCGCATAAAACTAGCATTTAATGTTATTTGTCATTTATTCTGTAGCAGTCTCTTGCATCTCTGTCTCTGCGTTTTTCGCAAAATTGACAATTTTGTGCATTTTTTTTTTTTTTTTTTTTTGGCAACAATATCTCGTTGTGTCACCACAGTTCTCAGACTGCATTATGCAAATACTGTGTAGCATCGTTGAGATCCTTCACAAGCACACAGTCCTGTACCACTTACACCATTAGCATAAATCAGTTAGGTGCAAAACAACAAAAGTTTTTCTTTATAGAAGTGGAATCGCTCCATTCAGTTGGTGTAAGAGTGGACACCCAAAAGGACTTACTGCTGGCTGTAGGTGCAGCAGATTTATTGGATTCCACCAAAAAAGACTGTAAATAAAGCTGCATTTTCTTCCATATTTCACAGAGAACTGGCAGTAGATGAGTTCCTCCTCGTCTTCTCTTTCTCAGGCGAAGTGAAGTTGAATTGCGGTATCAAACAAATTAACCTGCTGGCTTTTAGCTTGTTGACATCCACATCAGTAGGTTCTGAATTGAATCTGAGTCTGCTTATTACCAGCATGTTATATGCTTTCTGGTTATTTAAAAAAAAAAAATAATTTAAGGAGCACTCCTGCAAAAATCCTAAGCCAAAGCTTTTACAGTCCTCCAACCTGCATCATCAGGTGTGTGTTTCAAACTTGATCTAGACACTACCTGGTCACCGCTAGGGCTGGGCGATATGACAAAAGTATATCGCGATTGTGGAAGACATTTCTTTGATCACACTCTACAGGGTGTCCCAACAGTCTCCATACACGGGGGACTACAGTATGTTTGACAGCTCAACGTGGGTTGTGTCTTCATCAGTGGATGTTTGTGGACGTCCACTTCTCGTTGGTCCCCAGCACTTCCAGTCTTTTTGAATTTGTTAATAAGTTAAGGTTAATAAGTCAGGGTTAAGGGCCTTGCCCAAGGGCCCAACAGTGGTAGCTTGCTAATGCTGGGGCTTGAACTCCTGACCTTCTGATCAGTAACCCACAGCCTTTACCCACTGAGCCACCACTGCCCACCATGAGAATGATTTCAATACATTCTTCTTTTGTCAAAGGTATTCTTAATGTATATATAATATAAACTATGTATGAAAAATTTTGGAAGACATTTTGCTGAAAAAAAAAAAAAAAAAAACAACAACCCAAAATGGCCCCAAAAATGTTAATTTCCCCTATGTATTGAGACTTTTGGGACACCCACAATAGCCACAGTGTGTCAAAGAAGCGTATTGTACCGTAATTTATCACAATATCGCTATAATACCATCTTATCATCCAGCCCTAGTCACCATTGTCCTTTTTGTACATCATTAACTGAAAGAGAATAATGGTAACTGGGTCTTCCTCACAGCAACACCTTCTAAACAACTTTTGGTGATTATAAAATGGGGAAACAGAAGTGTCATTGGTGCGTCTCTAGCAGATGCACCAATGGTATTAAAGTGCCAAATGAGCACTGTACTGATGAAGAGGTTGAGAGATGAGAGGAGGTGGTGATGGAGTGATGGAGAGATTGAGCAAAAGAGCAAAAGAGAAAGCCTGCCAGTGGAAGGAAGTGCATGGCTCACCGCTCATTGGTGCGTGTGTGAGACGCACGTTGCCGTGGCAGCAGCCTGATTGCGATTGTTCCTGCGCATATGGGGCTCGATTTCCACCTGCACACGGACTCGGAGCGACAGAGCGAAATAAAGGATGAACGCAATAGGAAAACGAGCAGACAGTTCATTCCTTTATCTCTCCTTAGTCATATTTCCCATCCCACATACTCAACAGAGAGAGTTTAAACGCCATTCAGGGTAGAGAAGCAGAGAGCTGGAGTTATGAGTTTCTCACTCGTATGCTGTCGGGTTAACTGATGTCTTTCATCATTCTGCTCTCATCATTCCCCTTTCACCACATGAATGTTTTAAAACGGCTAATATTGAACCCTTTCCTCACACGGACAATAACTCGCATGCAAATATCCTTATTGAAAAAAGTCATCGAATTCAAGACTTGATTATTATTCTTCTGTTTGAAAGGTTATTAAGCAAATTATTCACCGTGTTCTACATTTCTATCGGCTTGGCATTAATCAGGCTGCATGTAAAGAAAAGAGTGCAAAAGTTTCCATCCACCTTGGGGAACATCTGTAGTCTGTTGGGATTTACAGCTGATTCATAGATGTTCGTTCTTTATTAGTAACAAGTAAGCTTGTTTTCACACCGGTTTTTCTTGGACAAATTACATGTGTTGGAGTGTGAAAGCTGTTTGTGAACCCAGAGAACCGCTTCCTGGTTCATTCCCGAAAACCGTGGTGTAGGGCTTGCTTCAAACGCACCGTGGCACGTCGTGTAAGATGCATGTAGAGTACCATGAATGTTTCAGCTCGTCACGTTATTTCCTGTTTTCAGTTGCATGGTGGTGGGGAAAGGGCTGTTCTAGAGTCCGAGCGCCTTATCGATATATGGAGCGAAGTCATTCAAGTGTAGATAACAGATGAACCTAGTGCCGACGATTTTGCAACCCTGCGTGCAGAAAAGTGACCTGGAATTGTTCAATCGATCCTCGGTTCAGAAAGGATCCTTCAGTGGGAAAGCAGTCCTCGGACTATGAGGCTCCCAAGTGGTACAGCAGAAAAGCGTTCACCTATTACGAGTTCAAAACATGACAATGCAACAATGCCTGGAGCCAAGGGCGCAAAATTGGCTATGCTCTCTCACTGGGGGGGATGGCATACAATCCGAGCGACACTAGCCAGTCAAGGCATTTTTGAGCTCACGTGTGGAGACGAGGTTAGATCAGTCCCTCTAGGAGTTTACGATTTTTTCGATCGCAGAAATGAATGCCAAATCAAGAAACTCCATCATATTCAAAGGAGCTTGCAATTTTTTTTTAAATTGCCAGAGATTTTCTGCAGATTTGGGCCAGGATACATCATGTGACGTCATCACGCCGTGCATTCAGTCAAAGCCCTCTTCATTTCACATGCGTCGACCATGACTAGAGCTAAAATGTCTCATTCACCAACAAACATCACTGAGAGAGAGCGTGCAAAACAATTCCCTGCAACTGCAATTTTGCCAATTCAAGTAGTTTTCTGCCGCAGCGAAATCAAGCATTTTTGGCCGCAACAATCACGAATAAACTCTGTACTGGTAGATAGCGCTTTGTGACACAGCATGAGCAGCAGTGTGAAAAGTTGAGGAGGTTGGCTTCACGTTTCTCAGAGGACGTGCATGTCTGAGAAGGGTGAGTTAGCTAGTGGGTGGGAAATGGCAAGACCAAATTGGGAAGAAAATGGTGGACAAATCCCCCCCCCCACTCACCCCCCTTTCCCCAAAAAACCCCTAGGATTATGAGCTTCTCCACCAAATGAACTCCGAATCAGTCCTGAGTGTACTCTCAAGTCTTCAGGCCAAAAGTGAAAACTACCTAACAGAGTCAAGATTTCAGAAAGTGTTAAATCGTGTGTGTGAAGAGATTAATGAAAACACAAGTTTGTCAGTTGCAAAGTTTACAACTCTCATTCTGTTCTCTAAAAACTTTCCGTCTCTAATTAGTTCTCTGTTCATCTTTTGCCATTATAACAACCTCCAACCTCTTTGGTGTCCCCAGAGCAGATTTACAGTCTTTGCAGTTGTAATATTTGTCTTCCTCAAAAATCTCTGTTCTAAATCATTGTTTTTTTGCCCATTTTTTTTTTTTTTTTCTGGACACATCTGTTGTAACTGAGCCAGCTGGTACACTGTCTTTTCCAGATCAGGTCTGTGGAGACTGAAAGGGTCATGGCAAAACTTTAACAATGGTGTTGCTTTTTGTTTATTTATTTATTTATTTATTTTTTGCCTAATGTGTCGGATTATTGTATCAAAAAACACCAACATTTCATTTTTAATTTAGATTCGGTATTTCTTCGGAGATATAAGATAGAGGAGCGTTTTCCTACCTAGGAACCGTGAGAGATGTGAACTTTTGCACTCGACCCCGCGCACGCGTTAATAGGATTCAGGCGTATGTGCATACAGGTGTCACAGAGCATTTCTTTCCCCCTACACACTCTGCGAGTTGTGTGTCCACAGAGACATTTTGTTGAATATTGCATGCCACTCAGAGCTGAACATGAACAAGTCTTCAGTGATATGTACAGAGTGAGAGAGAGAGATGGGTAGTGAATAAAGCATGTTAATGCATCTGTCCATCACTCTGACATCTCTCAGTTGCCGGCTGTGGGGGAAAGACAGTAAAGCGAAGAAGGAGGCATGGAGAGAGTAAGGAGGAAATGGAGCAAAAGAAAGGTTTTATGGCTAAAAAGGCAGGTTCACCTGTGATCAGCACACAGGCTGATGGAGAAAAACAATGCTTTGACGGTTGTGAAGTTAGGGGATTTATAAAATAAATAAAAAATGCTAAGGTCAAAAATTTAATCTGACTCTTTTCCCTTTACCCCAAATGCAATCGCTCAACTAAGACATAAAATTTTTGGCCAAACTTCCTTTAAGAAATTGTTCAACAGGAGGAATGAAACCCCTGGTGTGTGTGTGTGTGTATGTGTGTGTGTGTGTGTGTGAGAGAGAGAGAGAGAGAGAGAGTTTCTGATTTAGAGCATCTTTATTTTATTTTGCGAATCCTTCGACTAAACGCTCCATATGGACTGTAGATCTTAGATTCTGTCAATAAGCTTGAGGTGAGCGTTAATGACCAGGATCATCTCTCTCTCTCTCTCTCTCTCTCTCTCACTCTCTCTCACTCACTCACTCACTCACTCACTCACTCACTCACTCACTAACACACACACACACACACACACACACACACACACAGAGCTTCTTTTTGACATATAACTCCTTCAGCCAGGATCGAGCTCTGGCCACTGGAGAAACGAGCGTGTGTATCATCACTCCAGCTGTCTTGTCCCAGCACCTCTGAGAGACGAGAATATGTCCTGACCCATGATTCTCGGTATGATGCACTTCAGTGCCACATGTGTCCCTCCAGAGTGCACGTTTTTACCCAGAGTCATTATCCAGCTTGCATAACCATAACTGTTGGCACACATGGGATACAGAGATAAAGTCTCTCGGTGTCTATGTTTGGCCTTTGCAACGAGGTCGTCGCTTTGAGCTCGTAAGCCTTCTAAGCTGCATTAATTAGGATTTTATTCTGTAATGTGATTGGACTAATCCTTGTAGCAGCCGTCTCTCTTTTTGTTTTGATCACGCGTATAGATCTCTCCGATTGAATAAAGCTGAACGTCGAGTTATTAGCGCGTTTTCCACGTGAACAGTTTCCATGGTTTTCCACCGCCAAGTTCTGTTTCGGAAAAATCGGCTCGTTTCCAGCTCTGTGACACGGCTGACGTGAAGGGTTCTGAGCCTTATTATTTTTATTATTATTATTATTATTATTATTAATCAGAAGGACAGCAGCTCTAAAAAAAAAAATAAATAAATAAATAAAAAATCAATTAATTAAGTGTCCAGAGCTTTGAAGCGAACAGCTACAATTCTCTGTCTGTTGCTAATAAAACCTAATCTGTGCAGCAACAACACTGAGAATAAACAGCTAAAAGCAATCTCTTATCTCGCACGTAATCATGGTGTGTGACAATGTCTCCGCAATGTGTATAGAAGCTTAAAGGATTTGTGCCTGGATTTGGGTACAATGGGTTTTCAAAGTCAGAGGGGAAAACTAGTAAAATGGTTGATATTTTAATACCCTGACATATGACTATCTGATGGTTTGGCCTTTTAATCATTGGCCACTGGCAGCTTGCTGATTGAAACGAGTGACTGTATGCGTGTGTGTGTGTGTGTGTGTGTGTGTGTGTTTGTGGTTAGGATTATTGTGCAAGGTGGATATTTAAGCTTCAGGTAAGGTGTGAGTCTGATATACAGTGATAGTCAGCTGCCAATGAAGACTGCTTAATTGTGTGTGTGTGTGTGTGTGTGTGTGTGTGTGTGTGTGTGTGTGGGGAGGAGAATTTTTTCCAGGCTAGTGTGTAAAGGCCATGTGTGAGGTATAGTATGCTCGCTCAGCGAGTCTCATTATATCCAGCCCTCAGGCTCCAAACCTTTCACATACACACAGAATTAGATCTACTCAGCTATCTCTCTCTCTCTGCCGTGCAGCTTTCGAACCCCCCCCCCCCCCACACACACACACACACACCTACAATTGATATGGTGTTCTCTCTCTCTTTCATTATCTCTCTCTCTCTCTCTCTCTCTCTCTTGCTGCCTCTCTGTTTGTGTCCATCATTCTCCTGCTAGTTGCTGCCGGTCACGGACACAAAGCCGCTGCGCTGGATGCCTTTGTGATGGCTTTATTTTCACCGGTGCACATTAATGGGTTTGTCTTTTTGAATTAGTGCAGCATGCCATGTGCGTTTTTGTCTGTTTGTGTGGGTGAGTATCTTTACACAAGCATGTGCGTGCGCGTCTTATGTTTCAGACAAGCAGACAGGAGCTGCGTCTAATGATACGGTTTTTTATTAATGTGTAATTAAACATTTATCCTCAGCTTGCAAGCCCTGCCTCACTCCTCCCCTTCCTTCACACCATGAATCCTAAGCCTTCTAACTTGCCAGTCTCGATCAGACTTTCACTAGTTAGTCGGGAGGAACTTTCAGTCCTCGTAAGTTTGTATTTGCAGCTCGTTGACATGGATTCCCCCACACCTCTGGAACTGTACTGAAGCGACGAACATTATTCTTCCAAAACATATTCCCTGTTGCGGTTCGAATGATGGTGGTGGAGAGCTCTGTCTGTGCATGGCCATACACACATACATAAAGGAACACCCCCAAATCACCATATATGGTAAACGACTGACTTTTGCAATGCCGCGACGTTAGCGTTGCTATATTTAGCAAAAGTAATGTGTTGCGGTGTGACCGATATGAATGCACGTGGCATTATTCGGCTCACAGTTAGTTGGGAAATGCCATGGACTCGAGTATGACTCAGAGATGCCGTTGCTGTTTTGTTGGCCTTTCCAAAAGGGAAGTGAATTGCTTAAACATCAACAAACATTGCGAGTGAAATATACCGAGCTGCTCATCGCTCTCAGCCGTCCTTAAAAACATTTTCCCTGTGCAAAGCAGCGTGAGCCAAAACTTTAATGAAGGCATCATCCCAATCAAGCTTTAATGCCTTCAGGTGCCTTTTATATGATTTTACTTTCCAATTTCATCCGTCACCTGTCTGCACTTTGTTGTAAGCACCGCAGTCAACAATTACTGTCAGTTACTATTTTGACATGAAGTGGCTTGGGAGCAACTTTATAATCAGTTTACTCGTTATTACACTTTTCTTCCACTAGGACGTTCTGCGTGTGCACGGTCAGGAGTAGCTCTAGATACACGCACGTCCTCAGGCACCAGAATCAGTTGACGAATCACATTCTGTGCATAGAAACGTGTATATACAGTGTACTCGCACAAAACTGTGTTCACGTGCTGGATAAACGAAATCCCTGGTGACTGACGCTCAGTGCATATGATATACTGCACATCGTGTTTATACTGATGAAAACGTTCTCTGAGACCTCATGTCCTGTGCACGGGGGTGGGGTCGTTCCTGAAGAGAACACGTCCGTCAGGATAGAGATGACTGGATATTGGTGGTCAGTCAGAATAACTCTGCACTGATTCTTTCAGGGGAAATCGCCCACAACAGAACGGAGCTGCAGGTTTGTGTGTCTGAAGAATAACGATAATAAAATTGAGGATCGTATAAAGCTTTTATAAACAAAAGACTGAATAATTGATCTCAGCTTTTATGATCCTTGTGTACTGCATACAGTAGTGTGTTGTGTTTTCCCCACTCTCCCTGACCTAGTTCATCTCACTGACCGATTATGAAGCCGTTTAGAAGTTGACTCGGGTGGATAAGAACACTCTTGGTTGCCATGCGTGCTTCTTTATGTTGATTATGCTGTAATTTTTACCAAATGGATCTCTTTTATATTTGAATAGGAATCTTTTATTTTCCAAGTGCAAGTCATTAAAGAAATTTTTGCTGCCAGCATCAACAGATTATAAATAGTTAAATAAAAATAATCAAATATGTATGACAGGGCTGCAGTAAATGCCTGTTAGAAACTGTTTACATGAATGTAACATCCCTTTATAGTTGGTTTTTATATTTATTTATTTATTTTTGAACACATTTCTAAATTCCATATCAGTAACGAAGGGAAATACACCGATCAGCCATAACATTAAAACTTGGGCTGCAACCAACGATTATTTTTTTTTTATTGATCAATCGGATAGGAAGAAAACAAACTTTCAGTACCATTTTTCATTTATTTAAAATAAAATCCACAAACTGTGTGTATATATACATACATATATACATACATACACACACACAGTGCCCTCCACTGATATTGGCAGCCTGGGTAAACATGAGCAAAGAAGGCTGTGAAAAATGGTCTTTATTTTTTAACCTTGATCTTTTGTTAAAAAAAATTCACAAAAATATTCTGCTCTCATGGATATCAAACAGTTGTTAACAGTTGTATCCTAACAAAATGTCCAGGCCCTCTGGCAGAAAAACAGCCCCAAAACATTAAAGAGCCAGCACCATATGTAACCGTGGGCATGAGGTACTTTTCCATATGGCTACCTCTCTGTGTGCGCCAAAACCGCCTCTGGTGTTTATTGTCAAAAAGCGCTATTTTGGTTTCATCTGACCATAGAACCCGATCCCATTTGAAGTTCCAGTAGTGTCTGGCAAACTGAAGATGCTTG
>JANDJT010000041.1:19717516-19722516 GCA_024331685.1 Stegophilus panzeri
GTGTGTTTGTATACGCTCCTTTCTAGTCGTGTGTGTGTGTGTTTGTACACGATCCTTTCTAGCCGTGTGTGTGTGTGTGTGAGACGTGTGTTTGTATACGATCCTTTCTAGCCGTGTGTGTGTGTGTGTGAGACGTGTGTGTGTGAGATGTGTGTTTGTATACGATCCTTTCTAGCCGTGTGTGTGTGTGTGAGACGCGTGTTTGTACACGATCCTTTCTAGCCGTGTGTTTGTATACGATCCTTTCTAGCCGTGTGTGTGTGAGACGCGTGTTTGTATACGATCCTTTCTAGCCGTGTGTGTGTGTGTGTGTGTGTGTGTGTGTGTGTGTGTGTGAGAGACGCGTGTTTGTATACGATCCTTTCTAGCCGTGTGTGTGTGTGTGTGTGAGACGCGTGTTTGTACACGATCCTCACGTGCTGAGAGCGGTGTATTCGGCTGTGAAGTCTATAAGCTATGTACGTTATCACTCGTCTTTATTGGAAAATGGACTGAAATGTTTTTCTTTCTTTTTATCTTGGATTTGGTCGTATTGGTTTCTTCTCCCTCTGCCCTTCCCTCCTCCCGCGGTCATTGTATCCTGTCTTCCTCTGACATTTACTGTCGGATGCTCTGATTATCGAATCCCTTCAGATTGCTGATTAAAAGCCGACCTCCGTCTGCCCTCCCTCCTTCCCCCCCCTTTCTTCTCTCTTTTTCTCTACCGCTTTCTCACTCTCTTGATTGCGAGCGCGCTCTTAGTGTTCTTCTCTGATTCACTTTTTTTTTCCTCCTGTCATCTGTCTCCTTTTTCTTTGTCATTCATTCTGTGCTACTGCTTGACCTTTTCTTCCAAGTTCTTGGTTTCCTTCATCACTCATTCCTTCTCATTCTCTGCCTTTATGAAGGTCGTCAGTAGAAGCGTCTTTCTCTTTCTCCCCGTGTTTCAGCTGTGATTTCACTTCCCAAGGACACAGAGTATTTCCGCCTTTATTATACGCTCCATCCACACAGCCCCCCCCCGTCTCTCTCTCTCTCTCTCTCCCTCTGTCTCTCTCTCTCCGTCTCTCTCTCTCCCTCTCTCTCTGTCTCTCTCTCTCTCTCTCTCTCCCTTTCTCTGTCTCTTTCTCCCTCTCCCTCTCTCTCTGTCTCTCTCTCTCTCTCTCCCTCTCTCTGTCTTTCTCTCTCTCCGTCTCTCCCTTTCTCTGTCTCCGTTTCTCTGTCTCTCTTTCTCTGTCTCTCTCTCTGTCTCTCTCTCTGTCTCTTTCTCCCTCTCTCTCTCTCTCTCCGTCTCTCTCTCTCCCTCTCTCTCTGTCTCTCTCTCTCTCTCTCTCCCTTTCTCTGTCTCTTTCTCCCTCTCTCTCTCTCTCTCTCTCTCTCTCTCTCTGTCTCTCTCTCTCTCTCTCCCTCTCTCTGTCTTTCTCTCTCTCCGTCTCTCTCTCTCTCTCTCCCTTTCTCTGTCTCTCTTTATCTGTCTATCTCTCTGTCTCTCTCTCTGTCTCTTTCTCCCTCTCTCTCTCTCTCTCTGTCTGTCTCTTTCTCCCTCTCTCTCTCTCTCTCTCTCTCTGTCTCTCTCTCCCTTTCTCTGTCTCTCTCTCACTCACTCACACACACTCACTCACTCATTCTCTATCACACACACACATCTGTCTGTCTGTTTCTTCCATCATTAGGTCTTTTCTCTCTCCACTTTTCTCTTGCTCTATCTCTCCTATTCCTCCTTTCTTCACCCTCCCACTGTCTGTCTCTTTTTTTTCTCTCATTTCTTGACTCCCTTCATTTATCTCTCCCTCTGTTATTCCTTCTTGTTCTCTCTTAATCACTTTCTCTGTCCAGTTTTTTCTGTCTATGCAAAGATTCCAGCATCTGCAGCTCAGGCATAGCATTTATGATTGTTGACTCCTTGCTACTGCGATACAGGAGCCACATGAATAAAAAAAACGACACCTTTCTGCTTTTTCAGCTAATTAAAATTCACCTGACAGAAAAGCCGGTTCACTGAGGGAGAAAGAGTGCCGGGGCATGAAAGACACGTTGCTTCTGGTGGTGGTTAATTTTGCTTCACACTGACTTTATCAAGGTGAACTCTGACTTTTGAATTTGTGAGTCTCTATCTTGTGAGCCAAAAAAAAAAAAAACCATGCGTGGGACTGTGGTTTTTGGTCAGTAAAAATGGAGGAGCTGCTAATTAGCTGTCACTGAACTTTTGCCATGCTGTTCTTACTATTACAGGCATACACCTGAAAAAATAAATCAAAGTAGTGTAACTAGCTAGGTTAGGCTTACATTCTCTCCAGATACCTGGCAGAACTTACATACTGTTGATGCATGCACCTTTCAGTTTCACATTATCAGGAAGGCTACATGCTGGCTGGAGCTCAGTGGGAGAAATTGAAATGAGTTAAGTGTGTGCAAAACAGTAGAACATGCCTTTTTATTTTATAAAAAAAAAAAAAAAACACTTCTATATCAACAGGCATTATACCGTAATAATGTGTAAAACAGTAGTGTTTATTGTGCTGTGCATCAGCATTTACCATTCTTTCAGTATATACAATCAGTGACTACGTTTACACGGACAGCAGTAATGTAATTATTGACCTTATTCTGAATAAGACAATGTTGTGATTAAGGTGTTTACACGAGTTGTTTTTAGGATACTCCTTTCATGTCCCCGTTTTACATGTTATAGAACATAGATCGATTAACGTCACACGTCATTACGTCCCCACGCCACGCCGTCCCACGTTCCCTCCAGAGTTTCACGTATCGACATACAGTTGGTCTTCGTTATGGTACCGTATACAGTTTTGTGTTTCAGTTATAATTTTATGAAAGCTTCAAGTGCAGTTAATTATTTGTCATGCTGTACGTGCAAATAGACGACTGCTTGAAGCGGTGAGCTGCGTCCCAAACCGCGTACTTACCGTCTATATAGTAGCTGAGATGTATTTCCCCTACTATATACATGTATTTGGCCTACTATATAGTAGGTAAGTACGCGGTTTGGGACGCAGCCGTGCTCTCTTGTTTGCCGTTAAACGGTTGCGCGCTGCCGTGTGTGTACGCGTCCTGTCGCTGAATGCGGTGAAAACTCCCACATGACGTTAATAGTGTGATTAAGGTGTGTACATGTCTGTAATACACTTCCATAATGCGACTAAAACAGGAATACTCCACATGTCTTAATTCCATTTGTGTTTACTCCGAGTATGACTTTAGTCGGATTAAGGTCATCAATAATCACTGTTTACATGCTAGTTTAATAATCAGAGTATCGTCTTAATCAGATTAATATTAGATTATTGTTGTCCATGTAAACGTACTGACTGTCTACATGTGGCAGCAGTGCAGTGTATAAAATCATGCGGATACAGGTCAAGAGCTTTAGTTAATGTTCACATCAGACAGCAGAATGGGGGGAAATTGTGATATGTGACTTTAACTGTGGCATGGATTTTAGTGCCAGATGGGGTGGTTTGAGTATTTCAGAATCTTCTGATCTGCTGGGAATTTCTCCCACAACAGTCTCTAGAGTTTAATTTTATTTCTTTATTTATTTATTTTTTGCTGCCTGCTTGGACAACTTGTTGGCACCGCTGAATCTATCCATCATGTATTTAATCTCTCTCTCTCTCTCTCTCTCTCTCTCTCTCTCTCCCCCTACAGTTTGCTCGCCCAGACACACACACGTTCTCACAGTCAGTAAGTGTGTCTGTAGAGTGCAGACACTTTGTCAGACACAGCCACAGTGTAATGACTGCTCTCTCAGTGCTCTCAGGTCAGGGAATGGGTTTGTAAGATAAAGCTCTGGGCCTGCTGATAAGAATGTTCTCGGCTGTTTGTTTAAAGCCGCTATTGACTCCCAAGCTTACACAAATTCTAATTACAAGTTTGAAAGTGTTATCTCGTAATTGATGACCCACGTTGCCCTGCTTTTTCCCTGCTCCTGTGTAATAAATTAGCCCTCCCGCTTAACGTCCTTTATCTGCGACGGGTTCGGACTCATTAAATGTTCCCATCCGCAAAACAGCAGGAGAGAAAAAAAAAAGGCGCGAAGAACGTGGTGTGAAGCCTTATGATCTAATATTGAGTGCAGTTCAATTTGCAGAAGTAGAGGTTGAGTATATCTACCACACATTGTGGTTATCAGGAAAGAAAGCCGTGTGAACACTGTATGAAGGACAAAACAGTTGATGACGGATGTGTAGTGTGGACTGGGGACAAATCAGCAGCCTGGGGCCCCAAGCAGAGATTGTGTTCGGGCTATTCATTTTTTTTAATTTTTAGTTGCCCTTCAGGCAAGTAGGTTTAACAACCAGAGAAAGGGACTTCTTATTGACTTTCACACTACAAACCTTTTCATTTTTGCATGTGTGTGACACCACGATGGTGTACCTGTAGCGGCACGCTCGTACCATCCTATCACGACAGGACAAGGACTGGCTTCACAGCCGTCCCCTGTCCTCTCCAGGAACTCGTACGCATTCATTTCTATTATGTTATGTCCATTACATTACATTAGCTAGCGCTTTGTAGCCTAATCAATTCAATTCCGGGAAACCAAAACACAGGACTAGGCAACACATTGGAGCTTTCGCTCACCTGGTGCGCTTATAGTGCTAATCTGTTTATGATTTGTCCACCAGACAAACGTCCAGACATTACATTTTGCAGCGAACAAAAAGTATACAACAGTTAGTTCCGGTTCGTGAATTCGATTGGACAAGCAGCGTTCCAAGAGTGCTGATATGTAGTGTAACAGCACCGGGTTACACTGAAACCGTTACTACACTAACTACAGGCTCAGTCAGTCTGTGCGGTGGCAAAACTGTGTCTCAGGTCCTCGGTATGAATTCCTTGTTTACAGAACTGCTGTAGAAAAGCAATCTCACGCTCACAATTGTGCACTTATACTGAATATCAGCGTGAGGCTGATATTCACACCAGCAGCACTCGCGCTCGTGCGATGTCGCTGAAGTAAAGCTTCACGGTATAAAACGTGCATCAGTGCAGTGATG
>JANDJT010000041.1:19747449-19798040 GCA_024331685.1 Stegophilus panzeri
ATATATAACCTGACCGCCGTGAACACCATGTGTAGTGCACTACGTTATTGTGTGTGCTATTTTTTATATTCTGTCACAGGGGAATAGAGAGTGGTGTGTCAGTCTGTAAACGTACAACCCTGGCTTTACATATGTACTTGGACAAGGTTAAATAGTAACTACATTAAAACTACATTAACAATTACAGTCAATCCGTTCATTTGTTTATTTAGATTTGTATTTATTTGAAGCGGCTTCTGTTTACACTAAACTCAGGTGACCAGAGTCTCGCTCCGCAGTGGTTTTCAGTGTTCTAGCTAAGGAAAGCAGCGGGTTTTTCTGTGTGTATGTTTACATGGGTTCTTGGGTCTGTACTTTTTCAGATTTAAGTTTAAAATAACTGAAGAAAAAAAAAAAGTGTTGGAGAGTGGTATGGTGCCAGCGAATATTTGCAAGAGGAAGTGAACATGAGTAGGACCTGTGAGTAATTGTAGCCTCACAGATTCCGTCTCTCTCTCGCTCTCTGTCTCTCTCTGTCTGTCTCTGTGCTGTAGATAAGTTCGGTAAAACGTCTGAAGCCGCGGCTCAACGCCATCTTGTTCCGGCTGCAGTTTGAAGAGCAGATAAATAACGTGAAGCCGGACATCGTGGCCGTGACTGCAGCGTGCGAGGAGCTGATCAAGAGCGATAACTTTTCCCAGCTCCTTCAGATCATTCTGCTCATTGGCAACTACATGAACGCCGGCTCACGTAACGCCAAAGCCTTTGGCTTCGGCATCAGCTACCTGTGCAAGGTCATACACACACACCAGACATCAGCTCAGACACACAAACATCTGCTCCGTAGTGGGAATGTACTGTATGCAAAGCAAGCGACTGTATTGCCGTAATTATCACTGCCGTTATCTTTTTTCACATGTAGCTCAGAGACACCAAGTCCGCAGATCAGAAGCAGACTCTCTTGCATTTCCTGGCAGACGTGTGTCAGGAGCAACATCCCAACGTCATGCACTTCCCTGAGGAGCTTATTCACCTGGAGAAAGCCAGCAGAGGTACCTTCCTCCGTTTCTACATACCGCCCAGCTGAATATTACATCTGCCTTTGTGTTCAGTCACATTCACGTACTTTATTACCCTTCTGCGTTACACTGCAGCAATGCACTTACTATGCATAAGCACTAAACCCTTCTCACGGAAATACTCGTAACGTTTGAAATCTGTAACGTATGCGTGATTCCCAGCAAATAAAAATTTCAACACGTTTCTCTGTACTAAGAAAAGGACAGAAAACGTACTAACTCGGTTCAGTTTTTAGGATAATCAATAAAGATTTGAAATAAGAATCATAAGTAAGTATAATGCATCGTGTCTGACTGAGACCGCCATGAGAACTTGTCTTACCAAAGCTGTTTCTTTTATCCGACATTCCAAAGGTTGAGCAACAGAGTAAATCCATAGATTTTGTGGTATTCTCAGCCATGAGCCATGACCACAAGTTGTTCCCAGTGAGAAAGTAGCATTTCTGAAAGAATTAATTATACACGTTTAAAGCTTGTGTACGAATACGATGTATTTTTGATTGAAAGAGTTCTTTCATGCATTCTTCAAAATGTGTTTTACATTTATTAACTGGCCCGACAACTGCCTCTATTCTAAGAGAGTTTTGAATGTTCATGGTTTCTTTGTTTTTTTTCCTCCTATTACAGTACAAGTCAATTCTTGTTAGTGGTAATCTCGCCTGTGCTACATACACAGTAGATAGATATTTGGTTTAAAATACTGGGGTATTCAAAATCATATTGGTGTTCAGAGGAAAGGACACACTAGGATAAGCATTAATTATTTACGTGAGATGTTAAACAAAGAGATCTCTCCTTTTCTCGTAGTTTCAGCAGAGACGCTGCAGAAGAATCTGGATCAGATGGGGAAGCAGATCAAGGATCTGGAGAAGGACATTGAGACTTTCCCTCCTCCCCAAAATGAAAAGGACAAGTTTGTTGAGAAAATGACTATATCCTTCACGACAGCAAATGCTTTAGGCTTCGGTATAGTATTGGATGGTACGACTGTCCGGTTCACGGTCCAGTATACTGCTTCAAATTTGTCCATACTGTTATATAATGGTTAGGAAGCGTATTAGACCTAATACACGCAGAAAGAGATTTGTGACAGGGTTAGGGAAATGACACAAGTAAACCTCAAGTCTATGTAAGTATGAGGTTTATGCCTCATCTGTAGTAGAAAGTTTCTGCGGTGTTTGGAACTGACCTCTAGATGGACTGGATGGTGCTGTTTATGTTCTTTGACTGATCCGAGTACAGTTTTGTGGCGACTGCCCGAGAGCAGTTTGAGAAGCTCAAGCTGATGCACAGCAACATGGAGAAGCAGTATGAAGACCTGGGCAAATACTTTGTGTTTGAACCCAAGAAGATGGGCCCCGAGGAGCTATTCGGGGACCTCAACAACTTTAGGAACATGTTCCAGGTAAGGTCAGAGGTCACGGTTAGGATCTGGGACTATAACATAATCCTGAGTTATGATGATACTAGATAAAAGCAGTGGTTATGGATGTGTATTCGGACAGTAGGTTTTCTGTGCGTGGCGGTAAACAAACACACAGTTAAGAGATGTATTTAGAAGTCAGTGCACCTGCATAAACAGCTGCTGTGTGTGTGTGTGTGAGAGAGAGAGAGAGAGAGAGAGAGAGAGAGAGAGAGAGCAGCAGGTGGTTAGGCCATTATGTCTCCACTGTTTGTTTTTAGTGCATTAAACACAGACATCCGTGGAGACACTGATTTTTTTTTTTTTTTTCTCCCCCTAATTAGTCAGTGTATCCTCACTTATACTACAAGTATTTAAACACACCAACACCAACAGATACACAGATCAACCCCCACATTTACCCAAGTAAACAAATAACAGGCCACGTTTAAAACTAGGCCGATACAAGCATGTCTCTCATCACGTGAAATATGCATCTTACTGTCTTTGTTACAGCTGCAAAATGTGTGTGTGTGTTACAGCAAGCCGTGATCGAGAATCAGAAACGCAAGGAAGCAGAAGAAAAGATGCGCAAGGCCAAACTCGCGAAAGAGAAAGCCGAGAAAGAGAAAGAGGAGAGGCAGAAGAGAATGAACGCCGGGCACTCACTCAACATCAATGACGGTACGGCGTTGTGTGTATGTGAAGCCAGAACGCTGCAGTTCTGTTGATCAGCCACTGAGGGCAGTCATACCACATAAAAGAAATTTCTCAAACTAAGTGTGTGTGCAGAAGACGGAAGGAGAGATAGTGTAAAGTGTGTGTGCGTGCGTATGTGTTTGAGAAGTAAAGGACAAAAGGGAAGATTCATATGTAGTCATCCATTTCTGCTCTAGTATATAAGTATGATCTGCATGAGCCAAAGAACCAGCGAACATAGGAATGGAGGAACAGAAAAGAGGACAGGGATAGCAAGGCTGCTCACTAAACACACACTTTTAGTACCCTTTTACTCGATCAAAATGAAACATTTCATACACACAGCCACGCACATTTCTCACACTCTTTCTCTCACTTCTTCCTCAGTGATCTAGTTTGAGTGTCGTTTCCCCCACCCCATCCCTCTTCTCTGTTTGGCTGCAATTTGTTTGTTTTGACATGCCAAAATTCCTAAATCAGTATTTCACCACTCTTTTGCTCACACACAGCTCAGTAAGTGATATAGACTCAGGCTCATTCAAGTCGTGAAATGTAAAGAAGCTGTGCAGCAGTGAGAGTAAGGTTATGTAAGGACCAAAACACAGTTGGACATGCTGTTATAGGAAATTGATCAACACAGGGTGGTGTGATGTATCCTGACACAAAGCGGAGTTAATGTTGATTATTTTCCTATCGCAGCGTGTCCCGGAGTGTTTTTAATTTAAGAACAACACGTTGTACGTTTTAACCATTTATAGTTTACATTCAACATTGGGGAACATCCGCAAGACAAGTTAGTTCCTGCTGTACCATGGTCTGTCTGAATACTCGATTCTGATTGGCTGGAAGGTGTGTGTTCACACCGTTGAATGCACAGGTAGTTTCAGTCAGTTTGATCACGGTTCTAAATTGATGCGCTGCCTATAAACAACTGTAACCATAGTAACATAGAGTTACAGATGCATACAGTAGTTAAACTCTCAGCTTCGTTATTAGTAGAGATGCGGCACAGACGCAGGTAATTCACACACGCAAAGCTCTCTCTCTTTAAAAAACTATTTATTCAAATTCATTCAAATAAACGTAATCTTATCGCGTCACTATCTCTGATTTAGAGCGGGCGGAATTCTAGATCTAACAAAATTGGGCAGTTATTTTTATGCCTTCAGTCAAATTTTGCACTGCAAACATCAACGCTGGCATGGGACCACGGTATAAGCGGGATAATCCACGGCTACGTGTGCGTTACATGACTTTTATGCACACCTAGCTGTGGATTATCCCTTACTTAAAGCTTACATTATAACAGCTAGAACGAGTCATTTGCTGTCTTTCTCTTGAAGTTCATAAGACGGCTTGTTACAGAGAAACCACAATGTCCTCTGTCCTGAAGACAATTTCCGGTGGAAATAAGAAAACTTGGTCATATTAATGATTATGCATTTTCCTTTGTTAAATAAAATGAAAATATATTTGTTTACTATTAGACGTAGATTGTTTGAGCATCCACCGTACGAGTCCCTGTAAGGTGTTCGTTACTATGGAAGCGATAATGTATTAGAACTAACGCGTTCATATAATCTGTGGTTTGAATTACAGCCAGAACTACTGTCAGAGCTACTCCTAATTACTTTAACATAACTGCTGCAGGGGTTTTTTTTTTTTTTTTTTAGTTTAACACACCAGACAGGACTGCGAAGCGTGGTCCATCTAGACACTGTAAACTTTATACGTAGGTATTGTTTGAGAACTCTGTTTAATTCACATTTCTCACCATGTGCATCTGTGTAAAGAGCGGCATCAGAACAAAGGCCTCAGTGTGCGAGTTTCATGCTCTCTCACTTTAGCGTTCTCACTTCCTCTGACATTCTGTTTCACACACAGGGTTCAGTGCCCTCTCAGGGTCAGGGGCTGTTTGGAATGTCCATGTCATTTCCAGACATATAAACCCACTACATTTTCAGTGCAGTAATGACCTGCAGTGTTACACAATTTCTCAGCAGCCAGTCTTAGTTTGTTGTTGTTGTTATACTCAGCTCTCTGTTTTTGAATCACCACTGGATGTGAATATTTGCACGAACTGCTTGTGCAAAGTGTGTATAGGATGTGAATGATGCATTGAGTTAATAGTTAGCATTAAGATGTATTTACAACTATTATCATTTGTCCGTGACTTATGGAATGAAAAGCGAATCTTTTTGTTCAGCACATTTAAGGCAGGCATCTGGTCAGTCAGTCACGGGACACAGTGACAGTCAGGAGGTTAATCAGGATCATGTCTAATCTGCATAAGGAGGTTTGTGCATAGTCAAGTTATTGCATTTTATCAGATCAGCAGACAAAACAGGCTTTCCTTGAAGGTGCATTATAAGATTATATTCTTTTAAATGCATAATTATTTGATCAAGACAGGTCATATTGATTCAGTGTTAATCTTTTTGTTGTCAGACAGAAGTACGGGACGTTTCATTGAGCAGCCCGTGTGAAAACACTCATTCGAGAAAGAAATGCTTCATCTTTGGAAACTGTAGTATATGAGCTCTGTTCTAGACTATTTACTCAGAGCAGTACAGATAATTACATTTCCAGCCATGCAGTGAGAGGCGCTGCTTACCAGATGGAGAATGTGTGTGTGTGTCCTTGTGCTCTCCTCTCACTCTCAGTCTCTGTTATTTCACACCCTGGCCAATAGGTGTCAGGGCTGTGTGAACGATAGGACGGATTCCGCATGTGCCCACGTGAGGATGTGATTATGCGGATGTGTGTTGGCGGGGGACGTGTGTGGGAAGATCACGTACATGGAGGAGATGATAGGACTGACCTACTTAGTTCTCATGCACTAACACGCTTTCCCATATGGATTGTGTGCTCAATGTGTGTATTGTATTACATTTTATGCCCATAAGCTACACTATGACAACTATTCATGCAGTAATAATAATAATATTAGGCTTATTAATGTATTATTACAACCTAGTTGTTCAACCACCCCTCCATTTTCGGATCTAATTTACAAACTAACTATCATCATTATGGATTTTCTATCATTGTTAGTGCATGCTACTGTATGTACTGCATCGGCGAGTAATATTGTACTGATTTAGAGAGAGAACAGGCTCGTCATTAATGTTTAATGCTTCATTTTTAGAGTGAACACTAATCTCTGTATGGATTCACTGAGTCATGATAAATTCAGATCTCTTGCAGTTTTTATTTCCGTCCTCTTGGTGGCATATTTGGACCGTGCAAAGCATTTTGTTTGCGTGGGGGTGTATGAGTGTCTTTGTGTGTGTGAATGGATCCTCTTTGCGGTGCTCACACATGAAGCCATCTGGCATCAGTTTACTAGGGATTATCGCCTGGGTGTGTTTGTTGGGGCAGGGTAGTGCATGCTGGGGGATTGGGGCAGAAAGGGCTCAGTCCCACTTTATCATGTTTTATTATGCCTGTCTGTGTGTGTGTGTGTGTGTGTGTGTGTGTGTGTGTCTGTAGGAGAGAGACAGAGTGAGAGACATAAAACCCTAACCTTGTTGTGTTCAAAGAGGAAATAATCAAAACCATCTGGTTAAAGCAGCAGCATCAACCAGGCTAAATTTAACCACTACCTACACACACACACACAAACTGTGCACTAAGTATTTGGCCTTCGTGTGTGTTTATGAATGTCTGTAACAGCCGAAGTGGGTCAGTGCCCATCTGGATTAATGTATCCATCAGCGCTTCAGTCAATTTGCTAATTGAGCTTCTCTCTCATCCTGCATACCCTCAGTCTAATAATGAATCAAAGCTTTTCCACAATAGGAACCTCTTCACAAATTGAAGCTGTTTTCACAAGAGGAATTTTAGTTCCAGGAATATTTTAGTTATTAATACAGTATAGGGCAGAAAAATAGTTTGATTTAAACTGTTGGCTTTCTGAAGCAGGAAGTGATGAACAAAACTGTCCCTCAGAGAATAGTTTAAAATAAAAATAAAAAAGAGAGAGAGAGAGAATGGTATTTGCTTTCTTTCCTTAATAGTCTACTTAGTGAGCTGGACTTGTCTCCTGTAGTATGCAAGGGTGTTAAGCTCTAATGTGTTGTCATCCTTCGTTGATGTTGACTCTCTTCCTGTTTGTGTGTCTGTGTGTATACGCGTGTTTGTACTGACCGTGATAAGTTAGTCAGCTGACCTTCAGTTCTTGAGGTTGAGGCTTACCTTAATGAGTGAATGTACGGGAAATACATGAGTGCAGTTAGTAGTTAATAGAGGATCGTGTGCGTTTCTGGGTGTATGCGTGGTATTAAAAAACAATGTTGTTTTCTTTGTGTTGGTTAGATGGCGACGAGACGGGCATCATGGACGGCCTGTTGGAAGCGCTTCAGTCAGGAGCCGCTTTCAAAAGGAAGAGAGGACCACGGCAAGCAGGTAAAACACACACGCTGACCTGAACTGGACTGAAGTGTACATCTAGTTTCCTCATATGACACTCATATGGTCTTTAATAATAAAACGGTCTGCCAGCTCACACATGTAAATATGTTCATTTTCACTGACTGTCTCTCAGTGGAGAGAAATACAATAGATTAGCACTTGAGCTTTAACTCCGCCCCCTTTCACATTTGGTGTCAGATGAATTATTTGATTATGATTAACCAGGTCTGCTTACCTCCTTAAAGATTGAGGCTTGTTCCATACAGATTAGCTTAGTGTGGTGGAGGAACCGCTAGACGTGAATGATGTAATCAGATTCTTATATCACAATATTTTTCAGCATCAATATATATAACACCATACCATTTTATAACTTTTGACTTATCAGAGAAGTGACTGACATTTCTCAGTCACATGATCTCACATTCCGGATGTCTAAAATTGGACAGTCATGTAAATTGCAGTGAAACCAGATTTCACTTTATAGTAAATAATTAAGATGTTCTGTGCCAAAAACATGGTCATTGTCATCAGTCAACACTTTGCGCATGTTTTTGTGACGGCCTTTTTATCGCAGGTCTTTTCCATCGCCTCCCGAGTGACATTCAGGGGTAAAAGCATTAATCAGTCACCCCTGTCTCAAACAGGATGTAGAAAGCAGACAGGTTGAAATCAGTGCCCATAAGGATTTTTTTCTTCTTCCTTGCACACATGAAACATGAAACTCTAGGCCAAAGTAACGCAGTGTTCATAACCTCTCTCAGTGATGTTTTGGTGCAGCAGTTTTTCTATGAGTTTTAAAGCAAAAAACATCAACTCTTGTTTTTTTTTTTTGTTTTGTTTTGTTTTGTTTTAGTGATAGTATTAGAAAAATGACTACCTGGTGACACATTTCCACTCATCATACTGATTATACAGGTATACCTCTTGCTGCAAGGAAGAGCTAAACCTTCATAAGGCCTACATTACCATGTCTGTCTGGAACTTTCACTAGCTCAGGAATGAGTGTGGAACGATGCTGTGTATTTGACTGTTTATATGTGCTTTTGTGTGTGTGAGCTGTAACCGGATCTTTGACTGAAATAATCCAGATGTGTAACCGTGGCACGTGTTGAAACAATCTCTCTCTCTCTGTCTCTCTCTCTTCTCCTTCTCAAATTTCTTGTCTCCATTTTAATGATAATGAGTCTTTATTGGTCACGTATACATTATAGCACAGTGAAATTCTTTTCTTCGCATACCCCAGCATGTTAGGAAGCTGGGGTCAGAGCGTAGGGTCAGCCATGATACAGCGCCCCTGGAGCATAGAGGGTTAAGGACCTTGCTCAAGGGCCCAACAGTGGCAGCTTAGCAGTGCTGGGGCTTGAACCCCCAACCTTCCAATCAGTGACCCAGAGCCTTAACCACCAAGCCACCACTGCCCCAGCAGTGCCTTTTTGTTTGGCACACAAAAGGTTTGCCTTTTGCTTTGGCACAGCTGCTTTCTGGGTTCCTGTGTCTTCTGGGAATCACAGTCTGCTAAAAAGAGGGGAGACAGAGAGGAACGAGAAGGGGTTGTGTTATTGTATGTCAGCCCTGACTGTGCTAAATTCAGGGGTGTACAGTAGAAGTCAGGAGGATTAACACCGTAGCTGTGAGCCCCCAGAGCTTCTGCTGATGATAAAACACAAACAGTGGAAACCACATGGTGAATTAAACGCTAGAGTGACCCAAAATAAGTGCCCCAACACATCAGTGGTAAGATAATTAGGAATGTAGATTAAAGTGCCAAATACTGTCGTTTCCTGGGAGCACTTGCATATCTTTGGAACTAATTCAGAAACTTTTTAGGTCCTGCTTTATATGAACTCTTCTTGGTTACTGTGTGCTTAAGTAGAACGTAAGACGTTTAGTAAAGAATAGAGTGAGTACGTTATGTGGAACTCCAACAGCTCTAGAGTAAATACTGTGTAGCAATAAACTAAATAAAAAATGGCCAGTTAGCATAATACTTCCCATTATTAGTACACTTAGGTTTTGCGCAGTATTTACAAATGCTATACTCCCTTCAAACAGCCTTAATTATGCAGCTTACAGTATTCCTTTACAGTTGTATTAGTACACATATCTAATAACCTCTACTCATCATTGCTTGGTAACTGCATAAAGGTAAATATGTAAATGTAATGCAGGTATTTATTTTGTGATAACCTTATTTTGGTCTATAAGACTACAAAGATTAACATGTCTGCCTAATCACAATTGATCCAGTTCGACATGCTCCAGGTTTATGGCAAAGGACAATTGGGCATTCGTTCAATGCTGAACTAAATGTAATAAATATAAGATGTTCATGCATGTAGCTTTAATAAAAAGAAAAAAAAAAAAACATTTTTCAAGGAGAATTGCACAGTTTCCTCAGTTACCATTGCCATTTCACTAACTTTTTTTCTGTACATGGTATGACCTCTAATACCTCTGTTTTATCCAAGACAGACTTGGTGCTGGTGCCGGGGCTGGTGCTGTTTCCACATTTTTAAGAACTAGATTCCATCCTCCCTTGCTTTATCATGTGTTTTTTTTTGTTTTTTTTTTGTTTTGTTTTTTTTAAACAAACATAGCATTACAAAAGCCATAGCATTACACAATCAAAAAAGAAAAAAAAAAGTTGCCTCTGGCTTTGAGAGCTTATTTCACCATCCAGAGTCAAACCCTTTAGTGTATATTAACAGCACAATGAGAACCGGCTCTTTTGCGGTGAAAGAGCATGGACCGGTTCAAGATTAGACACCGGAATAAACTCCTCGCTACTGCAAAAGAAGTGTTTAATTGCCTATTGTGTTTATTTTTGAGAAGGTGTGGAACTGTGACTAAATATAGCTGCACAACCAATAACCAATGGAGCTTTCCTCCATCTATATGAGAATCTCTCTCTCTCTCTCTCTCTCTCTCTCCCTCCATTCAGTAGTATACATCCTTTGTGTGTGTTTGTGTTACTGGTGTGAGTCATAGCTATCCATATTTTTAGCCTCTGTGAGGAGATGACAGAACAACCTCCTGTTTCCCTGGTAACTAAAACTCCTCTGACTCATCTGACCATCCGTCACTGACAGCACAGACTATTCCCTATTACTTACACACACACACACACACACACACACACACACACACACACAACATGACCCCAACGTTAACCACATGAAAATAAACCCAGAACAAACACCACCACCTCTCAGAAGTTACAGATTTCAGACATTCCCAGTGAACTCCACCCTTCACCATGACTTCCATTTACAGAACTGTGTAACTCCCACATTCCCTCAAACACACATCTACTCTAGCGGTCCACATGTTAGATGCATCTGCTCGTAGAAGGTTTTTCTTGATTTTGATCATTTGTGAATATTAATGAAGTTAATCATGCCAAATTATTCACCGACAAACTAAAAACCATTTTAAATGGACATTTTGAACAATATTCCTGATGATGCTTTGTGCACTTTTGGCATCTCATCCAGCTTCACCCACAGAGATGTACTTAGAGTTCCACATAGGCCACTGCTTCTCCTAAGCTCTAAATGAAAACTACTAGTTTGGAGAAATAATATAGAAGTATTCTATTTATTTATTTTTACAAGGGAGTAACATCACTATTTACATTAGTTTGAATCAAATGTACTTTAAGACTGTGACAAATCTATATTCAGTCCGGTGTGTCCAGGCTTTTTTGAGGGGTCGAGTAAACACACACATCCCAACATGCCAGCCACACCCACAATGACTCTACAAACCACATGTTCAGTCTATGCAGGAGCACATTTGTTCAGACACACACACACTCGTGGTTGACCGTGTAGACGCTCAGTGAATGTAGGGAGACTGCAGGCATGCGGAAGGGAGTCAGATGATGAACTTTCACCTCTCCCCCTTGACCCAGAGTAATGATGGAGTAACCAATCAAAAGATTATCAGCAGCTGCTGAGCTTCTCTCTCTCTCTCTCTCTCTCTCTCTCTCACACTCACTCACTCACTCACACACACACACACACACACACACACACACACACACACACACACTGCTTATGTGCAGGCCAATACCACAGACATTTTGATGGAGGGGGAGGTGCTAGC
This sequence comes from Stegophilus panzeri, assembly GCA_024331685.1. Classification (NCBI taxonomy): domain Eukaryota; kingdom Metazoa; phylum Chordata; class Actinopteri; order Siluriformes; family Trichomycteridae; genus Stegophilus; species Stegophilus panzeri. The sequence continues at coordinate 19,759,132 of JANDJT010000041.1, forward strand.
CACACATGCCCCATTCCCACTGCTGCCATTTTAATGCTGCATTTTTCCGTATAATGGACGGGAACTGCTGAAATATTGTTCCTCAGAGTAAGCACAGTTTTACCATGTCCTTGACCAGCCCAGTCACAACAGATCAGGAGATTCTTCCTGAAAATAATGTTTCTTCAAGAAATAAAAGCAGACATTTCCGTGCACTACTTTTGGTGTAACACATGGATCTCGTCACGCTCTACAAATCGTATAACCCGAGTCCATCAAGATCCTACACGGTACATACTATATATAGAATTTGTCCACGATTTATAGTGCTGGCTGGGGACCAGTTTTACCTTATAGGGTCATTGCAATCTTTTAGACAGATTCTATATCTTCAGCGCTAAGCACAGTAATCTTTTGGGCTTACTGCTATATGTTTGAGCCACCTCAATCAGAGGCTTCAATAAATGTCTTGTATCATTTTTATTTGAGAAATATAGTATAGTTACAGCTGGGCGACATTGATGTATTAGCGTGTTTCTGGGAATCGCACAGAGGAGAAGAAACTCCACACAACAGGCCTTTATATATCCACACACACTTCCAGGTTTATTTCTCAAATTCGAGCACATAGCAGAAAAGCTGATCCAGTAATAGACCGTAAAAATAAAGACATGTAGCCTGTGTATTTTCTTTTTCACTAAGGTATATTTACATATTATAGCAGTGTATATGTGACAATTCTCCATTGTCCAAAAGCTGCTGCAATTTTAAATGTTGAAGTTTCAGATTTGCAGTTCTTTTATAAATAGAATAATCACGTGCAGATCTCATGAATATTATTTACTTAATTAGTTATAGATAACATCTAGTCCAAACAGTGTGTATGTCTACAATTGTAAGTTGTACTGTCCGGCAAAGTAAGTAAGGTTAATGATTTTCTTAAATATGTTTAGCTTTGTGTTTCTATCTGCGTAGTTAGAGTTACAGAGTTACAGTTGTGACCGGTTATCAGTGACAGCAGAATTATGAGAACAGCATGTGCGTGATTGAATTTCTTCATTTTTCCTTTAGGAGTGTACCAGGGAGTGAACTAGAACACTAATAATAGTGCCAGAAAAAATCTATTTGAACTTGAAGAGGTGTGATGTGATTACGCCTGCATACTTTCTAAAACTTTTCGTAGGCTTTATTAAGAATAAGCTAACAGTCTGCTCTTGTTTCATTTGCGGTGTTCACGATTGTCGACTTGTTTTAACGCCAAGAGTAGATACAGTAAAAGTGCCTGGCTTTTATTCATTTTTCTCTAATGTCAGCAGCTTGCAAATCCCTCAGTAACCAGCCAGTGTAGCCAATCAGGAGAGGGGTGTGTGTTGTGTATAAAATAGCCCAGGTTTGATAAAAGGCTGCACTTCTGCCCATGTGGGCTTGCCTGCATTTATTTTCGTCTCTTTCGTATAGGCTACACACATCTGCCAGGTCACGACCTACCACACAAAGAGCCCGACATGATCGTACCGCCAATGACTGGGCACACACCACATCACAAAAGAGAAGTCACACACACACACGCTTCTGCTCTAAAAGACTAGCACTCACCAAACTTTTTCACAAAAGAATGAACAAAGACCAAGATGGCTACTACACAAAGGACTTTCTTCCTCCCTGTCTTCTCTCTCTCTCTCTCTCTCTCTGGCTGTTTCTCTCTCACACAAACGCACATACAGACACTTTATAAGGTCCATACAATTCCTGCCCAATATGAGCATTCCATATAATACAGCACACCAAAAAGCCCCCCCAACCAACCCCCACCCCGACCAACCCAAACACACACACAAACGGCATTCAGTCAAACCCTTGGTTCTTTACACACCATACCACATCACACCTTAGCCACTAGCAAAGTGAGCATCCAGCCACTAACTCTCTCTTACTCTCTGCTGAGAGCATCTCACACACACACACGTTTAGTTAACACATCTCCCCTGCTTCCTCTAGGGGGTGCTAACTGCCTCAGATGCCACACGACAGAACAGACTGTTTTGATTAAACACACATGCATGCCATACAAATATAAAACCTTATTATTCAGCCTAAAAGCTGCTTGAATACACATGACTATATTCCTTTTGCTTTAACCTCATAAAAATCCAGAACAAGCAAAGTTTCTCTCAGAAGTTACTCTATCTTACACAATGATATTTATTTAAAGAACTTGTACTTTTCCTCCCACATTCCATCACACAAACACACATCATCTCTACCAATCAAAAGTTCAGACGCATCTGCTCATAGAAGGGTTTCGTCATGGTGCTTCTATTTTCTATTTTAGAGGACAGAATGAAGACATTAACACTATGCAATAACATGTGGACTTGTGCAGTAACCAGGAAATGTGTTAAACAATCAAAACTGTGTAAATCCTTAACAGTGAACAGATGAAGCTGTGCACACTTTAGTGTGCAACTGTGCACACTTTCTCAACCAGCTTCCCGAGGAGCTTCACTTAAACCCAAGCACCCTAAAAGTTGAAGAATTGAAGAATGCTTGAAAAATATTGATTAAATGTATTCATGGGCATTAACTTAACTACTTACATTTCTGAAACTATTTTCAGCCATAAGCTTTTATCAAAATGTCTTTAAGCCAATGAAAAATCTACATTCAGTGATCACTTCAGAATGGATTGCGGTCGTTGACTGTGTTGCTAACACAAAAAAAGGCCCTCTGTATGTGGTTTTCCCTCATACACACACTGCACGTGTCGCGTTTGTTTTGTATACACACTCTGCTGAAGGTTAAAAGCTTGAACATGGCTTATACAGAGTGCTTTATAGATTATCCGAGTAAACGGTTACAAAACCATTCAAAGTGTGTTGGGCTTATATACACAACAGAGATTTAAAGTGCGTCCCGCACAGCACAGCCCTCATCCCAGCACAGCGGCACATTCTGTACACGGAAATAACCTTTTCATCTGCTGGGGGAGTCTGGGCTGTAATTGCCAAAACAGAAACGGCACGTGGATTTTAGTTTAATGTTTATTTAAAAATCTGACTGTCAAGTTTTCTGTTGTTTTTTGGGGTGGGTAGTACGTTTAGATTTCTGGGACGTTTACATAAAGTGCAGTTAGATGAGAGCATTTCAGAAAGTTAATATGTGCCAAAAGACAGGTGAGCGAGAGATAAGACGGTGGAAAAAATGAAGAGCAAGCGGAGGGACATGAGTGTTAATTAAACAATAAACTGCTCCTTATCTCCCATTTCCAGTGATACAAGAAGTTCCCATGTGTCGCTGCTGTTACTGCGCATACAGACTACACAGGAATGTTATCATGGAACATGCTGTTATAGGAAGTAGAGATTTTTTTTTTTTTTTTTTTTTTTTTTTTTTTTAATCCACCATATTGTGTTTGGAGCTCTGAAGACCAACAGTGCAGAAATAAACAAGATTATTTTATCAGAAGTCATTTACTGAAAATTATACTGTGTGTTCTGGTTAGGGGTTTTAAGATGAAAACCAGCAAAAACATTAAATATTCTTAAAAAATATTCTACAAAAATATATTTTGTGCTTTGAGGTAATTAGGCTGTTATTCTGATTGACAGTTTTGCTCTTAGGGACTTTTTCCTGTAAAAAAAAATATCCAAATGGAAACCACAGTTTAATTATATTATATAATACTTATACATGTGAATTATTTTCTGAAAATCAACAGACTTTGGGCTCAAAGCATAAACATCTCGTCTCTGACCCTTGAATATTTGTACATTTAGAGCCCATACAGCATATAAGCCATGATGTATTACATTATGTGGTGCAGTAATCATGTTTTATAATCATTTATTGATCACCTTTTTGAACACGTACATCTACGTATTAATCATTTTCTGTCCGTTGGGGTTTCTTCAGGTCGAAAGAATGGAAAAAAAAAAATGGATGGAGAAATAGTTCATTATGAATTGATTATGATGATGACCTTCATGAATATAGCATTTGGGTCTCTGAACATATTCTGTTTGGGGTCCTGTAGACCAGACAGCTCAAAAACAAACACATCGTCATAACCAATGAGGAAATATCAACAAAGCATGAGGGTTACAAGTGTCCTAGAACACGAGGAACATTACTGATTCTGTGGGTGCTGTGCCTCTGGGACTGAAGTTAGTTCATTCATTAGTTACCTCCATTACAGGAGGTGTTGGAGAAAAACTGACAGCAGGACACACACACACACTCTCTCACTCTTAGGTGGTCATTGTCCTGAGCTTCTCTGAGAAGGTCATGTTCTCACTTTATGAGAAACACTACGTATATGTTCAGCTCTTATACTCTCACCCGTCTTCCTTTTTTCCCTTTTTTTTTTTTTTTTTTGTTTGTTCCTTTTTCTAATTTGTCTTTTATCGCTTGCATATCCTGTAACTGCTTTTTTGCTTCTCCAACAGACTCAGTGCTGTCTTTGTCCCAGCTCATATTGGACACCTGCTCGGTAACGTGTGTGTGTGTGTGTGTGTGTGTGTACCTGTGTGTGTCGAGAGCATGCTGTTTTCTGCAGTGCGGTGTTCATTGCAGGTGTTGTTTGTTTAGTGAACCATGTGGCTTAGTAATATCATTGGCAGTTTGGGTGTGTACAGTACTTATGTGTACACCAGCCAGACATTGATTTTCATCCATGGTTCACTTTGCATAGGTTTTTTTGTATGTGTGTGTGTGTGTGTGTGTGTGCGCATGTGGCTCTCTTGCATGTAATTCATGTCATGCTGTAGTAAACATCACACAGGAACTGCTCCGTGAAGTAGAACAGGCCCAGTGAATATTAAACCATCCTACTGGAGTATTGAACTGAGCTTTCCATGGACAACATGTTTGCACTAAACTGAACACCATGTATCATGCAGATCACCCCACAACATGCATTTGAGAGATGAGATGGTTTTAGAAGGTGAGATGACTGTATGAGCAGTGCAGTGTGTGCAGAGAGAAAATAATCCTTCAGGCAGTCATGTTTAATGAAGCTGGCAAGTTTAGCTTCCTGATCTCCCTGCAGCCATTTTGATTTTGAAAGAGCTCCTATACACAAAAGAAAACAGAAACTGTTAGTATGTCATCTTTACAAAACTTTTCATTCATTCTTGTGACCTGTGTAAGCACATTTAATTTGTGTTTGTGTGGACTTTTTCGTGTGTCTTTTTTTTTTAAACATGCGCACGTGTTTATTGTAGCTAGTTTTCTGCACACGTTTGGGGTTGATGTGTTGCTGTACTTTGATATGTTTTAACCTCGATTCTGTTGTAACTAACATTATGTGTCTTTCAGCCTTACCGTAACAGCTTTAATTACAAGTCTTAGTGTAATCGCTGAATGTTGAGCATTATGTGACTGTTGAGGTTGACGATTCGGTCAGTTCAGGGTTCCTATAAGGGGGTGGGAAAGTATGCTGTTTGAATCAGATTATTTCCAGGTCAGGAAAAAAATAGAAAATACGCAGAGAGATTATGCAAAAATATTTCATCATGCATTCATTTTCACATACATTCACAAATGCCATATTAATAATTATTTTCCGAATAATTTTTCACTAAGAATTATTTGATCTGCGTTAATCCCAATGAGCCTATGATCCTTATGACCTTATACCCAAAATGAGAAATTGGAAATTCCTAGAATACTGGCTAATCATCACCAAATACACAAGTAGCTGTGCTTCTTTTGTACTTTTTGAGTTTATAACCATGATTCTCAGTGGTTAAACAGCTTGCCTACTGAATTCCTGTCAAGGTTTCTCTTATACAAAGCTAATATCTCTATAAACGATCAAAACATCTAATGGAAAGTATGCTTTGCATTACAGTACAAATGCAAGTAAATCGAATGACAAAATTCTGCTTATTTTCCCCAATCCATGCAGGGTGGGCTTATAAATGCGGTCTTGCAAACTATAATGGTCTTCTAAATCTAGTGTAAAAACACTAAACAGACCTTTCAAGAGGAAGTTCACATGCTTTGGCTAACCATGTACCATTTCGTCTCTCTATTTCGTTCAGGAAATCGGAGAGGAGCTGGTCAAGCAGTGACGAACATTCTCGCCAAAGAACTGCTGCAGGAAGACCCCAAGCCTGTCGCCACAACCAAAAAGACCAAACTGGACAATGAAAGCAAAAAGGCGGAGTCAGCGGAAGACACAGGTTCGCTGGAGGATCTTTTGGACGATGCCCCACCACGGTCTAATTAGGAACTTCCTGTATTGACCCTCCCTTTCATGCTGAAGGATTCAGGGGGTTGGACATTGTTTGGGCGCCAAATGTGACGGCAGGGCTTTCTTTGACCCACACCCCCAAGTAAGCCTTCATGGCTTACCATTGGCCAATTTTACTGTAGATGAGGGGCTCTGTCAGCCCTGCCCATAATTGGAGTTTAGGGAGTGCTGCCACAACACCTGCACTCATCCACTGCCCTGTTTTCATCACTTTTTTCGTATCTTATTATTCAACACTTCTTTGAAGGTAAAATCGGATCAACCCAAAGATATGTTCTTAAAACTCTGACACATATCAGGTGATACATTCCAGGATATTTCTGCACTTATTTGTTTAGTTTCTTTGTACTTTAATTGTTTATCAGTACTTCGTATCTACACACAGAAATTGTTTGTTGTTGTTTTCTGGAGCCAAGTGTAGCTACTATGCAAAACATACTGTATACGGGGTGTTAAAGATAAAGTGAATTTCCATTACATTAGCACAAGCAAAGCAAAAAAGTGCCAACTGATAGCAAATGTACCTACCAGCAAACTGGTCTATAAGAGTGTGCCTTAAGTGGAATGGAAACCAAACACAGGCAGGTATGTTCGCTGACCATTTACTTGATGGTGAGTGTGTGTGCGAGGGTGAGTGTGTGTGCGAGGGTGAGTGCGTGCGAGCACGAGAGAGGGTGAGTGTGTGTGCGAGGGGGTGAGTGTGAGGGGGGTGAGTGTGTGTGCAAGCGCGAGAGAGGGTGAGTGTGTGTGGGAGCGAGAGAGGGTGAGTGTGTGTGCGAGTTATATTGAAGGTCTGGTACTTCATTGTGAGACTATTTTCCCTGTGACTGTTCTGCTGTTTTTGTCTATTTTTGTCCTTTAGAAAGCTCTAGCTGCACATCATCTAGCTAAATCCAGAGTAGTCTCTCATTATATCACCACAGTGATAGAGTGTGTGTGTGTGTGTGTGTGTGTGTGCGTTTACACACTGCTCTGTATAATTACTGCACTGGATAAACTGTCATAAACATCTCATAAACAGTTCTATTTTGTGTATATCTGAGAGATATGGATGTGCTGAATATGTCCTGAATTTCCCGCACACTTAATCGCTGCCCAGAAGGCGCTGCAGTCTTCGCCTGTTATCCTGTCCATGTTTGATTTAAGACAGATTTTGAGTTTGCTTGTGCCAGACGAACAAACAGTTCGTTCTCTTTAGCTGTCAGAGGAAAAAACACGCATCAGTGGAATACTGCGGTTATTACTCTCTCTGTTCTCAGATACATAGCTGAGTTCCAGTATTTCTGCTGGACATGATCTCACATTTAGCAGAATATTACTCACAGCTTATAAACATATAATCAACAATTAAACCGTTTGCTGGAACAGTATACACATTACACGTTAGATATCTGTAAGGGTTTTTAAACGGCATCTTTGTCCTGAATGTACCGTAACATTATCGTCATAGGTCTTAAAACACTGGACACACGCTTATTGACCGCAAGGCATTCTGGATGTTCGTGCTGCAGTTATGTGAACGTGCAACTGCTTTCAATGCTTCTCTGTTTTATCCTGAGAAGGAGTCTTCCATAAAACTCTCGGTACTGTATGGACAATTTTGTAGCATGTTTGTAGGGATGATTTAGCAATTATAAAGCCTCTACGCATCGGTCGAGCCTTTAGCTTGAGCATAGAGCACTTTTCAAATCAACTGAGGAAGATTTAGCCATAGAACTGACTCTCTCTCACGCTCTCTCTCTCTCTCTCTCTCTATCTCTCTCAAGCTCTCCTTTGTTTTCACTCATCTGCCATTAATACCTGGGAATTATTTGTGTATATGAGCTTCATGTAAAGTCTTGTAGACCAACAAAAGAAAGGGTGGAGAAAAAAATAGTTTTAAATTGATTTGCACCTCACAGTTCAGATTTCAAGAGGTTTTTTTTTTATGCTTTGCATTTGCTAATTTAGTAAGCTCCTCATATCTATCAAAATAACAGAGAAAGGGTTCACTATTGTATTAATGTCAAAATAAATCCATACCACAAAGTGAAAGTACTGTTTCTTTTGGATGGGCAGAGTTTTTCAGAGCCATCTGAAAGCCAGACGTTGGTTCTAACTGTAGGTCACTGATAGATGGATTAGAGACTCACGTGGCATTTACTGAACATTGCTGTTTAAGTATGATAACTGTTTGTTTATGTAAATGCTGGAGAGTATCATTACATCACTGGGTTGTGAAAAATACAATGCGTAGTCTTTTTTTTTTTTTTTTTCCATTTTATGGACAGATTTTTCTATCTAAATTTTTATTGATTGTTTTATTTCTGAGATGAATGATGTAATTAGAAATACACTCGGTCATGTGTGTGTATATTGAATTATCTTTAGATAAATGAATGCTTCCAATTCTGTTCAGTCCTTGCCATTAAAAAAAACCCTTTAGTCGGATCTCATCTTGGTGTGTGTTTGTGTGAGTGTGTGTAGCACTATTAATGTGGACTTAATGTCATGAGTGATGATTAGAAGTTTTTGTAGTCCGTTATGCCATCAAACACCTTCACGTTTAGAATAAATGGCCATTTTAACTTTTTTATGCGTCAGTATTTGGTCGTCAGAAGTACAGCAGTGGTGTATTCTGATGTGTGGGAGCTCTAGGTTACACCGCATTGCTTCAAAACACTATTGGGTGCAAGAGCAGTTGTTTTGAACCTGAGGTTACTACAGTATGATGTTATAGGGCAGCTGATGCCTGGTGTCTGTCTCTCTCATGGTTTTATTCCATCCAGGGATGTAATGACACATTGTGACATGAGGCAAAAATGTGACGGAGTTTGATCACCAAATCTCCCAATCTGCACAGCCCATAGAAGTAAAATATATAGAGAGCACAGTGGTCACATGATCACGTTCTTTCATCGAGAGTCTGCAAGACAAAAATCTGCACTTGTGAACTGACCGATAGCTCCGGATTGCAATGGGCTATATGTGTTATACGTTATATGGTTACATGACCACATTATAGGAGTTAAAAAGAACACCATCTCCGTTCCTCTGTGATCTACAGTGCCTGGCAAAGAGGCTGCGGTAATGGGGCATTTTAACCGACTTTGGAGCTCTATTTCTGATCACGGAGCTCATTATTTTTCAGTCCCAGGATCAGACACTTTGTTTATTTAATGATATTTTTTTGGAAGAATTTATAAATTAATTTTTAAGATGTGGTGAACCTGTAGTACATTTTCTTTACAATATTAAACCACTTTTCATAGCAATTTTTTTTATTTATTCAGACAAAATAATACAGACAAAATTGCACATTGGTTTGGATTGTTTATTACACAGGAATGCAAAAGGAGGGGTTTTTTTTTTACCCCAAGCGTTCATTACATTTTTGAAAAAATTTTGTTTACATTTTTTAATTGAATAAAATAGTGAAAGCGGTATCGTGAATCGAAAAGATCCCCCCCCCCCCCCTGTGGACAGGTAATATTCTGCTGTTTGAGTTGTGAATCATCTCTATTTTGTGTATGTGTGAGGGCAAATGTTTAAATGCTGGAATCAATAATTGTTTTGTTTGTTTGTTTTTAAATCTAGAGCTGTGCCGTATGACAACTTCCACCACAGTGCTACTGAAGTCTCGATTCTAATTGTTCAAAGATGCTGATATATTTTCCATAACAGCAGCTCTGATCGTAGTTCAAATCGTAGACTGTAATTCAAATCTCATATTAATGTCATTGTTTCTACAGGGTGTCCCCAAAGTCTCCATACACTGGGGATATTAACACTTTTTAGCAAAATGTCTTCCAAAATTGTTCATACTTAGTTTATATTATATATATATTTTTTTTTCAGATAGGCTTTAAGAAGAACGTACTGAAATCATTCTTATGGCTGGATCAGGAAGCTGTTGCAGGGTTGCGATGGACTTTAACAGGAAACATGGCGAGCACATCACACACACCACGCTGCTGCCAAACTTATTAACTTATTAAAGTGTTGCGGACCAACGAGAAGTGGACGTCCACGAACATCCACTGTCGAAGGCACAACCGATATTGTGCTGGAATACATAGTCCCCTATATATGGAGACTTTTGGGACACCCTGTATAATGACACCTTACACCGTCACTTGTATGACAAAGGCTCCAAATAATTTAAGCCTTTGTAACAGTCAGAAGTAGAGCTCCCCCCCGCCCCCCTTTTCATTTCCATTTAAGTGTAACTATAAATGTAAATAAACTATGATATATATAAAATATAATATAATGTATGGGGTAGTAACAATAACTCTGCTTAGCATCGGACCACATGAAACCACCTTGTCAATTTCATTGATGATGTTCCTACAGCCTTTAAGGAGTCTCAATAATAACAGGGTTTTTGGGGGGTTTTTTTGGGGGTTTTTTTTTTAAAGGCCGAAAAATAAATAAATACAATACTGGTTTGTTGGAAATCTGCTGTTGTTTTATTATAACACTTTAAATGCTACAACTTTTAATATTTGTTAGCAATCTTAAATATCATGATGTATTGTGTAAATGTTGTCAAATCTCATGAAATATATTTGCCATATAGCCAGTGCTTATTGGAATCTCCTCTCTGTGCTGATGATTGTACTACAGATAACACTCATCTTCCTGCTGACCAGAGCATGTGCTAAACATATGCTACACGACTGTCATGGCTGTGCGCTTGTTGATTTCAGGGTTAGTAGAAAAGAGGATTATTGACATGCAGGCTGTTGTTTAAGTTACTTCAGTTCTGAAGGCGACGTGGCTAGGATAAACCACATTCACGTTTGTTTGTATTACTCCTTGTTTATCACACCTTACTCAGCTAATCAGCTGGTTAATCGGGCCTTGCTGAGACAGTCGAGGTGTGTTCGAACAGGGAGAACACTTAACTGTGCTCCAGCACCAGGGTTGGGAACTAGTCATGTTAAAATGTCTTCTTTTGCTTGTGTCCTGGTTTTTCATAGCCAGAACAGAAAGGTCTAGCAACTTTGATGCATGTGTAGGCTTTTCTCTTCCATGATTGCTGTTATTGTCCAAACTGTATATATAGAAAAGAATGAACCTATGTGGATATCGAGTAATGGAGGAAATAAATGATCTGAGAGCGAGTTAAGTTTTATTACTTAAGAAGTTGTTAAAAATACAAACACTGTCATGCTGATTTTTATTTATCTTACAGACATGTGAGAGTGTGTTGGAGGTCTAGCAGGGGGTGACCAGGCTAGTAGTAAAAAACAGCACATGACAGGAGAAAAACAAGGAAATGAGGAGCCCGGATGTGAAGAACAAAGGGAGGAGGAGAGAAAAAGGAAATGATTTCAATAGACAGTCATAATGAAACAATTACTGTAGCTCATTTACTTTAGAGAAGGCAAAGGATGAAAGCGTCTGTGTGCGTTCCTTTATTCAAGACAACCACAACAGGTGTGTGTGTGTGTGTGTGTGTGTGTGTGTGTGTGTGTGCGCGCACCACAAGGACAGGAATACCTAACAGCTTTGGCCTTATGGGGACATTTGGCTGGGGGACTATTTTTGGTCCCCAAAAATAGTTTTTTCTTTGTTTTTGTTTTGTTTGTACAGCTTTTATTAAAAAATTTAAGTGTCAATTTAGCTACAATGAGTAGATTTATCGATGGAAGGTCCTCACAATGAGTGTGCGTGTTGTCTGAATGTTTGTGACCATGGACGTTGTACAGATATTTGCATGTCAAATATACATTTGAACTTGAATGTTTTGCATATGGATTAATGCTGATTAATGCTTTTTCCAGGTCCGTGTTTTTGTGTGTATTATTATCATTAGATGAATGTCTTCTCTCATCTCTACAACTTAAATATTTTTTATCCTTATTTTCTAGTTGTCAGTAATCCACTTTCTCTCTCCTTCTCCTCCATTAAAATGTTGTTTGTGGTGGAGAGCGCTGGCATGTAATTGGCCTGATAGTAGCCAGACAACACAGTGAAGGACACGCTGATATAATAATAAGCTTAGGGGACACACATGACCAATCAGAGGCCAGGGCTCTAGTTCCCATGAGGGCTGATTGGCTGGCTTTGTGTCCCTGTGGTTTCCAGGTATCCGGGTGAGTGGTGGAGAATATTTCACAGAGGGAGAAAAAACCCAAATCCCTAATGCAGTGTCCTTGACTGACTTGTTCTTATTTAATTTATAAGTTGATGTCTATGTTAATGTTGTTTTTTTAAATCCACATCACTGACCTCTATTAATCTGAAGATTCTTTCTAAAGTCTCTTTTTCACCCAAGCCTTCAAAATATAAAGTACCTTCTTATTTCCCTCCCTCTCATTCTCTCCTTTCTTCTTAGTTGCTGGAGCTTGAAAATAAAGTAGCCTGGTGAATGTGGTGGTCGCTTTTCACAGCTTGACTCCACCTTTCCCCTGGAATTTCTCCTTTACAACACTGAGATGTGTCTGACTCAAGAGAAATAATGTTTACCTACAGAGAGGAAGGGAAAGAGAAATAGTGCGAGAGACGATGAGACACAATGCTATAGGTAAATTTTAAAAAATGTTCCACATTTTATTTAGAGAGGAAATGTCTTGAATGAAAAACGGTTATACCACACCGCTGTTTGATTCTCAATTCTGATTGGTCAGACAGTACTAATTAATTTTCTATAACAGTAGCTCTGACAGCGGTGCTTTATATTAATGTGCTCTGATATGTACTGGTTTCTATAGTAACAACGACTTCTATGGCATATTCTTCATGTTATCTAAGCCAAATGATTAAAAATTGTTTTTTTTTTTAACAAAGAACACCTTTAACCATTGATATGACATTTTCTGGAAGATGTTTGTTCAACATTTATGGAAAAAAAAAGTCTCCAGTGTTAGCACTCTGTAATAGTCAGTCATTTTTCCACCACATGAGAATCATCTTTAGGACTGAGCATACTGAGGTAACATGGCAAGCTGCATGTATTATTGTTTTGGTTGTTTTATTTGTTTTATTCACTTTGCGAGAGAAAAAGAAAGTCTGGAGCGGGAGCAACTGTTTATAGCTAAGTTATAACATGAACTTGTCTTTCTTATCCACAATATTAAATGTATTTATAAACTGTTAAAGTACACTGTGCTGTTCATTAATCAGTTATTGCTGTGATATTACAGAAATAAAGCCCTCCAGGACATGCTGTTATTGGAAAATTAGCAATTTCGGGCTGCATCGCACCATTCCATCGGTGATTATTTTCCTTTAACAGCACACCCCCATCGTGGTTCTTCCTTACTTACCAAACACTGAAGAACCTTAAGCTGGTATCATGTACATATGATAGTATGTACACCACCGATGGCATAGATTTTACAATGTTTTGTGGAATTGTTCTTCAGTCTGGAGTAGAATGTTCAGTTGGTTAACACTCTTATTGTCTAGGATAGCATTTTACTAAAAGGTACTCAGATAAATTCATTCTGTTAATTAGTAATCTCTCTGTCTGAGTTTCTTTATGAAAATTGTGTGTGTGGGGGGGGAGGCACAACTCTGTCATGTTTTTTTTTTTTTTTTTTTTTTTATCTAAACAGTGTGATATGAAAACTGACAGAAATGTGCCAGCCTTTTCTATATTCTGGTTCTGAAGCCTTTTAGCCTCAGGCTCTGTAACGTGAAGCTCTGCCCATCAGTCTCATTTTCTGGTGTGTAGAAAAAGCTTTTCTGTCATCCTGTCTGATTTATTGTGGTGTGTGAAAATGCCTTCTGTCCTTTTTGTCCAATTTCGTCTCGTGTTTATGTTGCAAAACTGCCTCAGTGCGTAATTTGGTGTAATCTCCACTGTCAGTCTGTTCCATATATAATACAACTGCCAGAAATAATACACTGTAGGTCATGGGTTATAATGGGGTGTGTGTGTGTGTGTGTGTGTGTGTGCGTGTGCGTGGGCATAGGCTTTACATAGGCTCTATGTAACACATTTCACATACACACCTCACCCATTTCAGTATTGTACTTATCCTCAGGGCTGTCACAAGTACTCGAGTACCCTTATTTAAAGGAATACTTTCCCACCAGCGGGCAACAAGTCACTATTAGTTTTTGTCTCTGTAAACTGTGTACTATTGTTGCTTCTGAGTGTTTACTGTCCAGTGTTTTTTAGTTCGGATGAGAGACAATGGCATGAGATTACTGTGGAAACCGTGGATAGCCTTAAGACTGGAATTGCTACAAGCAGTTTTGCACTCAAGTCTCCATCATTGAACAGTTGATAACTTCAACACAATAGAGTTCATGTTAAAACTATAATGAATTCAGAAATGACTGATGCTCATAAGTTCCTGGTTACTCAGTTGCACTTTTTGACTCTATAGCATACAGTTATAGAAGGGAAATGATTTATAATCTCTCTATCCAGCGTCACGCAGATGAGGATGGGTTCTCAGGGAGTTTTTCTTTGTCACTGTCGCCTCTGGCATTAAGGATAAATTGATAAATGTAACATTTATATCTGGAATTTGTATATTTCTGTAAAGCTGCTTTGTGATAATGTACATTGTTAAAAGCACTATACAAATAAAATGTAATTGTATGGAATAATAGCTTAAATGTATAGCTTCTAAAACTAACTAGTTAAAGACAAATTAAATAATACACTAACCGGTGTTTGTTTGATTTGCATTTTTATGTGCTTGGCTTCATACCAGATTTGTTGGCAGATTAGCAAATCCATCTACTTGTACTACCTTTGTATACTCCCCATGTAGTAGGGGATGTAGACTTGCGTAAAGATTTTTGAATTTCCCACTGCATCTGACGATAGCCGATATTAGCCTGCTGACATTTTTTGATATGGAAAGATGGCTGAGGTTGGCTTCTTGTAATAAATAAGACGAAAGTTAATTATTCTAAAAAGGTTTGGGTTGTTTTTCAGCTCAGCTATTTTTAGAGTCTATTTTTATTGCATTACGATGATGGTAATGCTGATCACGCTAAAGTCTACTACTGGAACGATGGTGCGTAAAAAGAAATTTAAATGAAGGTGTCTACTGTGATTAGTGTCTTGTGTTGTGCCCCAGCTGTGTGTCTACTCTGTGCACCAACATGAATCATGCAAACAGGACGTTAAGATACAGCCACAGGCAAGAATAGGAGAAAAATACTGACTTTGTGTGTGTGCTCATCTGCTAAACAGTATTTTTTTTTTAGGGGTAATCTGTCAGTCTCAGCTGTCTCAAGTGAAACCTGCTTTGGAGAAAAGCGTCAGCCAAATAAATAAACATTAGTTGTCCTGTGCTTGGTGACAATGATACTATTGCTCAGAAATAGTACACTGGCTGAGATTTGAGACACTGACTCAGTGTACAGTAAGTGTGTAGCTTCCATGAATAATTCCAGGAGTATCTGCATGTGTGCATGTCTGGGTCAGTCTGGATTTCTGGGAGCAGTGGTAGGTCAGCTGAAGCAGCTTTGTCTGCATGTGTTCTTCAGGGTGTCAGTCTGTAGCGCAGTGGTTCTCAAACTGGAGGCCGCGGCCACCTTGGTTGCCAAAAGATTGGGGGCCGAGGCCGCATAAAAATCATTAAAAATATATATATATATATATATATTTTACCTATATGTAAGTTGGGATTGTCATCCTTTGAACTACGATGTACATAAAAATTAGAAATATTAATAAATTAAATCAATTATACACAGCACATTACGCTGAAACATCACCAAACAGAGACATCCATTGTACAGGACTGTTCGCCACATGCTGATAAAACCTAAGACTTCTTAAAATGGATAGGTTTTTAGATAGAGAATGTAGTCTCTTGAGAATGTAGGAGAAAGTTAACACAGAACAGCCTGGCATGAAAAAAACAAAATTGCAAAATATTTTACTACTCTAGGGGGCCAAAAAGGGATGAACCCTACACAAGGGGGGCCTCATGCTGAAAAAGTTTGAGAACTGCTGCTGTAGAGTCATGTGACTGTGTGGATAGCTGAGGGGCAATGGAGACATGGAGGCAGAGAGAGGGACAGGCTGATCTGTGTTGATGGGTCAGTAGTTGATTGCCCTATTCTCTAGCACTGAGTGTGTATATGAATACTATATTGGGTCATAAATGTTACAGGAACTGGCAATAGTAGGACATTATTAACTGTAGATGTACAGGGTGTCCCAAATGTCTCCATACATAGGGAAATTAACACTTTTTTAGTTTATATACTTAGTGTGTGTGTGTGTGTGTGTGTGTGTGTGTGTATGTATATATAAACCTTTAAGAATTCCTTTGACAAAAGATGAACGCTTTGAAATCATTCTCATGGCTGTATCGGGAAGTGGTCACAAGGATGCGATGGACTTTAACAGGAAACATTCAAAAAGACTGGAAGTGTTGCGGACCGACTGAGAAGTGGACGTCCACGAACATCCACTGACAAAGACACCCTGTATATTAGGGAGTGTCTGTGTAAATGGTTAACCAGCTCCATGCTGCCTCTCATGCTTTGGGGATAATTCAATCAAGGAAAGATGAGATATTTCTTACAGCCTTCCTTGATCCCAGTCACACTAAGGAATCTCTTTATGAAACAGCTTCAGTGTTCTGTTGTTCATTGTATTGTCTGACTCACTTCCGCTCAGGCTGCAGAGTGAGTGAATGAGGCGGTTGGATAGTGAGTAGTAGGGAGGTTTAGATGAGTAAGTGATTACATCATTATCCAGTGGAAAGGAAACTGAGCCTGCAGGACTTGAGTACCTTCCTCTGTAATTGGATCCTGAACTTCCTGCTTGGCAACGCCACCTCTGGCAACACCACACTGAGCACTGCTGTCCCTCAGGTCTGTAAGCTCAGTCCATTGCCTTTCATGCTGCTGATTCACACTTCTGCTGTGAAGCATGCCTCAAAATACATCATGAGCAACAATGGCGAATCAGCATACAGAGAATAGGCAATGGAAACAGCTTGTAACACTGTCTCTTAATGTAGATAAAACTAGAATTTGCCTCAATACCACCAAAAATCCCAGAAGCATCTGCATTTCCTTTACACACTGAGTAGAGCCAACCCCATACCTACCTCCCCCCCGCCCATTAATTTAATTTCATCCTCATAATGCTATGTAGCTAGCTGTATGACAGTGTTTATAATTGCATTGTGCTGAACTGTTTTACATGGTTTGTAATACAGTACACTTGCACTTTATGTGGCACCATGGCTTCTAAAAAAACATTTGATTCTATTGTATGGGTATATGGTTGGGGTGTCAGTAAAAAAGAAATTGCAGTGAACACACCAGGATCATCTTGCTAATCTTTCATTCAAGAGATTTTGATGGTGGTATAACCCCCTCCCCCATGTCTCTGTATGAGTAGTAGCTATGTAACATTACACTCTAATTATACAATGGCTTGGTATATGCACTAATTAAATAATAAAACAGGACAGAGTGTACTGTTACAGAAAAATAATCAACAGGGTGGAGTGACAACCCCAGAGATGATTATTTAACTGAAACAGTACATCCTGAAGTTTATTCCGCTTTTACAGCAATTTGCAAATGATTGCAATTTTTCACCAGACTTTTATCCATTTAAAGTTACATTAAATATTCTGCCACACCATTATTGTTATCATTATCACCAGAGTTAACACCAATATCTCTCTTGAAGCTAATAAGACAGAAAATGCCACTTGTCATGACATCAAGAAACCTCAAAGCACAACGTCTTCTGTTCTGAAGACTCTCCCATGTCAGAAAACTATCAGCTTTACCTCTGACTGTTACAAAATGCTGACACTGTAGACTGCTTCCAAAAATGCTAAATGAACATCTCTTAAGCTTTAAAGACCTAAATCGATTTTTGGGGAATCTAAGTCTCCTGTATTTTTTTTCTAACCTATTCTAACATTCAGCATCAAGTGCCATATATTATTTTAAACAGAAGAACTTTAATTTTCAATCTAGCTCATTTAATTTTTTTGCCTGAGAATGGATGAATTATCCAGAATTTTTAAACAAATGTCAGAAACAATTTGGTGTTTTTTTTTACTGTGAACTCAAACAAAACCTCCTGAAGTTTGGATTTTTTTCTTTAGAAACTTATACATGGATGTTTTAGACTTCCAAATGAAATTTTGTCTTCATCTAACATTCCCTTAGCTTTATTACAATATTATTCTAGGCATTTTTCAAAGAAAAAAAGTTATTTTATTTACTGACAATGTAGAGGTGTCCATAAAAGTTCAGGGAGTAAAGTAAATAGAAAGATTACTGAGCAGCAACAGTCGTTCCTGTTTGGCTCAGAGGAACAAATTGCATAGGTTTCCTTGATGAATCAATGCTGGAGAATGTAACCGCATTCACTACGGAGTATCTGAACGCCCAACTGATATCACTGAAAAGCTGAGAATCTCCACTTTATGTGACTTTTTAAAGCATACAGATTGGATTAGCAGTTCAAAAGTTATTAAACATTTTAGAACAACAGTTATTTTTAGCTGTGGGCAGCAGTTTCGGTCTTTGAGGGTCAACAGAGAACTTCACCATATCTATAACTACACGATTAATCTGTGTTAGTTATAGTTGAGCATCCACCAAGTCTCATTCTTAGTTATGACTATAGAAATGACAATGTATTAAATTGAGTACAATAACAAAAACCTGTTATTTGAATTACAGCCAACACTACTGTCTGAGTTGCTGTTATAGAAAATTAATCATTGCATTCTGACCAACCAAGAACACAACAGCACTTTAGTATAAATATATAAATGACTTAATTTAGTGGCCTAAAGACCATCAACCAAGACAACCATCATGTAAACAAGCCTACTGGTTTGTTTTTCATCACCTTTACATTTACATTTGTTTCGTATGACTGATGTCAGTTTTTCACGCCGTGACCTGCCTGTTTCATGTTGCCATGATTGTTTCATGTTGTCTTATATGGTCCACTTCTCTCTGACTACGTTTACATGGACAGCAGTAATCTAATTATTGACCTAATTATTGACCAGATTGACAATATTGTGATTAAGGTGTTTACGTGAGTCGCTTTTAGAATGCTCCTTTCATTTTCAACTCCCGTGTTACACGTTATAGAACATAGTTCAATTAACAGCACGTTATTACGTCCCCACGCTACACCGTCCAACGTTCCCTCCAGAATTTCACGTATCGACATACAGTTGGTCTTCGTTATGGTACCATATACAGTTTTGGGTGTTTTTATTTAAATTTTTTACGAACGCTTCAAGTGTAGTTAATTATTTGTTATGCTGTACGTGCTAATAGACGACTGCTTGAAGCCGTGGGCTGCGTCCCAAACCGCGTACTTACCGTCTATATATTAGCCGAGATGCATGTATTTCTCTTACTACAAGCCTATAGTAGGCAAGTATGCGGTTTGGGACGCAGCCGTGCTCTCTTGTTTGCCGTTAAATGGTTGCGCACTGCCGTGTGTGTACGTGTCCTGTCGCAGAATGCGGTGAAAACTCTCACACGATGTTAATAGTGTGATTAAGGTGTGTACATGTCTGTAATACACATCGATAATGCGACTAAAACAGGAATACTCCACACGTCTTAATTCGATTTGTGTTTACTTCGAGTATGACTTTAGTCGGATTAAGGTAATTAAAAATTGCTGTTTACATGTTAGTTTCTTAATCAGAGTATTGTCTTAATCGGGTTAATAGTGGATGATTATTGTCCATGTAAACGCACTGACTGGTCATTCCTTTCCTTGGCCTTCCTTCCTACACCATCTAAAAAAAGTAAAGTTAAAAAAAAAGGAGGGGGTAGCAAGGGGACCAGTGACACAAAAGATGAGACAGAAATGAAGGGAGCAGTGGGTGAAATGTAGAGTTAATTAGTTACAGTCTTTGTGTGTGACTGCAGGCGTGTGTGAGAGAGAGGTATTTGGGGGTAAAATGGTGCTTACAGCCCCTCGGCTTGCTGGAGTGTCATAGTAAAGAAATCTCAGAATGGGACACACAGCTAGCCTTCTTTCCCTTTTCGCTTCTTCCTTCACTCACATTTTACAGACCACCCACTTTCCTCCTCTTTCTTAGCTCCAGTTAATTTAGCTAACTTGGATGTACAGTTGCAACAGTTATTTTCCAGGGACTGTATTCTGAAAAATGGCTATGTGATGGGGAAATAGATACACTTTTAGAAAAAAAAGTAAAATCTAGAACATTTAAGGGTTCTTCTTTTTGTTCTTCTAAGGAACCCTGGCAACAGACCTATTAAAAGGGGTCTAATGCCTTTAGAAATCTAATCTACCTTAACTTCCCAAAGAATCCTTGAGGTAGAGTTGTGCCTGGTACTTTTTTAAATAATCCTGCCTACTTCAGTAAAAAAAAAATTTTTTACCAATTCAACTCATTTCCACAGAAAGTTTGAACAATCCCACCCATTCTTGCAGAAAGTTTGACCAGTCTCATCCATTCCCACAGAAAGATTGACCAATCCTAGTTTATTCCTACAGAAAGTTTGACCAATCTCACCCACTCTTGCAGAAAGTTTGACCAATCCCACTTATTCCAGCAGAAAGTTTGGCCAATCCCACCCATTCCCGCAAAAAGTTGGGCAAATCCCACCCATTCTTGCAGAGCGTTTGACCAATCTCACTCATACTTACAGAAAGATGGTAGGAGATGGTAGGGAGAGAGATGGTAGGTGGATGGGAGTAGAGTACTGTGACTCTGCTGTGAGTTCACTTGACTGCGCAGTGCTGCGGTCTTTTGCTTACTTCAGTCTAGTGTGTGTATAGAACACATTTATAAATACTGCTGTTATTAAAATGTTTGTGTGTTTTCCCACAGTTTTTATCAAGCTCATTCATTACCACTGTTGAGTTTATACTCACTGAAAAACAGTGTATGATGTGTATTATCGTATAACATAGTATCTATACCAGCTTCACAGTGGAGATAAAAGACCAAAGAACTCTTCACATTTAATGTCTGCGTGTGGTTTTACAGGTATTTCTACATAAAACCACAAGCCCTTGGCCCTTGGTGTTTATGGTTGGAACAGAGTATTCTAAATATTCTGTGTGCTTCTGGGAGAGTGCACGTGATGAGTACTGGAATTAGATTCATGTGTACTTTGTTGTTTGTTTATCTCTTTGCCATGGTGACATGCCAGACATTTGCTTTTCAATGATGCTTCTTCACTGTAGCTGTGTGTGTCACAGTAAACGAATTATATATTCTGAAACACATGACTTCCCATCTATATCATTATTCCTCTCCTTGCTTGTATCAAGTAAATGTGGAGAGTAAGAATCGGAGCTCAGAACCACACAGTATTTTGTAGTCCCGTTTCTGGGACGTCTTTAGCGCCTAGCAGATTTCACACGTTGTTCCCATTATACATTTCACTCTGAACTCTGCGTCATAGTGTGTAGTGAGTGAGAAATGCCATCACTCTGAGTGTCTGGATTTCATTAAAATGTGTGAACCTTCTCATGGACTGTTTCTGTGACAAACCTGCTCATTACTCGCACACGTCACTGCACCCAACATGCGTTTCTAAAGATAGAGGTTGAACATTTTCTTGTTATGAGTCCAGAGACTGTATGTTTGTTTGGTGCAGCTGAGGCTTGGGTGAGTCCCATGCAGCAGAGAAGGCGACAGGGGTGGTACTTAGTTTAAGAATGGCAGCCATGCTGTTTCCTCCCCCAGTCCAAAGACATACATTGTAGGCTGATTAGCACTTCCAAATTGTCCGTTGTGTGTGAATGTGGATATTTTTTTATAGTATCCATAATGATTTGTAATATTTTAAGAAATTTGCTTTGTTTCCTGAAAAAAAAACCCTTTATGATTTAAACTCAGCAGCTAAGCATGGCTATGCAAAGTGATCTTAGCACCTCAGAATATCCTGTTAGCAGCTGCAGGAGATGTACAACACCTGTCACTGTGAGAACTAGTGTGAACAGGGCTGTCTCTTAAGTCTGCCTGACAAACACACTTTTGTCATATTTTCTGTTTTTCTGTCTTTCTGTCTCCGTGTCTCTCTGTCTGTCTCTCTCAGCATTTCACTCTAATATTAAAGATATTATTTTAAACATTATGTCACTTGGTTGAAATGAGCTGCTGCTTTAATAGATCTCTGAAGTACTTGTCTTTATGGTGCATTTTAAACCTGCAGTTCCAAAAACTTCTAGTTACTCTGATGATCAAACTCAGATTAGTGGGTCTGTGGATTTGTCTCGGTTATCATGCTCTATTCATGAGGGTTTTTTTTTTTTTTTTTTTTGGTGGGGGGGGGGGGGTTCAGTTTTTGGTCCAGGAAGAAGGGAATCCTGTGCTTTCCTGTGCAGATAACATTCCTTTACACTGATGATTAGATTATGATTCTCCTTTTAGTTCAACTCTTTCAATTATTTTAACTCTTAGTAATCTTTCCATGCTATTTATTTTTGTTAACTTGTTCAGATGGTCTTTCAGACAGGAAGTGTTTCCATAGTTACAACAGCTGTGGATTAGATTTTTTACCAAAAGCTAAATTTTCTCATATTCTACTTCCAATTCTCTCTAGAAATAAAAAAAGACATATAAGCAACCCTTTTTTTCCTCAGAAGAAATTACGCAATAATTGTTTAATTATCTGTAAGAAATATCTATAAATGAGGCTCATAGACAGATGTTAGATTGTTGATGAGTATTTTTTTTTTTAAGCAGCCTTGTTGCTATGTTTCTGTGAGAAAATATAGCAAAAACATGACAAATTTTTCACCTCCATTATCTGTGTTCCCCAAAACTGGTGAAGCTTCATCTGTATTCTAAGCTCACAGCTGAGAAAACACGCTGACATTCTGGCAGAAGCTAGGAGAATCTTTCAGAGAAGAAGAATGAATCAAAAACAAGTAAAAAGGGCCTGAAAGGGGACAGTGTGTTAGTGAGCTACTCCCTCCCTTTCCTTTGAGGGCTGCTGAGCATGCATAAATATCTGCCTGGAAAAGTTTGCCTGAATAGCACAGCTTCTGCATGCTTTCAGACCAGCAGCAAGAAATAGCTCAAAGATACAACACACATGCTATGCTAGCACAGTTAGCTTGTGAAGTTTAGTTTTTATACTGTACTGATTCTCAAATCTACAAATTTAACAAACAACAAATTTCTTCGTCACAGAGTTTGTTGTCAAGTGGGCAAACACTTATGTTAACGAACAGTTATATTAGCTGTAGTTATAGTAAACCCAGCTGTTTGTTTATAAATCCATAGTATTGGGTCCGAGTCAACCTCTGTCGAGTTTGATTCGAGACCAAGTCCTTAACCAATCGAGTCCGAGTCCAAAAGGGGCGGAGTTGGACTCTAGTCAGAGTCCTTAATGGCAGAGTCCAGAAAGTAATTAAATTGAAAAAAATGTTTAAATCGCAATTATAAACTCAACACTGAGCATTTAAATAAATATTTTAACCTTCACAAATTGCCATTTAATATTTTTATTTCATGTCATCAGCACCTCAACTAGTTTCTTATCAAAAAATGGTTTTAAAGAAAAAAAAGTGATAGGTGAGAGGTATATGTAGAACTTTTATTATATTACAAGTGTATGAAAATACAAATGAACCCGTTTTGTTATTGTATCACACTATATGGTGTCCTCCAGGGTTTCAGTGATTTGATGCGTCTCCCCCACAGTTATATAGACTGAGAGAGAGTACAGAGTAGAGTTAAATTCAGCAGCATGTCATAACAACAAGCTTCATGCTTTATAACTGCTTTTAATCTGTCTATGAATGACAACAAACTCATTTCTGAACACAGCTCTGTTCTTGTAACTTTATTTCATTTTAATTCCTGAAATGGGGGGGGGAAAAAAAAATCCCTGTCAGCAGGGTTTATTATGATATTTACTACATTAAGAAGTACATTTCACATTTTACTTGAAATTCAAGACTGGAATCACAAAATGCTAGTGTTTAGGGGTGGGCGATATGACTACAATCTTATTACATGATAACAGTACGTTTTCTCAGGTAGGTCTATCAGTAGTATTCAAGTAAGAAATACTACAGAAACTGAATAAAGCAATTAAATGTAAAATAAAATAGACTTCACTGTATGATATATACAGTGATTCTTATTAAATTTACTGATGTTATTCAGTCAAATGAGTGAGTGATTTTCTCTTTGTCTTTTGTTATTTGATTAACATTAATGACACAGACAGCAGCAGGTTTATTAGACTGCTGTCACTTTAAGACCTAATACACAGATCTAATATACTGTATTGACACACCTCAGTTTTTTTTCCCCAACTGTTTACATTCACTTAAGATATAACCAACTGTGTTAAACCACTATATATATAACCAAGCGTAATAAACCACTAAAAAGAACTCAATTTGGTACTCGCATGATGAGGCGGCTTTCAAGTGTGTGCACAGAAAGCCCCGGGTCAGGCAGGGAGACATTCATTCATTTCTTATCTCAATTTTACGTGGTTATTTTCTTTTATCATTCTTTTCATGTTACACATGACGCGGACTCGACTATACTCGGAAAAATTTCCGAGTCCAAAAGTCCGAGTTTGTTCATAATAGGAGTCGAGCACCCCAACTCTATAAATCTAAACATTTTTGAAGAATGTATTCAAATATCAGTTTAAAAAAATACATAGAATTTTGTTTTCTCTCTCGTCAGCAATTTAGACAACTTATTTAAAAATACCAAGACACATCCAATGTTAGCATTACATACAGAAGTAACATAAGCAATATATATCAATGTCAGTCAGTAAAAGTGAATATTTTCAGAACCTTTTATTTGAAATGTCAGTGTTCAAGAAATAAAACAGCAATATAAATATTAGCATATAAAATAAGTGTAACACTGAGGAGCAGGTGGGAGTATTAGCGTTTTATAAGGATGATGTTAAAGTGGGTACAGAACATTACGCCATTGGCAGACACACACACATAGATAATATTTATATTTGTTTCTTCATATAGACATTAAGAAGCAATCTTGTACATATGCACAATAGAAATCCCAAAAGAAGAGTGAATTGACCGAGGATAAGGAAGGGATTTATTATTTACTGTGTGTCTATTCATTTAAGGGTGAAAAATAGAGGAAAACACAAAAATATATGCACAAACATCACAGGTTTCTAGACTAGATGTGTTTCACCTTTTTAAAAGTTAATCTCTTTATATACAGTTGAGTTAGTCGGCTTTCTTGTGCTAAATAACTACTTATGCAACAGCAACAATTTGCATGATCATTTTCTTTATTTATATATTTGCTTGTTTCTTTTATTTATTTATTTATTTTTTTTTCATTTTACTAAAAAACAACACTATAACACATTCCAGTAGTAAGCCTGTGGTTCAGGCTCGGCTTTAAAAAAAAAAGAATTTCTTGTCGATTGTGTTTTATTGACTTTTTATGTATTGACTGTTATCTATTTACAACAAGTGAAGTTAATAATCACAAAATTATTGTGTGGAGAAAAAAAAAAAAACTGGGGAAAAAAATGAAAAGAGACAGACTATAATGAAATTTTGGTGTTTAGAGCTATTTATGGATATATTATTCCCATTCTCAAGTGAAAGATCTGTGACTGGTCAATGCTGATTACTTATTTGGAACAACGTCATTATTATGTTTCCTGATTTCTTCACTATAAGAATCTTTTTCATGCATTACTCTGCCAGAAACAAAATACCTCCAAATTCAAGCTAAGAAATCTGCATAACAGGTAATGGAGGTTTATGGTGTTTATGGGTTATGGGGCAGCAATTTCTCTCATTTGAGTCATATTTTGTCTCTGGAAGTTTATCTGAAGGTGAAAAGAGTGCACTGAAAAGCACATTGCACGCATAAATTCCATAATATGAGTCAAACTCAAAATCTACATACAATTAAATCGCTCACTTTTAGGGATTTGTTTTTAATCAGGCATGCAATGCATAGTTAAACTTAACGTTTTATATGATGTTCAGCGTCATGCAAAAATGATTACCTTTGTTATTCCAGCAAAGACTCCCCAAATCCAACCCTTTATACTGTGTTATATTTTCATAAACTCCAATAGTGGTAACCAAAGCACAGCAACAAAATAAAAAAAATAATAATTAAAAAAAAAGAGCTAGTTTACAAGACCTGTAACACCTTTCTCAATAAGGCCAGCAAATGCAGCTCGAAATGAAATGTCTCTGATACAAATCCAAGCACATTATTGTCATTATGATAACTGCCACAGGTTACCCTTCTCCCTCTACTGTTACATACTGTAATGACTAGATATATGTAAAAAGTTCTGTCCTTAAAAAGCTTTTAAAAAAAATCTCAGCCAGCATCTGAGTTCAGTCTTCCAATCTCAGGAACATTCAGATTGATGAGAATTCAAAAGAAAACTTAATCCCGATGTGAAACTATTGTACATAACACACTAATCCAGCCACAGGTGCTTATACTACATAGGAGTCAGTGGATTAAAATCGATGAAAAACCAAGACAATAACATGGAACAAAACCTGAAGCTGCACACTGATTTCTCATTCATTCTCATTTCATACTTCTGAAACAACAAGTGCACAAAAGCTCATCCATGTGTGAAGGAACAAGAGTAGATATCCATCTCTAACCCCTGATCCTCACACCTCTCTCGCTCTACTTTATCTAACCTGACACCCAAAGCAAAACCTCATCCTACCCAGCACACCCTTTCTCTCTTTATTTCTTCTCCTTCTTGGTAATCTTCTTCTTGCTAGCGGGCGTCTGGGCTTTGGGCAGCTCGACCTGGGCACTGGTGACCTGTGGAGCAGGCAGTGCCTGAGGAGGCTGCTGGGGCTGCTGGGGCTGCTGGGGGTTGGCACTAAGCGTGGCAGTGCTGCCCGGGATGTAGACGTTCTGTCGGTAATCGGGAACATGCTGCAGTGTGAACTGAGGGCTGTAGCGTGTGCTCAGGCCCATGGTGCCCGGACCCAATGTGTTAGTTGCCTCACTCACTTCTGTAGAGGAAAGAGAAGGGAAAAAGGGCATTAACACTCAGCATGAAGGAGCAGACAGGTGGGTGTTTGAGTAAAGTCTGAGAGAAGGAATAAACAGTGCTGAAAGTATATATAAAAACTTGGGGATGGTGATACAGGCACAACTTTAGATTAAGATTAACTTTTACACACTTCTGGGCTTGAAACTGAAATGCACTTGGGATATGTAACTGGAATTATCCATCCATCCATTTTCCATACTGCTTATTCTACACAGGGTCACGGGGGAACCTGGAGCCTATCCTAGGGAACTCGGGGCACAAGAAAGACAGCCTGGACAGGGGGACAACCCACCGCAGGGCACATTCACACACTATGGACAATTCGGAAATGCCAATCACACTACAATGCATATCTTTGGACTGGTGGCGGAAACCCTCAAAGCACAGGGACACCCAGGGCAGAGGCAGGATTCAAACCCCCGACCCTGGAGGTGCGAGGCAAACACGTTAACCACTAAACCACCATGTTCCCCATATTCCCAGCCATGTGATTTTTACAGCTGAGTTTGTGACAATATTCACAGGTTGATACATTTATACTGGTATCTTATTCATACCATTAGAACAAACCATAGCTGGATCAACATTAGAGATCAAAACAATGAAGGCAAGAACTTGATGCATGGATGTGTGTGAGAACATTCATCTGTATGTGATTATGTGGATCTGTTCTCTCTCCTGTTCGTGTCAGTAGGATATAGTACATGGCTCATAACTCTCTCATCCTGTGCAAAGCTGAACCAGAAAGAACGAAACCCTCCCCCAATCTCCAGCATTCCCAGTTATGCTCAGAACACACACACACAAAAAGAACAGTGTAGCTAAATGGTGCAAAACAATGCTGTTAAAATCTGTTCAAGCTCTCGGACACATTTAGGATTCAGAGTTGTGTTCGTACCAGTTCCTTTCTTCTAAAAGAGCTCTTAATGTGGATATAAGGTTACCCCTACAACCCCACCCCCCAACACCCAACACACCTCTATCCTTTTTCCACTCTCTGACACACTCCAGCTCATGTCTTCCCCACACAAAACTATGTTCATGGAAACTCTAGAGGCCAAGCGGGCTTTGCTGGAGGAGGACAGTGAGGCAATAACAATGGAAATAATGATTGCGTCTCCTTCTCCCTGACTCACATTACTTGGCACTCTTACTGCAGTCCGTACCACTAAACAAAACAGCCGGAGATGATTCTGCTTTAGTCTGATTCTCTGTTATGACCATCATGTCCTTAGACAGAAATAACAGAAATTGCACAAAATGATCCATTCTGCCCTCATGTGCTGGCGTTAGCTTGTATGTGTCTGAATGTGTGTGTGTGTGTGTGGTTTAGTATATATCTCCTGCCCTGTCACTGTTGCAAGGAAAATGGAGGAACACACATTGTGTGTGTGTGTGTGTGTGTGTGTGTGTGTGTGTATGACACATGCCTTCAGTTTACTGCTACTGGCTATGCACGGATCTGATAATATCTATAGTAGAAACTCTCTACCCCAGTGGCATGTTATTGTAAAAACACACATATAAATATTGATTATTTATGATGTACGTCTGCACTGCCAGCCAGTCAACTTCAAGTCACCTTAAAGTCACCTTTTTGTATGATCTCATCAGTGAGTGTTATATAATCAAGCCAGCTACATTCACTCATCAGATGTGTCTGAGGCCTGGCCCGATATTTTAACGAATATGTTTCTTCATTGTTGTTCCGAGATTCCTGCTACGTAGCTCAATAGGTCTAAACCCACAGCACAAACAGGGAGCACTTGAATTGTTGAAGTGTACAGTAATGACAGTAGGACACGCCTGCAGGGTTAACTTTCACTCAGTTCACTTAGACTTGAAAATATTACTCAAATGTGATGCATAGATTAAAAAACAAGTCAAGCAGGACAAGTAAATCTTCAACTTTTCATTTAATGCGCTGCCTGCTGCACTACATGCATTGCCCAAGCTGTGATCTGGTTGATGGTAGAATGGTCTTAACTAGACAGATTCATTAACATGGATGACAGATGATTCAGGAACATATATGTAGAAACACTGACAAATCCATGTAAAATAACACGTAACGCAAAGCTATTATAGAACTCTCGAGTCACCTCTTTGTTAAACATTTTGAGAAAATTAAAGATAAAGATGCTATCCAGACTCCAATTGAAATTTATGTGTGTTGTGAGGACAGAACACTTCAGCTCAGAGAAAAAACTGTGGCTAATAACTCGCTGACTTTTTCACCAAAACACAGTACTGGTCAGCGCAGTCACGTTTTTACTTGCCTGGTGGGTTAGCTAATAAATGTATGATTTGTCCACCTCTACATGCTGAATGTTATGCTCGCACAACACTAATAATAACCTGATTAAAAAGCCATCACAGATTTACGTTAGTGTATGATTATAAGTCATCCACAAATCGATTGCTAAACCAAATTAGACTGTTTTCCTGTGGGTTTGTTTTACTAATTGGTATTAAATGACTCCTGCATAGATTTTTTTTTAGTACCATACAATAAGCAACAGAATAATAATCTGTATCCATGTAGGAAGTGAAAGACTGTGTGGAACAGAAATAAGATTCTGTGTGAGTGGCATAAAAAAAAAAAAAAAAAAAATCTACAACGCTGATGAGCACAGAGCAGGCATTATCAACGAGCCTGTGCAGCTGCTGTTGCTTCCAGCAAACGCAAAATGTCAGAGGATGGGGGACATGCGGGGACAGACAGGGAGAGTTGTAAGAATAATTCAATTTAGAGAGACCACTACATTTCATATTAACAATCACTTTAAAATGGCATTTAATTTTAGTTATTTATTATAGTATTATATGGAGAGTTTGAGAGAGGGAGACAGACAATGGAGTGTGTGTGAGAGAGAGAGAGCGAGAGAGAGAGGTGTGGTTCTGACCATTTGCGGCAGCCATTAGTGCCTGGAGCTGCTCAGCCTCAGTTGGGGGGTTTGGCCAGGGTCCGGTTCCCATGGCAACCTCTGGAGTGGCAGTGGCTCTGTGGGAGAGACAGAAAGAGGAAGAGAAGTGAATAAGCCAGCAACCATTTTGTTCCCCCGTTTCCTAAAGTGCACAGCTGTATGCATGCTCTGTACATGCGTCTGTGACTCTTCCATATGTTTTAGTTAGTTTTTTATTTTTTTATTTTTTTATTTTGGTTCTGTCATAAGACCTGACAGTCTAGCATGGCCTCAAGGAGCAAAACAGGGCACATTACAGTTACTTTGTTTATTCCTTCTCTCTCTGTCATTCAGACACACACACACACGCACGTACGCGTGCGCTCACATGCAAAAACACATCTCCCAACAGTCATGTAGTCAGATGCACATATACACTATGCACTCAATTTTCTATATTTGTACAGTCATTTTCAGGAGAGACGTTGTCACTAGTAGCTACATGTAGAGCAGTGTTTATTAAAGGTTCCTTTGTTTGGCAACAGAAAAAACAAATCAACAGCCAGGTTTTATGCACGTACTGGATTGACACAGTTCACTGCATCATGTTCCTACCTTAAATCCACCGAGACACCTTAAAACTGCTACCTTAAATCCACCGAGACGCCTTAAAACTGCTACGTTAAATCCACCGAGACACCTTAAAACTGCTACCTTAAATCCACTGCAAATATTGTGCGTGCTGGTCATCTCTCTTATGAAACTCTTTTAGTTGGTATAATAACAATAATAATAAAAATAATAATAGTAATAAGAAGTAGAAGAAGAAGAAGAAGAAAAAGAAAAGATTCTCTGAATATTTTACCATTTGAATGAACTGTATGAGACTATGGAATAAAGTAATTCTTTAAAATACATGACTATATTGATGAATTCATTGTTACATAAAAAGAAAATCACTTCCAAAACCATTCATCTTTGTCAATTTTGTGCATGTGTGTCCATTGTTTCCCAAAGCATAACTAACAGTCTGTGGTGAAAACCCACACACTTAGATTGGCAGATCTGTTGTCCATAATGCTACATACCATGTACCCTGTAATTAGTCTGTGTGTGTAGAAATGCATAGGGGACTAGTCATACTATATCCACTACTCCAGACTGGACCATACCACTGTCTCCACAATATAGCATCGCAAAAACTCGGTCACATGTACATACACAAATGTTTACGCTGCCCTGAACCATGTTATGTCATTAAGTAAAAAGTTAATGAGACCAGAAACAGAGGTAACTGCTGCCTGAAAGTAAACACACACACACACTCTCACTCTCTCACTCTCTCACTCACTCTCTCTCTCTCTCTCTCTCTCTCTCTCTCTCTCTCTCTCTCTCTCTCTGATCATTTCCATGTGGTCTAAGCTGAGCTTGAAAGCTTTGTTTTTAAACCCAATTTGCATCTGTAGAGAACAAACACAAAAGTAGGCCAGCTCTCTGTAATACTCACCTCATTAGAGAAGACTAATAGACACACACACACACACACACTAAAATTAAGAAGAAAATAGGGACACCATCTTCAGTCTTCATTAATAGTGCTTTTCCTGTTTATTAGCAGAAAACTCACTTTTTTACTGTCGCTACCTGATGTACAGAATCTCTCAGCTTTACAACATTAAAGTGATTAAAGCTCCCATGCAGTTTCAATGTAAACCAGACAGACTTAATGACACAATTAGGATTTACAAAGGAAGAGAGAAAACGTTCTCACAATCTCTATTCATTACATAAATACAGAGCAAACAGCTCTTAAAGTCTGGAGCACTACCGGTGGCACAGTAGCTGCTTTAATCTTTTCCTTTAGTCTCATTTAATAATCGTCATACAGTAATTGTACACAAAAAACAACAACAAACTAGTATGAAGAAAAAAAGAGAAACTTGTTGGGAGAAGAGGTATATATTAAGTTGGCTTGGAAGAAGGAAAAGGAAGAACATGGGAGAATGAACTTTGGGGTCTATGGCACTGAAAGATCTGCATTGATATCAGTCTGGTCTTAGGCACCGCCAGTAGCCCAGTATTGTTGGATCTGAGAGTTCGAGCAGGGTGTAGTGCTGTAGGAGAGATGAGGGGGTTTGTTATGAGTAGCTACACTACTCATAGTAGTTGTTACACCAGTAGCTAAATTTGGAATGTTTTTTTGAGTATATTTAGGGTTTTTCCCAGAAATGCTGGTAAAAGAAGAGGGAATTACAGTGATCTGGGCATGAAATTACGAAAGCATGTATTTAACAACTCCATATAGCACCAGGTGAATTACAATTCTGATTAGAGTACACAAAATGACCACGCAACTGTCTGATACCTGAACATGTTTACTTACAGAACTCGCTCTCTCTGTCTCTCCCTCAGCAAACATGCCTTATTTTTGTAGCTCATTAGATTAGCTAAGCTGTTCAAGAAACATGAAGTCATACCAACTTAGGGTCTCTCATGCTGTATGGAGCATGATTACTAATCAATGATAAAACCAAAAATGCCATGTTACTATACTTTAACTGCAGGTATGTTCATTATCTCATGCTTGTTACCTCATTAAACTGTAATTACAGAATACTACAGCTTTCTCTACATAATCCCCTCAAAATTAAGTTTATAATGTCCCTTCACTTATACACTTCCCATTCACATATTTACTTTACAGCCAAAAAACCCTGCATAATGTATCAATTTAAGTTATGAAGATTAAACATATTCATTAGAGACATCTTTGCGTCGAGTCTCTGATCCTCTCACTCCTGCCTGGATCTCATGGGTTCTCACTTCCTGCTTTATATGAACCCAAAGGCCATAAAGCAGATCTACAACACAGCATTACAGTCTCCAGAGAATCGGAAGACAATTAGCCACACCAGCAGATGACGTCATGACAACGACTAGAGTAAGAAGAACAAACTAAAGAAGTTCATGCATTTTTACAAAGGCTGAGAACATGGTGAAATGGTGAGCAGGAGTAATAAAAAGAACAGCAAAGGAATGCACAAGTAGGTTTAAAAGTTCACCAAAAAAGAGACAGACAAACAGCTTGCAAGAGAAGATTCTGTACTGGAGTAGAGTGAGAGGAGAGGAAAGGAAAGGAGAGGGGAAAAAAGAGGAGAAGAAAGGAAAGAAGAGCTGCCAGACTCTGGTTGCCAAGCACAGAAAGAGAGCCAGAGCCAGAATGAAGGAATGCAGGACACGAGGACAGAAACTGCTCATAAGGAATAGACCAGAGCCCAGGCAGACGATGATGGCCTGCTAAACTGCAGCGTCACATAAAACAGACCTTCTCACATGACTTTGACTGCTTTATAAATAACATTTAGCAATAAAACTGAGATCAGATCACTGCATAGGTACAAAATAAACAGAAGCAGCATCATATTTGACCCTGGACACGCACATTCCATGAGTTTGGGACCTATGACTCAGGGCTTATCAGCACTTATTAGTTATTGTGTCTGTTGGGGAACATAAGATGCTTCATTTGTCCCTAATTAGCTTCACACTCCTATAAAGGGAAATGATGCTTCCTTTGGTCAGCATTATCATATCCTGTGGTTAGATAAGCACTTCCTGTGGTAAAGGCTATGGGCTGTGGATTCAAGTGCAGAGAGAGCACGGAAATACAGGAAACCCCCCCCACACACACACACACATACACAGAGAGAGAGTACTTAGAGGAAACCATACAAGTTCTCAAGTGCAAAATTGTCATTCATAATGATCTGCATTACAAAATGTTGTTTGAAACACTATATGGTTGAAAAAGTCCTGATAAATTACAAATTCATCTCTGGAGAATACTTCAAGAATATTACTGCTTTTTGCTGTTTTGAACACATTTTTGCCTTTGATCCACACACACACACACTGGGGAGGTTCTTGTGAGAGTTACAAAAGGTTTTGCTAACACTGATTTTCTTACCCATATGCGCATCTTGATAAATTCCAATGACTCGTAAATTATCGAGCATGTGCAAGACACAGCTGATGTGCATTTAGTAACACCGACAAAGCTCCATAGAATGCAAAGCTCACGGAGAGCTGAAAACGGTAAAATGACAGTTAAACAGTGAACTAGTTACGCCTAAATGTGGTGCGCACTAAATCTTCCAGTAATGCAGCACAGCCACTGCAGTGAACTGGCCACACACACACACACACACACACACACTTTCTCTCTCTCTCTCTCTCTCTCTCGACTGCCTCCTTTTCTAAGGCACCGTTTCTTTGTCCTAACCCAATGCCTAGTCTTATTAGTCTTAATTTATAGATTTGATTTGGATTGCTTTGTTTCAAGTGAGTGAAATGACAGAAATGACAGAATTTCACTAAATGTACAATAAGTATGTGTGTGTCATTGAAATATATAAACTTTTTAAACTTGACAACATAATCTGTATATAAATTAACAGTAACTCATCGCCAGTTATATGATTTGATGTTGATCAGCTGAAGTTCACATCAAGAGTCTCCCTATACATAACTACATACATAATTTACTTATACATAATTTACATAACTCACAAGCTTCAATTGAATATGATTTTTTTTTTTTTTTAAACTGGAATTTAGTGAATTCTGGTGCAAATGCTTCGGCAAAAGACTTTGTTCAAATTTGTTCATATCTAACTTGATCAGGCTGACTGTCAGCCATTGACCTCAATGTGCTGATATCAGCACCCATAAAAAATACACTTTTTGAAAATGTTTCCCAAAGTTTAAAATAAAACATTTTAATTCTCTTTGAAACATCACTTTCACTAACAGGTTTGTTTTACACCATTGCTAATCAGACACATTTACAAACTTACATACTCTAAATCACCACACCCAACTAGCAATATAAAAAGTCTAAAAAGTAAACAAAGCCAGTGGCATGGCTATAAACAGCACATAATACTACAGGATCAATGTCTGAGTGCAGAAAGCCAATAGGGAGCAGCTACGTGGGGATAAAAGTCTACTGGCATAATGATCCTGTGCCATTTGCTTGTGGGGTGATGTAGATCTTAAAAGGGCAGATCTGAACTAGTGACTGAAATAAAGACCAATGGTGCAT
The DNA here is from genome assembly GCA_024331685.1 of Stegophilus panzeri. Classification (NCBI taxonomy): domain Eukaryota; kingdom Metazoa; phylum Chordata; class Actinopteri; order Siluriformes; family Trichomycteridae; genus Stegophilus; species Stegophilus panzeri. The sequence goes on from JANDJT010000041.1 coordinate 19,794,344, forward strand.
CATTTGAATTCTTTTGTTTTATCATAAAGTGGAAGAATATGGTACGATACATATACACACACAAATAATACATTCACCCTCTAGGTTTTCTTTCCTTGATGATCCTTCAAACAACTTTGAATGACAAATAGTAAATCTTGCAGCTTAACTGCCAATAAGCAGAGAGGTTCCACTGAGAGGTTCCACTGTTATATATGTGGAGCTGATGTTTGAAATGAAACAAAAAAAGATTTAATGTCTTCCAAATGGCTTTTTCTCAGGCAGGAATGTGTTATGTAATGTCTATTGGGAATTTGGTGCAGTGTGAGCACCAGAGCTGCTTGGCATGAGAGAGAGGATGAATGCCTTTGGCTCTGAAGGCCTTAAGCTCATGCTGAACAGGAAAACTGTAAGTTACTGACAGTCGCATAAGAAGGGAGATTTCCCACTGGAGCTCTCGACTTTGCCACAGTCAATTACAACTGTAGCAACAGATGTGGCATTATTATGACTACAAGCACCACAACACTGCTTTTTTTCTTTCTTTCTTTCTTTCTGTCTTTCAAATGCATTGCACTTCTACTGTCAGTCAGTTTTCACACTACTTCAACAAGTGCAATACTTCGGCTTGTTTCAATTTAGTAATCCTGTATTTGGTATATCGTATTCTTCCTGTATACTTTATTTTTAATTATATGTCCTTGTGTTGCGTGTTTGTATATTTTATGTCTTATAATGTTATGCGTTAGCAATTTACCCGAGCCTCTCCTCAAGCATTTCAACAAACATAGTGCAAACCTAGCCTTCCTCCTAATCTTCCATTCTTTTGTTGAGTCATGTGATGGATAACCCCCCCTCCCCCCTTGTGTACCTACCTGGTTCTATTTTTTAAATTGTGTAGTTTGGGTGTGTGTTAATGAGACCATAATTTAATCCACAGACATTTTATTAGTTGGTGTGTTGGTTAACTTGTGCATTCAGTTTGCCCCTAGGCCAACAGATTTCTGTCCTGTCTCCTGTTAGGACCTGTGATGAGCAAACAGTGCCCTCTGCATTATTATCCAAAACACACACACACACACACACACACACACACACACACACACACACACACACACAAAACAACAAAAAAAACAAAACAAACTGGAACAGACTGCTGTAGACCCAGAAAAGGTTTCTTTAAGACTAGGGGTAACTCTGTAGATATGCATAAATAATCCTGGCATACAGTACTGTGAAAAAGTCTTAGGCACCCCCCTTTTTTTTTTTTTTTTTTTTTACTACAAACTTTGTTATAGACTTTTATCTTATGACTTCTACATTGTCAAGTCAGTACAAAAACATTTTAGATTCTCAAAGTTTTCCAGCAAAAAATTTAATGTTACAGGAAAATGTCTGGGTGTCATTAAAGAAAGCAGTATATTACGTAAGAGACACTTTTCAGACAAAAAACACAATGAAGGCTGCTGAGTTTTGCTGCAAAAATAAGAAGCAAGTGTGACAGTCAAAATCTCCAGAAGAACTGTGGCTGGTTTTGTAAGATGCTCAATAAAACTTACCAGCTAATGTCCTTATAAAACTGCACTAAATCTACCTGAGACTACTTTTTTTTTTTTTTTTTAAACAAAGGGTCGATTAAATATTGACTTAGTTTCATTTATTACTGTTTACTGCTCTTTATAGTTTTTTTTTTAAAAAATGTAGAAACATTTAATTTCATTATTTTTAAAGGCATCTTTGCTCAAGAGCATTTCTTTGTATGTGCCTAAGACTTTTGCACAGTACTGTATACAAGTGTGTATTAATGCAATGAAAATCCATGAGTGTCAAATGGGTGTGTATTTGTATAACTTCAGTTATACACACAGTTATATAAGGTTTTCATGATATGCAAATGTATGCTTTAATGAACTCACCCACTGGGTCCAGGTCTCTGGTTCGGGTTGAAACGCCAGTCAGCGTTGGGGGGTTTTTGCTGCTGAGAGGGAAAAAAAAACAGTTACGTTTTTAACCCTGAAGGCTTAATGCAAATATTTCCGTTTCAGCTGCAAACTATAATGTAGTCAGAGTTATGGATTAAGACAGTGTCAGTATACAGGATTCCTGTGATTATCATAGTGCAGAGTCAGAGTAGTTCTGTGCACCTGCAAGGCCACAGAGAAGGTCACATTATAACTCACAGATCTGAAAGACTGAAAGCAGAGGCTGAATCCAAATGCATTTCTATTGACTATATGTGCTCAGTAGATAATCTATAACATAATGGTATTGTAGAACCTATGTAATGCACTATATGGTTAATTTGAGATCACATATTTGGCAGTACCAATCATTTAGCTTGTTTTGCTCACTTATCAAGAGACAAAAAAGTCCATAGCAGAGGAGACATCAATGAGCTTGTGTGTGTGAAGCTACTAAAACTACAACTACACACAGAAAGTTCAAAATGACAAAAAAAAACCCCTGTCTGCTGACATATCTGCTTGCATTGCCTCTAGACTGCAGCACTTACACTGCTGCTTCAAACTAAAAAACAGCTAAGAGCTATGGGTAGTGCATGCTGAGAGTCTCCAACACAATCCAGGATTGTTTCTGGAACCAGCAATAGCGCTAATTGATTGACTCCATGAAACATCAGATAGAAGACAAAGCCACCATTGTGTTCATGTTGGATGGAAAGGACGTCCTCGGTGGACAGGAAGCAAACAGGACAGTCACGACCCAGTGCTGTGTATTTAATTATATTTTAATCATGATTGCAATCTTTGTATTTTTTAATTAAAAATAATCCACTACAAACAGTAATTTTATGCTGCATTGAATTACAAGTTCTTCATTTATTTTTATTCATTTTAAGTCTAGTAGTGTTTATATTTAGCATTAAATTTATATATAAATACATATAAGGCTTAGTGGTTAGCACATTTGCCTCACACCACCAGGGTTGGGGGTTCAATTCCCGCCACTGCCCTGTGTGTGCGGACTTTGCATGTACTCCCCGTGCTGTGGGGGTTTCCTCTGGGTTCTCTGGTTTCCTCCCCCAGTCCAAAGACATGCATGGTAGGCTGATTAGCATTTCCAAAGTGTCCGTAGTGTATGAATGGGTGTGTGAATGTGTATGTGAGTGTGCCCTGCAATGGATTGGCACCCTGTCCAGGGTGTACCCGCCTTGTGCCCGATGCTCCCTGGGTTTCCCCATGACCCTGTAGGATAAAGTGGTATAGAGGATGGATGGACATATTAACAGTGTAATTATTGTGATCATTTTATGGAAAACGCCCAATAAAATAAATGAAAATATTTACTATGAAAAGAGGTTGAATATTGTAAACAAAATATATGAACAGAGCAACTGTAGATGCATAGTTAATAGAATGCGGATATCGCACATTTCTAAAATACAAATGATCATATTTTTTGCATCATGACGCATTGTCATGATGAATTTTTACACCCCTATTATGTACACTTACATGCACAATCTTTTATGAATTACTTTTTCCTATGTTAATAGGAAATGTTATAATTAATGAAATGTTTGTTTTAGTTTGTTCAACTAATAATTTTTAAAAATGCGAATAGTGTATAACATACAGTGCCCTTCACTAATATTTGCACCCTTGGTAAATATGAGCAAAAGAAGGCTGTGAAAAACCTTTTGATCTTTTGTTCAATAAATTCACACAAATATTCAGAAAATTGCAAACAAACATAGATC
>JANDJT010000041.1:19798140-19814658 GCA_024331685.1 Stegophilus panzeri
AGCATGTTGATGCAAAGATTTGCACAGGGTTATACTGTAGAAATATAGATGAGTATGTTAAAGAAATTACTATTTTCTTCCATCCATCCATCTTCTATAACGCTTTACCCTTTTCAGGGTCATGGGGAACCTGGGGCCTATCCCAGGAAGCATCAGACACAATGGGAATCAAAACCCCCGACGCTGGAGGTGTGACGCGAACGTGTTAACCACTAAGCCACCGTGCGCCCTACTATTTTCTTTTGAAATAATAATGATGATAAGATGCAGTAAAAAAAAAACTTTGTAGTCCCTAAATTAGTTGAATCACTGGGATAATATCGCAATACTTAGCAAGATAATCATGATTACCATTTTACCAATATTGTGCAGCCCCAATATGAACTAAAATATTCTCATAGAGACGTTATCTTTTTCTTTTTTTTTTTTTTTTTTTTTTTAAATGCACAGAAACTCCTAAGACAGATTAGATTGTTGATTAAAGAGAAATAAAAGCTCCTCTATTTCTATCTTCCTTGCTCTTTCTGTATCTTCCTTCTTTCATTAGTGTGTTGTTGAATGAACTGTAACATCAGCCCTGCACTCTCCAAGAGTGAAAAGAGAAGAGGCTGAATTATTGAAGCCCTGTGCTGTCAAATAAATGTACATCCACACATATAGATACTTAAACATACGTGCATCAGAGTACAATTACAAACGTATTACCAGACACACATAAAATCAATGCCAACTAAAACCTAAATAAAAGCTTTACTGCCCATGGCCCACTGTTAGTATAATATAGACATTGTACATTTTGACTTGTACAAGAAACGAAACACACTAAAATATTAAATAAATGCAGGAACATTTTAATAAGGGTCACAGGCCCAATGCATACACAGGATCTTAATATTATTAGTCTAAATAGCATCTCTCTTTCTAAATGTGTACAAAACATCGTCTTTGACCTGGGCTGCTGATTCTCCTATAAAGGGCAGACTGTGTTAAATCACTTTGTATATGGCATTTTGAGTTTGTGTGTTTGTGTGTATGTGTGCACACAGAAACTAAAGGCTATAATGATGCACTCTGTATACACAGTATACACTCTGACCTGTAGGCTGCGTCACTCTGAGAGAGACAACAGGAGTTTGAGGGGAATGAAAGCAAACAAGAAATGGAGACTTGGGAAAAACCCAAAGCAAACTACCATATGAGACAAAAACTGCAAGACTACACTTGGTCTTTCTCCATTTTTAGTCTTCTTATTCCTTTCTGTTCTCCCTTCTCTCTCTGATCCATGTCTTTATCTCCTTATCTGTTTCCTCTTTCTTCTCATTTTCAGCTTTCAGATGGAAAACAGGAAAGGAAAATGAGAGGAATATTAAAAAAATAATAATTTGTTCTCAAAATGGCCTCCAAGAAGTCCAACATTCCAACACTGTGATGATCATAGTGCAGAGTCAGAGCTGCTCTGTGCACTTGCAAGGCCACAGGAAAGGTCATGTTAAAATCCACAAAACCCACAGACAGGCAGGATTTAAAGCAGAGGCTGTGAAATATTGTACTAGTATTTCAATTACTTACACACACATACATACACATTCAGTAGATTCAACAAACTAGGGGCGAAATTCTGAATGGATATATGCTCACTAAATACGGAATAACACATCAGTGTTTTAGAAACTATTTAATGCACAATAAGACACAGTTTAAAATTTATCCACAGTAATAATAATACTGGAAATGAACTATTTTTAAAGAATGCATTTTTAAACTATAAAATAGATACTTTTTGATTTCAATTGAAAAACTTTGGATTTAACAGATGCAATAAGTCGGATGAATTTATTCAGACCCATCAAAAACAAAGGTTATTTAGCCAAAACTTTTTGAAAATATGTGTTTCAACACACTAAACGTAAAATGGTTGGATCTTAAAAATTTCCATGTGGATTTTTGTTTTGCTTTTGAATGTATAAATATGCAAATGCCAGCAGAATTTGAATAGTTTGAATAGTACAATTCGTTTTGACAGAATTAGTCAGAAATAATATATAGAAACTTTGATAACTAAAAAATATATAGAATATATTATTAGAAACTAATAACTACATTTAACTTTGTATAACATGTGACATCTGTGGAGTCTCAATAACCAATCTACGTTTACTGGAACACACATGTTGTCATTTAGTACTCTGCTGATGGGCCGTGCTTGCAGCCCAACAGCCGTGTCCCATTCCTGACACGCACTCCATTAAAGTAGCACTCTGTTTTAACACAACCTGTAGAAAGTTTCCAACATGAGGTTAACCTAAATAATAGCTTTTAGTTCTCTTGGGTCTACCGTGTTTCTTAAGTGTTTTACTGAGGTCTGTGAGTTTAATTCAACAGCTGTGGGTAAAAAGTGGGTAAAAGCTCAGTGGGTAAAAGCTCCCAGCCAGCCAGCCAGGACATGGGGTAAAAAGTGGTGTTGAAGAGTGCATCATTTTGAAATTCTCCAGAGATATATTGACCACAGAATAATATTCATGAAGTAAATTGTTTGTCTGTGTTGTGAGGTAAAAATAAATACCAGATCAATAAGATCACACTTAAATATTGCCATAGTGCTACTACACTGGCCACTAAAGTAAGGCTACAAACAAGATGGCGTAAAAATCCATCTATGAAATGAAATGAACTGGAACTTAACACTTTGTGTGCACTGCACTGAAACCGGATACATATTCAGGCTTCCCGCCAAGGCTAGGCTCTACAGAGGGAACGCATGGAAAACAGCTGCTTCAAAGCATACACACACATCCTTTATTGCGCTCATGAAAGACAAATCTCTATCTCATTCTCTACATCAGCGAGGATGCTCCTCTTACCTAATACCTAAATAGAAAATTTCCACAGCAGTGGATCATTAATGTCTATTCAGTTCTGTTCTAATAATGTTTTCAGATGTTTTTCTTACAATAATGTAGAAACAAAATAACCCTGCAATGTTCCTGTAATCACCAGAGCTAGTTTTTTTTTTTTTACCCAAGACTTGAACAGCTGTAAGCAATTCGAGTGCTTGACTTCAGACTGCACTGAGAAAAAAATTCAAGAACTCCAGCTCAACTAAGCAGATATTCTGCTCACTGTGATGATACTCATTTTTATCTTAGAAGGGCAGATATCTCACAACTATAATATTCATGAAGTACAGTGTTTGTCTGTGGAATAAGACTTTCAAAAAGTTGTGAGTTAAATAAAATGCACCACATCAGCAATACTAATAATACGGACACTAAAGTCAATAAAAAGTCATAAACACGGTAATAAGATGGAATAAAAATCGAGCTCTGAAGTACAGCTGAAGCTTAACATTTTGATTGCCACTGCATTGAAACTAAAGATGAGATGAGATATACTTCACAGTTGTGAGTTAGCCTACATATATAAACAGTGAAGTTCATTACAACACTACCAACTAAACAGAGGTGACAGTAAAATGGCTGCCTTAAGTGAGCAGGAAGCTCAGCAGGAAAACACATGGTGAGGATGAGGAAAAAGAGGAAATGGCTGCCATGAACAGAAACAGGACAATTGGCTATGTAAGATGCACACAAATGTAAGAGGAAGGAAAAGTAAGCTGTTCTTTACGTGATGATGGCTCAAAGAGAGGAAAAGGACACATCAGGCAGGGGAATAACCCCTCTTTCTTTTCTGTCTGTAACAGCAATACAAGAACTGTCATAAATTAGGCTACAGCTCTCCCAGAAACACACACATGGCTGAAAACTCCACTATCTCTGACTGAATTTCTGAGCTATGAGATAATGCCCCATACTTCTGTCGGTACTGTGGCTCACATGCCCTCCACCAAAACACAAAACACTCACACACAAATCGCACGTGTCATGCTAGAGGAGCCAGATGGTCTCTTCATGACCTGAGGGCCAAAAGCACTCCCAGAGGATATACAGACAGCACACATGGGAGATACTGGTAGATAGAAAGAATGAGAGAAAGAACAGGAAATCTCTATTTTTCAGTCTCACCTCCCTCTTTACCTCCTTTTAAAAACATAATACAAAGACAAGGGATTAAACAAAGTCCTGCTTCAACATACAACAGGTATAAATAACATCAGTCTGAGGCCCCAAAGCTTTTCACCTCACATATCATATCCTGAATACAAAAGGACTCAAACATTACGATCTGATGAAAGCGCTCACTCCACAGAGGAAAAAAGAGAATAGTGTAAAAATACTTGAGTAATGATTACAAAGCAAGAGTGAGAACTTTGTTCAAATGTTTTCTCTCCCCTCAGTATCAGCATTTACTACTTACAATAAACACACCTTTACTATGTTATTATACACACTGAGTTTAGCTGAATGTCTACACTGAAATCTCATTGTGTGGTCTGTGCTGTTCTATGGGTTGTCTGAATCCTGGTTACTATGGAAATTCATTATGAGATTTCCCAAGTGATACACACGCACATTACTGAAGGTCACATGGCTTTAAGGTATGGAACCAATCACTGACCTCCACCATAACAGGAAGTCCTGGGTCACAGGATGACCTCTGGAATCCTGTTTTCAGCTACCAATTTCTTTCTCTACACACAACTCGCCTCTATGTCCTTCTCTCTGTCTTCATTTATCCATCCCCCTCTTTCCTTCTCATCTTAATCCTATTTTCTATCTGCAATGTCTTTTTCTGCCATCGGCTAGTCATTTTGACCTTTTTTTTTTTAATCTCCAACAACCTATCTCTCCTTATTTACTCTTCCCGTCATCTATTTTCTCTGACTAGAAGATTGCTTTTCTGTTCTTTATACAGAATGTCTGAGAAATATTTAAAATTCTGGACAAATATGTCTCAAATTGTCAAACATCTGGGTATAGGTTCACTCTTTCTCTTTGACTCATTATCTTTCTTTTATAATATCCATACAATTTCTGTTTGTCGCTCCAACCCTGGTTTTCTAGAAAAGCTGAAATTCCTAGTCTTAATTGTGATCAAAATGTAAAAAGAAATCTCTGGTGCTGCGGCATGTCGCTCGCAAAGCTACATCGTGGGATCGTGGGAAAAAACATCTGAGGTTGATTTAGAAGAAAGAGAAATAAATAAAAGTAGTTTTTAAGATGGTAAAATGACTAGAAATCTGCCTCATTCATATGGTGACAGCAATACAGAACTATTCAGCAACTTAAATGTTGTCAGCTTCTGTGCCAAACTGAACCCTCACCTCATTGGCTGAGTTCAATAAGTGCTTCCGGGTTAGGGTCATGTTTAATGTGTTGTTATGGCTCAGTAGAGGAGTCTTAACAAACACAAAGTCGCTCCTGCTGGAGAGTGTGGAGTAGCAGGGCCTGTATGTGCGTGTATGGGGTTCCTGAGGGCCCCCCACCACTTCCATGTACCGGATGGGCCCATCTGTGTTCAGCTGGAGGTGAAGGTCCTTATGGGAACGCTGCTGGTAAGCATGGCGAGAACGGAAGCCCTTCTTGGAGTAACAGCACGTCAGGTCATCTTTGTGTCTAAGGCACCGCACCAGCAGCACCACAATGGTCAAAAGAAAGACCAGAGTCACACAGCCCAGTGAAATTATGAGGTACAGGCTTATGTCCGGAATTCCGCCTGTTTTACGAGAAGATGTTTTATGAAGGTCTGTAGCTGTGTCTGCACTTTTCTCCTCTATGGTGATGGTGACAGAGGCACTAGTGGATCGGTTAGGCTGTCCATTGTCCTGTACGACCACCACAAAGCTGTACGATAAGCGCTCTTGGTTCCCTGCCTCAACCTCAGATAGTTTCCTTACAGTCCGAAGCTCGCCTGTGTGCACTCCAATACGGAAAAATTCTGCATCCTCACCGGGAGCGATGCTGTAGAACAGCCATGCGTTGTACCCACTGTCAGGGTCATAACCAACTATCTTACTCACAAGATGGCCGACAGGGGCAGAGCTGGGAATAGTCAGGTGGAGGCCAGAGTCACCAGAGATAGCGGGGTAAAGGATGACGGGCTGATTATCATTCTGGTCGATGACGAAGACATGGACAGTGACATTGGAGCTGCGTGGTGGGACTCCGCTGTCCTGCACCTGTACTTCAATCTTGAATGCGTTCATTTGCTCATAGTCCAATGCACGCATGGTAAAGATATTGCCATTCTCTGGGTTGATATAGACATAAGAGGACACAGGGGTGCCATGGACAGTAGAGGCCAAGATGGAGTAGGTGAGACGGGCATTGTCCCCCAAGTCTGGGTCAGAGGCTGACACTGTCATGAGCGAGGTACTGGGGGCGTTATTCTCCACGATGTCAACAGAGTAATATGGCTGTGAGAATACTGGAGCATTATCATTCACATCAGAGAGACTAACAACAAACGTCTTTTTAGAGGACAATGGAGGAGAACCGGCATCTGTCACAGTCACAATGACAGTGTACTCAGGGATGGTTTCTCTGTCCAAAGGGCCGTCTGTAACAAGGGTGTAATGCTCACCAAAAGCAGATTTCAGTTTAAACGGCAGCCCTGGAGACACTTTTAATGTCACCTGTCCATTTTTACCTGAATCTAAGTCCTTTGTGCTGATGAATGCAATTACAGTGCCTGTTGGTGCATCCTCGCTGATGGGACTGGTGAGGGATGTTAACGTCACTTCCGGCGTGTTATCGTTCACATCCGATATTTCCACTTTGATGTGACATGAACCCTCCATGGCGGGAGTTCCACCGTCCCTAGCCTGAACGGTGATGTCATATACACTCGCCTGTTCATAATCCACCTCGCCGATAACCCGGAGTTCTCCAGTTTTGGCATCCACACTGAAAACCTCGAGAATTCTCTCTGGTGTGTATTTGCTAAATAAGAAAGATATTTCTCCGTTCGTTCCAGAGTCTACATCTGTGGCGTTTAATTTGACCACAGTAGTGCCAATAGGAGAGTTCTCCAAAAGGCTAACCCGTTTCACTGGCTCCTCAAAAACGGGCGCGTTGTCATTCACATCCAAAACAGTGATCAGCAATAATGTGGTGCCGGATTTCTCTGGCTGTCCGCCGTCCACGGCCGTGAGCAGGAGGCGAAACGCGGCGCGCGTCTCGCGATCCAGAGCCTTCTCCAGCACAAGCTCGGGAACTTTACTGCCGTCGCTTTTCGTCTCGACGTTTAACGCGAAGAAGTCGTTCTGCTCGAGACGGTAGGTCCGTAGTGAGTTGACGCCCACGTCGGGGTCGCGCGCGCTCTCCAGACGGAAGCGGGTCCCCGGCGCGGCCGCCTCCGAGACCTCCAGCGATGAGTTACGAGCCGGGAACTGCGGCGAGTTGTCGTTTACATCAACAACGTCTACAACGACGCGCTGCATCTCTAACGGGTTGTGGAGAACTATTTTAAGGTGTAAAGGACATGTTAAACTCAACCCACACAAGCGCTCCCTATCGATGGTCTCTCTAATGACTAAGGCACCGCTAACTGAGTTTATCTCGAAATACTCAGCGCTGGGGTCCGAATTAACGAGCATAACGTTCCTTTCACTAATCTTCTGAACCGTGAGGCCCAAGTCTTTCGCTATGTTCCCAACAAAAGAGCCCGGTTGTTGCTCTTCGGCCACAGAATAGCGGAGCTCTGAAGTGGCGCTTGAGAGGCAGGACAGGGAGGAGAGGGCGAGCCAGAGCGCGGGCCATTCCGAGCAGCGGCTCCTCTTTCTCCGCTCCATCATGAGCTCACACAGGTCTGAATCAGAAGTTTTCTTGTGATCAAACCATAGTTGTCGTCAAATATTAATCCTCAGCATGCCATTCGAACCTTAATCCGTTCGACGTGGAGTAAACGTAAACGACTTAAACAATCCATGGCACCCGAAAACGTTTCGGTAAATTAACATAAAAGGAAAGGAGAAAACACGCAAAACTCCATCCGGCCGTCTCCCTAACCTCCGCGCGCTGACTGGGCCTCTCCAGCGCGCGCACGAGGGAGGAGCCGCGACCACAAAGGGCTCCTTCTGATTCGCTGAGAGTGCCAACACGCGCGCAGGAGGGAGGAACCCCGGCCACGAAGGACGGACACACACACACTTACTTTTCGGACCCAAAAAACTTTTCAGCACAGAGTCAGTGTGGCTTAGTCAGACCGGGAATCCGCTGTCTCTCAGTGACTTGATGACATTTCTTAAATCAGACATTAAGGATGTACGACGCTGCTTCAGCCTACAGTAGTAAGTTTTTTTCGTATTATGCCAAATTAAGTTTTTAGACTATTTTATGTGCTTTTCAGATCTCTACAAGCTACTAACGGTATTTTCTGCTTGTTTTTTCATTCATTAATTCTTTCTTTCTTTCTGTCTTTCTGGCACTGAAAGAAGGGAAGCCACCAAAACATCGAGAGTTATAACCCACTCCACAATTTCATTGCCACTGCTGCGAAGTCAAGAGTGAGCCACCGGACGGCACTGTTTCTTAAACAGCTCAACATTTCTTTTTCTTAGTTTAAAGGGTTTGCACGGACCTTTATTATATTTCTGCTTTCTACAAAAGTTCATTTAGAAATCAGGAAGCCAAGCTCTCACTAAGACAATTTTAGTTTGGAAGACGTTTACATTATAAAACATAAACATACAAAACATCTGTAAAGGTTTCTAGTCTTCAAGGTTTTCTGAATACATACGCTCTCAGAGAAAAAGGTGCCGAACTGTACTTTTCCTTGTTGCGAATGGTACTATCAACAGTAAAATTTTTTTTTTTTTTTGATGGTTCTAACCCAGGGAGAAGAAAAATTACAGTTTGGTACCGTTATTTCTGAGGCCAAGGTGACCTGTGTAAAATGTTTAAACCATCATTCAAGGAGCTTCATATGGTCAGTTGGATGGACATAAATGTAAATGTAATTTTAAAACTTGCTCTTCAGAAATAATTCATTGCTATATGGGGTGCTTGATAAAGCTACTACAGGAAGTATACAATCAACACCTAAAGAAGCATACAACTGTCTCTCTGTCTGTATATTCTCATATTCAAGTGATTTTTTGGCTTTACATCCACATTGAAATACTCCTTACAGCCTCAGACACAGACCACAGTTTATAGCTCAATATATCTGCCAGATTCATGCAGAAGCCTTTAGCAAGATTTACAACAATAGTGTCCTATAAGGACTCAATCTGTTAAAGAGAACCCCATCTGTGCTCTCAACTGTATATAAAATATATGCCTCATTCTGACAGCCAAAACATAAAATTATTTGTCTTACATCTCACATTATCCATATCAATCAGAAAGATATGTCAAGATCTGCTATTGAAGTAAAAGATAACATACATTTCTATACTTTATAGACACACGTCATGCTGCATACTCTTAAAGAAGACTCTTTACAGGTTTGTTGAATGTTTAATAGTTCTAGCTTTCAGACAGTGTTCTAGTTGGAAACCTGAGTAGGGTGTTAGACAGTATCTCAGTTAACTTACTAATAGATAAAATACTGTATTTAACTAACATACTATATAGATAAAGCACATAAGCATAACTTACTATATTACACTAATACATAGATCCAACATCATAATATATGAAAAAAAAAACTTTTAGTTCAGACTATACCCTTTCAGCAAAAGTTCCAAGTAGAATACATTTTGTTGACCATGCAAAGAACACTCATAAAAGCTTTTTTTTTTTTGGCTAATACTTGATATACTTAATACTAATACTAATACTGATAATACTTGGCTTTAATACTTGATGCTGATGCTGAAGCTGATATGACTAATACTTCCTTAACATTTCCTGTTGGTGTAGAGACATCACTGTAGGAGCCAATGGGAGAATGACAGCAACAGTCAACTTGAGCATAAATAAATCACAAGGACTTATCAAATTAGAGAACACTTGCAATACTTCATCTTTGTCCTTGAATAAAAACAATCCTACATATTTTAACATATCAAAATACAAACTATACAAACTATTCTAACTATATTTTATAAAATGCTGATAAAATATCCTAATGTACTTTGTAAACACAAAGAAATACAAGTTTCTTTGTTAAAATTATTTATGATTTATTAGCGATGAAGTACTTATTCAGAAATAATGGTTAGTTGCAGGAGCCTTAATTGTGTGACTTACAGCATTTCACATTAAAAATACAATACTGAGTTATATAATATGAACTAATATTATGTTTGTTGCATTACACATGTCAGGCAGATTTGAGTATTAGCTCTATAATTAATAATTATTTATAACAGAATCATTTATTCATTCATCTTCACTAAGCACTTTATCCTGATCAGGGTCGTGGTGGATCTGAGACTGTCCTGGGAGCACTGAATGTGAAGTGGGAATACAGTCTGGATGGGACATCAGTCTATCGCAGAGCACACATATTATTATTATTGTTATTATTATTGTTGTTATTGTTGTTGTTGTTGTTGTTGTTATTGTTGTTGTTATTAAGAAGAAGAAGAAGAAGAAGAAGAAGCCCTGTAGTGCGTGCTGGTGGATCAGGTTTCTTTAGTGCCGACTTGTGGTTTAACACACAAATAACACTGTTCGCTGAATGCGCACGTGTCAGACAGAGTGCAGTGCAGCACCAGGGTGCGGCGCACCACATGCACACACAAACAAGGAAAGAGCTCTTTGCTTGCTGTGCGTTTAACATTTGCAATAAAAGAGCGGACACTTAAATTGTATGCACGGTCATAAAAATATCCAAAGGGAAAAACACGTCAGGATTCAAATGCTCAGGTACTCTTTAATATAAAAAAGAGAGCGCGAAAGAGCAGGAGCTGGGGGAGAATGAATGAGAGACTTTCAGCACCACGAGCGCGAACAGCGCCACTCAGAGCGGAGGCCTCTCTTACTCTCCTCCACCATCGCAAACAAACCAAGAGTTTTATCACAAAACAAAACAAAACAAAACTCCCACTAAGAACTGAATTAATTCGCCATTTCCCAGAACACAAACAAAAAATATCATGACATGCAGTAGCATAAATGATTTAGCAACGATGCTCAAAACACACTACAAAAAAAAAAAGAAAAAAAAAAAAGAAAAGAATATGGAAATTGCTACTATTGACATCTTTCTAGAATGACAAACTGGTTAGGGCAGTGGTGGGTCAGTGATCAGGGTTATTGATCAGAAGGTAGAGAGTTTAAATCCCAGGAATGCCAAGGGGAATGCTCCAGGAGTATACACCATAACTGACCTGGAACTCTAACACTGGCTTCTTTGCAAACTGCAAAATGTGAAGAACAAAATGTAATTGAACTACACACAGGTCCCAGGGTTCCCAGATTTGTCCTGAGAGCAGGGTAATGTCTGTGTGGAGTTTAGCATGTTCTTCCCTAGGAATTGTCCCTAGGTGTGAATGTGCGTGCACCCAGTGTTCCAGCTCCACCATAACCAAACCTTCAAACCTAATTTGAATGAAGGAATGAATGAATTTGTGCATAAAGTACATTCCATAGGAATAGGTTAAAGATCATATATGTAGATTCAGAATTAACTCAGATCTACTTAAACATTTGATATATATAAAGACATAGAAATGAGAATATCAGCTTCATATGGCCATAGTGAGGCAAACACTGTTTGATTACAGTTTCCCAAAATGTTGTAGACTGTTCAACACAGCAGCTGTAATAAATTAGCTGTCAGACTTCAGAACAAAAGTGCAAATCTTGTATGAAAGCACTCCCCAAAAAAAAACAAAGACAGTTGTTTACTGCTGAATTGATAAATGAATGTTGTGGTTTTATTTTAATGTTCTGTTGCCAGGATTGTAATGAAACCATCATGTAAGCAACATCAGTCACATTCCTGTGAGGTTATTTAGAAAACTAAGAGGACTTCAACATAAATATTTAAGTTCATACATCAGTTTTCTATGAATTAATTAAATATGTAGTTGGCAAACTCTTCACACATTTTATTACATAAAAGCCACTTCAATGTCAAAGCTTCAAAACCTCCTAAAGTCCCAAAAAAACCCAACAAGAGCACCATAGCCTCACAGCTACAGCTTATGAACTCTCAATTTTCAGAATGGCCATACAAAATCCCAGGTTTTACAGTACCAGTGTAATTCAAAGTGTGATTTTAATAGACTAACCAGGAAGATGTGCATGTGTTAAAGACTTCAAAAATATATAATTTCTTACCTTTATTGAGTCAAACACACGAGACCAGAATAAAGCAGGGACAGGACAGGCGGCCACAGCAGCACAGGCAGGAGGACAGCATGAAAAAAAGATTGAACATGAAGGAAATAAGTTAGAATATGAATTCCTCTGACATATTTGGGACCCAACTCATACTTACCTATCCTCTGCACAATTACAAACTGATTTGAATCCATATATTAGCCAAAGGTTTGTGGAGACATGACGTGTGACCAGAAACACAACTCTAAAATAAATTAAAAAAAAAAAAAATTCTAAGGGTACAGTACACATAATTAATTAATACAGATGATGGATGTATATATGTGTGTGTGTGTGTGTGTGTGTGTGTGTGTGTGTGTGTGTGTGTGTGTGTGTGTGTGTGTGTGAGAGAGAGAGAGAGAGAGAGAGAGAGAGAAAGAAAGAAAGAAAGAAAGAAAGAAAGAAAGAGAGAAAGAGAGAGAGTTAGTGTGAGTGAGTGTGTGAGAGAGATGTTGGAAGCATCATGGTTTTATTGTTAATTTAATTTAGCTTAATTTTCTTTCTCAGTATTGTCAATGCACTGATTGCTGTATGGACCCTCTGAATAGGCAAGAAATCTACAATATCCTCCATGATTTATTCATAATTGGGTTCAGTGTGCACATGTGATGTGTATCTGCGTAAGGTGTCTTTTAGAAGGCGCATGCACACACACACACACACCCTTCCCCCTTCACATTAGAATAGAGCCCTAGGTCAGTGGAATACATTATTAATTGCAGGGGTATTTCATCTCCTACAGAACCACTTCCTTTACTGTAGATCATTACACATGGCTTTGAGCCTCTCACTGCCCCCCTGTGGCCAGTGACATAATGGTACAGCCTACATGTGAGTCAGCTTGTTGCTGTGGCAACACATCCTATCTAAGGATGAAAGTGGGCTAGGACGAGAGGGAAAAGGCATACATAACAGTAAATGGTAAATCTGCACTTATATAGCGCTTTTTAACCTTAGCGGTTCTACAAAGCACTTTACACTGTTTCTCATTCACCCATTCACACGCACACACACACACACACACACACACACACACACCAATGACAGCAGAGCAGCCATGCAAGGCACACATGATGCAAAGGCCTATGTGACAGGGCAACCTCATTTGAAGAATAAAAAAGTCCAATTGAAATGAGTGAGAGAAGTGTGTTTTCATTAACAATAAAGTTGTTAGAATGGGTACATATGTTAACCCCATCCTGTAACCTTAACATTTCATATAAATCGCGTTGTGACAAGTGTTGCAAAGAATCTGCAAATGTGAGATTATATTGTGCAGGTGAAGCAGGAGTGTATTTAGTCTAGTTTCCTCTAAACTGAATAGGGAGCAGTCAAGGACACACAGCACAAAGACTGCAGAGGGGTGCAGCTGGAGAGGGGGAAGGGAGGAGAGATGAAGTAAAAGGAAAAAGGGCTGAAAATGGACTGCTCCTCTTCTTCAGACATTATACAGCAATTATATTACCATCTTATACAAAATCTTTATGTAATCCTCAGTGCATCAGCAATGATTTGACATATACAGTTTCATCAAGAACTAGGTGGAGGAGAAACACAATCACACACAGATCTATCTATCTATCTATCTATCTATCTATCTATCTATCTATATATCTATCTATGAAAAGAGACACTGCCCATCTGACACTGCAGGCACTGGATGCTGCAGTGGAATGGCACAGTGCTGATTCATGTCAGGTCAAGACAATAAACGATACAGTATACACTCTACACTCTACACATTCTATTGCACACTGAGTGCTTGTCTGATCAAACTGGTCAATTATAACAAGAAACACAACTGAAATGTAATTACAAATACCTGATAAACAACACCTGATAAACAAATACCTGATATAACAACATATAACAACATAAGAGATACAGTACATTATATCATATTAATATGATACCACCTCTCACTCTAAATATTTCAGAAATAGCAGAGATAATGCAAACTAAATATGGACTCAGATCAACTAATTTTGTAAGCTTGTATTACTGTACAGAGAACAATGAAGAAAGAGAGAAAATACACACAAACAACCCAGAAACAAAATAACAAATATAAAATCAGGAACAATATAAAAATTAATTGTATATTGATGTATGTATGTATGTATGTATGTATGTTTATATGTGAATGATGGAGTACTGTTAATGCAAATGATTTTGCTTCTAAATAATACAGTTTGTTACAGTCTGAAAGTTTGTTTAGCTAAAGATGCTATATAGATATGTGCTATGTTTAAATTACTGATCAACCTTATTCCAGTCCCCCCCCCCCAAAAAACCCCCCAAAAAACACACTCACATACTGCAACATCAACACCAACAACCCTACAACCAACCAACCCATGTTTTGAAAGGAAGTCACACCTAGCTGGCATTAAGCCCCTTAAAATATGTATAGAAATGCAAACAAAAAAGCAGCATTGAATAAATCTAATTAGAGATACAGTGTTGGCCCATTGTACATTTTTCTATAGGCCCAGAATGGTCAGTTCAGTTTTTAAATGAGAAATGAAGCAATAATTATATCTATGATTTAATTGAGAAACTCATGGGCATGTGCCATAAACACTGGTCTTGCTAATGGGTATAGAGTTCAAAAGCTGGCTAAACTAAGCCCAGATGAAGAAGTTCATGGCTCAAGTTCGTTCTCTCTCACTCTCTCTCACTCTATCTCACTCTATCTCTCTCTATCTCTCTCTATCTCTCTCTATCTCTCTCACTCTCTCTCACAAACACACACGCACACACGCTCACAAACACACACACGCATACACGCTCACACACTCACACACAGACACACGCACACAAACACACACACAGACACACACTAACACACACAGACACACAAACAAAGAGAGATACATTAAGATTAAGTAACACAAAGTGCTGTTGTACTAATGCAACATAGTACTATTTTTTCTTGTTGGTTAAGGTCTTGCACAAATAAGCCTAGTAACTTTATAAGCACAAACTTAGTTTTCATAGAACCATACACGTCCGCTGCACAACACTCTAATAAAACCCAGTGTGAAGCCACAACATAATCCACATTGTTTCTTCCTGGAGAAAACGACCTCCACATCTGTCTGCCACATGAGCTTTGTACCCCTGTCCACTGTCTCCACAAATCACTAAGCAACAAAGGACATATGGTTGATTTCAAAGTGGGTGCCTGTGGTGTAATAGGGAAATAAACAAAGAAACCAGCCACATAAAGGTGCCTCAGCATTATTAGTTTAATTGCTGTTTCCCGTCACCCACTACATCTACAAGAGGTCAGGATGTAAATTTGCAAGTATTTATATAAACATATAATAAGGTCATGAAAGGTTAAGACGAGGGTGGAAATACTCAGATCTACCAGGCTTTTATACACAGGTAAGTGAGCAGTGAGACAGGGTAGCATCTCTCACCCTCTCCCCTCTACCACTTTTTTTTTCATATTTTCTGCTTAATGTTGTATGAAGGTCCAATGGATGAGGAGAAGTATTCAAAAAACTCATGAAAAGGTAACCAACAACAAACAAAATGTAAAAATTGCAATTCATCTCTTTCTCTCTCTCTCTCTCTCTCTCTCTCTCTCTCTCTCTCTATCTTACACACAAATTTACATTAGCTAATTTCCTAACGTTTTATGTAAAGCAACTTACAATTGAGAGCGGATACAATTCAACAATTGAGGGTTAAGGGTCACGTTCAATTGTAGCATGGCTGGACTGGGACCTCCCGCACTCTCTCTCTCTCTCTCCTCTCTCTTTTAACCAAGTCATAATCACTTTATTTTTTGCATCTGCATTCTTCTTTTTTTTTTTTTTTTACTCTCCAACCATTTCTTATTTTGTTTCATTACTCTACAAACAGTAAAATGGCACTGAACACAAATTATTATTAGCAATAGATTAAGTAAGTATGCAATAGAGTACCTATTATGTACCTATTAAGCACACATCATAGATAATGATTTACAAACTTTCAACTTATAACTTTCATTCATGGAAAATATTTTAAGGTCCTCACCTCAACAATAACATCTGGGTCAATGGAGTGCTTGGTTTGTCTTGGCACAGTCCTTGTGCCTCCTATGTCAACGTTCAAAAGACTCTGACTGGAAGATGGGGCAAATTTAATGTCACTCTTTCTAGAGTCAGCGGTTCCATAGATCTCATAATTAAATGCTTGTTTCAAAGTACCTGTTCCCCCTACGTCTGCGTAAAGGGGTGGATAATACGGAATAACTGGCAGATTGGCAGCGGATTTATAAAACATCCGCTCACGTCTCCATCTGTAGCATTTCACTGACAGTATAGTTATGATGGACACGATGAAG
>JANDJT010000041.1:19899732-19918303 GCA_024331685.1 Stegophilus panzeri
ACAATATGCAACCAAATGAAAACAATTCAGGCGTATGCAGAAAAGGCAATAACAGTGTTTACAGGAGGAGAGACGCACCCAAATCACCCAATAGAGTGGCGCAGGGGTGACAGTCATTTTGTACCGGAACCCGGAAGTTAGCATCACACTGGTTCCCTTGACAAAAATCCAATAGGATTTCCCCATAGGCTTTTGGATTATTGCAAAAAATAAGCTCTGTGATCAACAAACGTTTACAATACTAACATGTTTTGTCCTTCAAGATAATTTTCACAAATGAACACAACTTTGATGAAGTTTGAAGCCTAAATACAATCGCCAGAAATAAAAAGATAACTGTATGCTATAAACGAACTACACCACGATCGCTTGATTTCAATATAACCATCACCAAGCTTCCGACAACTTTTCCAAAGTTGATTTAAAAACATTTTCCATAATACGGATTTACTCTGCGGATCATCCACGTTTTTTGGGGGAGAATTGTGCACAGCATAGCTGACCAGTTTGTCTGCAAAGTTTTTTCCTGCCTTTTAGTGACACTGTCTTTGTTTACTTTCTACATGTGCGTTTGTTATGATTTCTGTCCTGTCTCTGCCCCTGTATTGTCACTGGTTGTTCCCTTATGCGTCATCATTAGTCTCAGCTGTTTTGTGTTCACCCTTAATTACGTTTGTCATTTAAACCCTTCCTTTCTCTTTGTTCGACGCAAAGTATTGCACGAGTTTTCCGTGTACCAAGCATTTGCTCATAGTTTCACGTCTCATAGTTTTGATCCTGTTCTCAACCTCGTTGTTTGATTCTTGTTTAGCCTTGTTTATGCCCGTTTGCCGATCGCCTGACCTTTTGCTTGTTTTTGACCACACTATTGTCTCAGGTTTTGGATTTGTCTGCCTCTCTTCAATAAAGCTCTCATCTGCAGTTGCATCCGTCCTAAACTCTCATTACGTGACAGGTAGCAACCACCTTTTTCAATACACGTAAAAGCTATAAAAAAAAAAAAAAAAAAAAAAAAAAAAACCCATGAATGGGCTTTTACTGGCATATTTTATATCGTAGAATAAAACGTGAAAATATTCTGAGCTTGTGTTCACCACAGACCTTATTTCAGGCTTTTAACCAAAATCCCATTCAAATTGTTTAAACTGAAGGGTTTTGTGATGATTTTGTGAATAAATCATTTCACACCATTTCCATTTGTGATAAAGCAAAGAATTCAAGTAAAAAAACAAATAGAATGGCACATTTTGCTGATAACACTGTACTCTCAGCACATTGATATGGCAATTTCAGCTTCTTTCTTCTGAAACCATTCCATAGTTAACTTGGATTTGTGTTTTGGGTTGTTATGCTGGAGGGTGAAATTTGTTGGATTTTTTCTTTTTCATAAGAAACTAAGATGTCAAATTCCTATAGAAAATGCAGCTCTTTATTTGGGGTTAATCAGAATCACTTTATCGATGACAGGTGTATGATAAATACTTTTGAACATGAGTTTGAATGTGATTCGTTTATCATTCTGAGAACAGGCACATGCTTCATTATTAAAGGGTGTGCATACTTGTGCAACCAGGTTATCATTTTTCCACTAAAACATTTCTTTTTGTTGCTCCCTTAAATTTTGTTGGTTGCTTGATCTGACATGATTTATCTTGGTTTACTTTTTTTACACTGCAAAAATCTGTAATTTTAACAGGGATGTGTAGACTTTTTAAATCCACTGTAAATATTTTGACACACTAATTCACACTAATAAACAAAACATCACAAAGTTATAATCAAACATGTCTGTTCAATTTCTAATAGTGGTGTTAAACTGGTATACTGCTCAGAAAGCCATTAAATTTCATAAGGTATTTTAACCATATAGCTATGCCGATAATCTATATTAAATCTGTAATAATCCACAATAGTCATTTTTTTGGAGGCTGGCTTTTCATTGCTCAATTTCATTGCTGCAATTATAACATTTCCAATAATGGTATGAAGGCTAAGAGGTAGCTGGAAGTCAGGTTCAATTGGTATACAGAATATATACACTTATCTATATCTTGTTATACATCAAGAAAATCAGACCCTATCTCACTGAACAGGATACACAGCTACTGCAACGCACTACTCTCGGGCCTCCAAGCCAGCTCCATCAAACCACTTCAAATGATTCAGAATGCAACAGCACGCCTCGTCTTCAACCAGCCCAAAAGAACCCACGTCACACCCCTCTTCATCTCCCTCCACTGGCTTCTGTAGACGCCCATATCAAATTTAAGGCCTTGATGCTCACATACAAGACCAGCACCCCCCTACCTCAACACTCTCCTTAATGTGTACATTCCCTCACGCAATCTGCGATCGCTTAACAACCGACGCTTAGCAGTGCCTACTCAGCGTGGCTCAAGATCCCTTTCCAGAACCTTCACACTAACTGTCCTTCAGTGGAAGGGGAACTTCCATCCTCAATCCAGACAGCAGAATCTGTCACTATCTTCAAAAAACAGCTAAAGACCTACCTTTTCCGTGAGCACGTAACTAACCCCTTATATGCAAACCCCACATTATTTAATAATAAAAAAAAAAGAAATTACTCTGGCTCTTACACCTCTACTCTGCATACTTTGCTTTTCTAGAACTCAATTATAAATCTTGCATGGTAGCACTACTTGTATTGTTCTCCGCTTGTTATATCGCTTTGCTTTTATTTCCTCATTTGTAAGTCGCTTTGGATAAAAGTGTCTGCTAAATGAATAAATATAAATGTATACAGATATGTTCTGTAAAAGAAAGTATTATGCTTTAAGTATAAATTATTAATAGTACATTATTTATTTACAATTTTATTATTTTGCCATTATTTTGCTAGTATTTAAAAGGTTGTGGGAAAGACTGAACAAAAACTAGTCCAAGAAATTGTGTTCAAATAGCTCCCTATATTTACCAAAATAACAAATCAAAATGCATCAATTACTATTATGACATAGGCCAGCACTACTACAAAATTTTTTCCCAGCTTTCTCCCTTTGGCTGATTTAAGTGTCACCGCAACAGCAATCAAATAAACAACATGCTAAAGGTCAAACAGATTACTCAGTTCATTTTGTACATGTCAATATCCATCCATCCATCCATCCATCCATCCATCCTCTTTACCACTTATCCTGCACAGGGTCACAGGGGAGCATATCCCAGGGAACTTTGGGCACAAGATGGGGGACATCCTGGACAGGGTGCCAACCCATGGCAGGGCACAATTGCACACATACACACACTACAGACAATTTAGAAATGCCAATCATCCTACAATGCTTGTCTTTGGACTCAGGGAGAAAACTGGAGTACCCGGAGGAAACCCCCAAAGCATGAGGAGAACATGCAAACTTCACAGACACAGGGCAGAATTCGAACTGCGGCAAAGATGTTAACCACTAAGCCACCATGCCCCCTATATCTCAATAATTTAGTTGAAAATGCACTGCACTGGTGCTCCCATTTCAGAAAACTATGAACATCATTGCTAACAAAAATTCAGAAGAACTCAATGTGTTTGGTGAAACAATTTTAACTAAGCACATGCCTGTTAACTATAGCACAGTTTCAAAACCCTGGTTTTGTAGTAAACCTTGCTGTACAATGTTTTCTCAAGTTATCCAGAGAAGAAGGCTACTTAAACATGTTAAACACAAGTTAAATATATATTGCAAAATAATTTACTCATACTATTTGCCTTTTAGTCATGTTAGTATTTATTTTTAAAAAATAAATCTAAATTGTATTTCGTTCATATCTGTGTGCAGGGCGCCAGCCAAATGAATGTGTATGTAGGTCCAAATAAACCCTTTCACAAGGGCGTTCAAATGAAGGAGAAGAAGAAAAAAGAAAAAAAAAAGAAAGAAAAAAAAAGAAAAAAGATAAAGGCGCTTGGACCAGATCGACCCATCTTACAAATTCAGCAGCAGTCAAGTGATCATGGACGAGTTTACACCCTGGGTTTCTCCAACACTTATGGGAAACGGAGTTGGCTAGCTGGATTTTATTGTTTTCCTTGTTTGCTCTTTCAGAGTCCTGGCACCGAAACGTTGTGTACAACGACGGGTGTACGAGATCTTTCTGGAAAATGCAAACGGCATGAAAGTAGCCGCAGCCATCTTGACAGTGCTAGGAGCTACAATTTTTTGGGAAGCTTAGCATTGCTGAACAGCCAGATGAAGGCTACAGGATTGGCATTAGAAAGCAAAGGCAATGTTTATTTTCAAGTAGTGCTACTGGCCATTGTTTAGGCAACATTACAGCATTTTTTTAGTGATACCTTGATTACTTTATTACTGATACGGTAATAAACCCACATTAAACTAAAATTCACTGATTTGTGGTAAGTCATTGCATGCTTTAACAGTTGAATTTTCCATTTTTAGCTGAGCAGTGGTGATACATTGTTATACCATCTGTTAAATGGCTATTTAACAATTATATTCAGTCCCGCATTACTAACGGTGTGATTTTCAGTTTGTTTGCGCCCTCTCCAAGTTTTTTAGCACCCGCCGCCACTGACTATAGGTACTGAACTATAGTATGTATCACAGAAGCCTCACACCAGGTATAATTACAGTATCTAGTCATCGCTTTTCCCTTTAAGTAGATTTTGTAGAGAAACAAATTAACGATAAACGTAGGCTTTTCATTCCCTAGCCTTATTTAGCCAACTTAAACATGCTGGGCAACTTTCTGACCGCTCCTCTCCCCATCATCACAAACACCAGCAGCCGATTTGGAATTGAAACTTGTTTTTGATCACTGCCTCCTTGCTATCGTTGTCTAGTGTACAAAATGCAATTACAAACACACAAGAAAGTCTCTTAGAAGTAAGCACTGTTCAACTTTACACAAGCATATGCAGTTCAATCGCCAGCTGGCCTACCTCAGTACATGAATTAGATTTTTTTTAAAATTTTGTCCGACGAGTTTTCACAACCTGCACACGTTGATGACGTAGGCCATGGTAATTTCCGGTGAGTAAGTGGCTGAAGCTGCGCTCCACCGACAATTGCACAAGAGTCAACTTGATGACGACAGAGCTTACTCCTGATTGGTTGGACGCTCCGCCGGCATTCATATCATTTCCTTTTTTATTCTAAGACATCCTGTCGTGGTGAATAATATTGCGATTTTTAGCAGTTTTCTACATTCACTAAAACAAGCAAACAAACAAGAGCATAACCTTTTTTATTTATTTTATTTTTTTTTATTTTTTATTTTTTGGATTTCAGAAAGATCTAGATCTGTATACTAACTATCTGTAGGCCCATATTAAAGGTTAAAGTGCATGTCTAGCAAAAAATAAAATAATAAAAATTTCTACATGTCGTTTCTTGTCCCCTTCTGTATAAGATATGTAATACTACAGTATGTGGTAATAATGTACACATCCTTACAGTAGCCTAAAGTCTCTTTTCATGTAATCATAATCATATCTCTGGTCGTGTTTATCCAGATAAAATGAACTAAACTATGAAGACACAGAAATATTAGGAATCACTAATAATAGACACCCCTTTAGTATATATTGAAAACAGCACATAACCTATAGAATGTGAAGTGTTTGTGGTTATTAGCCAGTCTATGTGCATTTGGGAAACATATGCCTCTCTTTATTTCTAAAGGGTCATTCCATTTCAAGTGGTCCAATGCAGGTTGCTTGAATATTTTTAATTTTCTAAATAATTAAACAAATTTTTTTTACTTTGTTTAACTGCAACAGCCATCTTTGTCCCATGGCATACCACAAATTTTGGTTATATAGCTGTTTACGGAAACCTCAATATCTCGGCTCAGGATGGGCCTAGCTCCTTTGAACAAAAACTGATCTTAAACCAAGTAAAAATAAATAAATAAATAAATAATTTAAAATGATCGAGCAACCAAGTTTGCAATTATTGGACCTCTTGAGATGGAATGACCCTAAATTAATCTGCACTTATAAATATATGCACAAAAATATTAATTCGTTAATTTAACGTTTTCTTTATTTATTTATATTGTATGCAAGAATCAGAAAACACCTGCAAAAAACAGAAACATTCAAATACAGAAAGTGGGACCAAACTCAGTACCCTGGAGGGGTGAGGTGGCAGCTCTACCTGTTGCACCATTGTGCTGCCTTGATTAGTGTACAGTATATTTATGGTTGCCAATCCCAAATTCTAACATTTTTAATTTGAACTAAACTAGCTGGCTATGCTAGCTATCACCAGAGGTGGATAGAGTAGCCAAAACCTTTATTCAGGAACAAGTAAAACTATTTATAAAAGAAAATTACTCAAGTAGGGCATTTGCCTCACACCGTCAGGGTCGTGGGTTCGATTCCCACCACTGCTCTGTGTGTGAGGAGTTTGCTTGTTCTCCCCGTGCTGTGGGGGTTTCCTCCAGGTACTCCGGTTTCCTCCCCCAGTCCAAAGACATGCATGGTAGGCTGATTGGCATGTCCAAAAAGTGTCCGTAGTGTATGAGTGGGTGTGTGAATGTGTATGTGATTGTGTGCCCTGTGATGGATTGGCACCCTGTCCAGGTCCTTGTACCCGATACTCCCTGGGATAGGCTCCAGGTTTCCCCGTGACCCTGAAAAACGGATAAGCGGTATAGAAGATGGATGGATTAATCAAGTAACAGTAAAAGTAATAATGTTAATATTTACTTGAGTAAGAGTAATAAAATACCAGTGAAACAACAACTCAAGTAGCATGTAAATAGTTACTTCAGATCGGATTAAAATGAAGGGAAAATCCTGAATCTCAGACTACATGGAGAACTGCAAGTCACACCTCTCCTTGAAAGTCGGTCTGTTCAGATTATATGATATAAAACCTGTGTTCAAGATGAAGTAGCATATCCCAGTCTGGTGATGGGTACAATAACACAGAACCTGTCATTTTCAACACAAAATCTCACACACACCCCAAAAACAACCATTTTCCCAACAGTTGACTGTCTTTATTTTCACAATATGTTAACAACACAAAGTTGTCAGCTTCTGCATTTAAACAAGACAACGGAGAACAAATGAACAGACTGTGGAACAGAACAGAAAAGAAAGTGTTTGTAGAGAGAGAGTGAGCATTTGTGTGTGTGTGTGTGTGTGTGTGTGAAGCTGGTTAAATTTATTACATTAACCATACAGTTTGTTGTTTTGTGAACGTAAATTACTCACATCAATAACAATAGGTAGCTGTTTGCTAGTTTATGAGCTTTGGTGCTTGGGCAAAGCAAACAAAGGACCAGCTTTGATGGAGGCATCCATGTTTCCCCCATTTTGTAACCTGAATGTGCAGAGGTAAAAAACATTATGTAATTCCGAGTTAAGCTGTATGCAGTGGGTTAATGTTATTGGGGTCAATGTTATTTTTGTCCACCAACATGTACATATTGACAATAAAAAAATCTGATGACATTTAGAGGCATGCAAAATTCATTGCAATTTAATAGATGATTAGCATGGAGATAAGAGCTTTCAGACATTGGCTGCACAGGTGTCTTACAGTAAGGCTTGCCAACAGAGTACCTGACCCAGTGTAGTGATGAGGGGAGAATAGAGGAAACCCAAACCTAGCTGCAGTATTCTTGTTAGTGGAGTCCAGTTAACTTAATAGGCTCAGGGATGCTCACAGTCAGTCCCTCTTTGGCAGTCCCTCTCAACCACACTAGCAGCACATATGCAGAGGCCTATTGTTTGGCTAGATAGCTGGGAATGTGAATTCTTGGAGGTAGATGATGCCAGGAGAGAACTAGCCCCAGTGGAAGAATGAGTGCTGACTGCCATTACCGAGCAACCAAAAGACATAACTTGCAAAGAGTGGCATGAGTGAAGTTAATAAATATATCACTGCTAATGAATATAACCTGTTCAGTACTAGTGAGGGACATATCGTTCTATTCCATGCTTCAGAAAAGGGTGTTCAAATGTAAGAAATAAAATCTTCTCACAACAGCTGAAAAGAAGATAGGACATTGCTAGCTTTGTAAGACAGGTACCTCTAGCTCCAACCTTAGTCACAAGCTGTTAAGCTCCATATGATATACATGTGGTCCGACATGTATACAAGTTGAGATGAGAAAAGTGAACTATGTCAGTATGACTGTGGTATTTACTGCAAAGGTTATGTCATATAGTCACTTAGTGAATTTATTGGAAGGTCTCTTCATACATATGCACATAGACAAGAGGATGGCCAGGTGATTTTCACCAACCCTGGTGGTTAGGATTCAAATAGAACCACATATTCCAGTGTCTTATTTGTCCTCCATGCTGATTGAAGTGTGACTGCATAAAATCTCTAACCTGGGGTTTCATACTCCTGGTAAATTGTGATATGGCCACATCGATCCTGATTTATGGCAGCCATTAATTTTGCCGTCAGTGTGTTTCTGCTGCCTCAGTAGGAAGCATGTGCTGAATCACTCGGGCGGAAATGCAGGATAGCTGCACTCACCCAGGCTCTGCAGTACCCTTTCATCTAAGCAAGGCTCCAAATGTCATTTCCTGATCTGAATTCAAGACCTTGAGGAATTGCAAGACTTTTGTTCCATAAACAACAAACATTAGATTAAAAAAATAATAATAGAGTAATACTAGGTATGTACTATGTATGAAATATTTTAGACAGTATTACTGCAGTAAATGTGTTTGTGCTGATTTTAATTCCAGCATTAAGTCATGAAGGTCTGTTCTTTTTTTAGTTCTTTAATGAAACCTTTACCTAATGGTTTTGTTTTTTTTGCTTAGAAATGTGGAATAAGATCCAGTTCATCCATTTCATTATAGGGTAAGCTAAAATAGCAGTTTATTCCCGAATAAAGAATCAGGTCAGTATTGTGATGCATGCTGTATGTTTATAAAAGTTTTGTGAGAACAAGCACACTGCACTACAAATTTCTACAACTTTTAAAATACTGAATTATGTAACTTCAAAGCTTAGTTTATTTTCATAACCGAATTTAATATAAACCTTAAATGAATGCAAATGTGCAACATGTTTCCAATTTAAGTAGACAGGCTATTAGATGAGTATGGTTATTTTATGGTGCTTGTAAAGAGCACAGAGATGTGGATCTAAGATTCACAATGGTTTATTTATTATACTTGACGAGAAATTAATAACAAAAATTAGTTGCAAGCTAAGGAAGCATGTGTATATATGTTTATCTTTTAATGTGGACCAAATGTCCATAATTTCCCTTTGGTTACTGAGGTTAATTTTGCATCATTTTATTATGATAATGTGTGTGTGTGTGTGTGTGTGTATATGTGTATGTGTGTGTGTGTGTGTGTTTGTAAGAGAGAGAGAAAGATACAGATAGAGAGAGAGAGAGAGAGAGAGAGAGAGAGAGAGAGAGAGAACTTCAGTAAGCTCTATGTATTTGTCAAATATTATAGGACAGCTTCCCTCCCATTCCTCCCACTTTCACTTCCACTCCTGTTGAGCAGCTTAAGGAGATTGTTGCTATAGAGATCTGCTCTATCCCTGTAGTAACCATAGAAACTGGATCTCTTGGATCTCTCACACACACACACACAACAAGGTGTTAGGATGTTAGATTTTTTTTTTTTTTGCATACAGATTTAGCATATGAGTGCTTGAACCTCTTTCTCTCTCTTACACATGCTTATACACCCATGGATGTTGGATACAAGAGACCAGACAGTTATACAAGGACACAGTAGCACAGATCTCTTTATTAGGACAGAAAGGGTGGGAGTCGTCTCAGAGATACCCATCATGCTGCTGCAATGAGCTGCTCTGACTGCATGCCAGAACTGATCTAAGGTTTGATAGATTAGGATAACCTATTAAGAGATCAGTAATTAAAGAGATAGAAAGCAAGCTAAAACAAATTTACCATTAATGAAATCTCTGTGTCTGGAAACATAGCTTGCAGATGCATTAAGTTGGCCATACCAGCTGGGGAAATCATGTCATGTTCAAGCATAAAAGGCACAAGGCAGTGGTCTGTCAGTTTGGCACTGAGTTTCAGCTTCTGTGTTTGTGCAAGAGCAAAGAAGCAAATGCAAAATGTTTTGCTGAATGACGGTTAATATATTGAAGAGAATATTTATGTATTATACCAGGTGTGTCAGACATTCCAGTCTTGAGGGCCACAGTACTACAGAATTTATGATATTCCCTTATTTTACACATTTATACCTTTTCTATAATTGCCACTAAAATACAACAACATCATACAAAAATTTAATGTTTGTTCCATTATGGCTAATTCATATTATGGCGATACAAATATAAAATTATATTATCTTTCTCTCTCCCTGAAGCACTTGTCAGTAATTGCTTTATCGTTGTCAGGATCACTGTGGCTCCTGAGCCTATCCAAGCAACACTGGGTGTGAGAACAGAAATATACTTTGGATGGGATGCCAATCCATCACAGGGCACCATGCACACACATTCATACACACATATGGACAATTACTCTTAGCCAATCAACCTTTTGGGGTATGTTTGGGAGGTGGGAGGAAACTAGAGAAGCTGCCAAAACCTACGCAGATGTTTTATACAGTAAACTTCTGTTTTGTGACCTAATGGTTATTGCTATTTATAATTGATTAATTATTGAATTAACTACTAATTAATTAACTATTTCAAGCAAGCTACAGTGGATATAAAAAGTCTACACACCACTACAAAAAAATGAAACTAAGTTAAATCATGTCAGAACATTTTTTGCCTTTATTGTGAAATTGCAACATATAAAGTGAGAAACACCCAGAAATGTTTTTTTTTGGGAAAAAAAAAAAAAACTTCCATACCCACTGAATACCCAGCTTGTATAAGTGTGCACACCCTTTTATAATGTGGCAGTGTTCAGAATCAACCTATCACATTCAAACTCATGTTAAATACTAATTAGTATACACCTGCCATCAATTAAAGTGACTAATTAACCCCAAATAAAGTTGTTCCTATAGGATTTTCCTGACATCTTCTTGGTAACATCTAAGTGGAAAAACAATGGGCCACAAAGAGCTTACAAAGCAGGTATGGGAACTCATTGATAAAAAATGTAAGAGCATGAGAGGGCAGGACAGGGAAACCGTGAGACCGTGTGAGAGGGAGACGGAGACCGCGAGAGTGTGAGAGGGAGAAGGAGAGAGTGAGAGGGAGGGAGAGTGAGACCACGAGAGTGTGAGAGGGCGAGAGAGGTAGGCCGCGAGAGTGTGAGAGGGTGGGAGAGGGAGAGTGTGAGAGGGCGGGAGAGGGAGAGTGTGAGAGGGTGGGAGAGGACAGACCGTGAGACTGTGAGAGGGCGGGAGAGGGAGAAAGTGAGAGGGAGGGAGAGGGAGACTACGAGAGTCTGAGAGGGGGGGAGAGGGAGACCGTGAGAGTGTCAGAGGGAGATCAGGAGAGGGTTACAAAAAATTCCCAAAGCATTGTGTATACCATGGAACACTGTAAAGTACAGAAAATATGGCATGACAGATCAGTAGAAAACTGGTCAGGGAGGCTGCCAAGAGGCCTACAGGAACATTAAAAGAATTGCAGCAATTTCTGGCAAGTTCTGGTTGCTCCCTACAAGTGACAACAATCTCCCAAATTCTTCATGTTTCTGGGCAATGGCATAGGGTGGCAAGGCGGAAGCCCTTTTTACCAAAAAATCAATAAAAACTACATCCTATCTCCCTTTGGTCTGATGAGGCCAAAGTTTAACATTTTGGCCATAATACTAAAAGATATGTTTGGCACAAAAACACAGCACATCACCAAAAGAACACCATCCCCACGGGGAAGCATGGTGGTTGCAGCATCATACTTTGGGGCTGTTTATCTTCAGCTGCAACTGGGGCTTTAATCATGGTAGAGCGAATAATGAATTTCACAGAGTTAGAAGGCTTTTGCAAGGAAGAATGGCAAAATATTACTAAGTCAAGATATGCCAAACTGATAAAATCTAAAGGTGTTTTAGTGTTTGTTTAGGGATGTGCACACTTATGCAACCAGGTCATTGTACATTTTTTTATTTTAATTTTTGATTCTTATTGTTTTTCACTTTAATTTCCCAATAAAGGTAGAAAAGGTTCTGAAATTGGTTTAATTTTTTTTTTTTTACATTAAAGCTCAACCATTGATAAATATGCATGCATCTGCATATTTTGATGTTGTTAGAATTCAAATATTTATTTCTGATTATTTCTTATTTTTACTCTGAAAATATTTCATTTAGAAGATATTTTGATTACTTGACAAATATAGTAAGAATTTTTTTTTCAGGCATCTACAGTAAACATGACACAATTATGCCAAGTGGGATGAGCATAAGCCTATTAAGTTTATCTAAGGTCCAGGTAATGCTGTGGTCATGAGTCAGGTAAAAAATGGTGAAATGAACATATTTCTGTTCAGTTTTAATATTTTTAGATGTTATAGATGCAATTTATCCAAAATTCTAAAAAAAAAAAAAAAAACATGACCAAAATAGTTGTTTCTACTTATAGTGTCTTTCCTTAATGATGCTGGAGGGTTTGCTACACTCAACTGATATACAGTATGTGGTCTGAACAACAGCAACAATAACAAAAAATGTAACTTGTGATATCTTGTAGCTGTACGTGATTTTAATGATTGACATATATTTGAGTTTTGTAACAAGAATTAAAGGTTAAAATTGACACGTTTGCCAGATGAAAATATTGTTACATATGTTTGAATTAAGATTTTAACCAAATTCGAAGTCTGTGTTTCAGATTAATTGCAATTGGAACTTTGAAAATTTGAATTTTAAATTTGCCTTTCCATTTATTACATTTATGTCACTTTTGGGGGTATCTGATTTTAGGATCATAAGGTGACCACTGATGATAGTTTATTTAGTAATTAGGATATGCAATATAAAAATAATAAAACCCTATATAAGAATAAATGATAGTCAAATTACACTACTAATTAATTACTGTAGAAGATAATTATAGCTTGAATACAATTAATATAAGTTCATGGTTAATTGTAAGCTGTTGCAGGATTAGATAATAGCTGAAGGTATATTAAATCTCGTCAAGGTTTTGTTTTTGTGTCTCTGGTTTCTGTACAGTTTGTGGTCAATATTTTGCATGATGATCTGAAAGAATCTTTAAAATATATGTCTTTTCACAGAAAGAGATGAGGTGTTGAACATTTGTCACATTATTAGGAAAGAAAAGTTTATTCATTTTTTGGTGATTTATTAAACAAAACACAGTACCACCTTGTTCATCAAAATGAAATAAAAAAAAAAAAGAGAAAGAGAGAAATGGATTTTACTACTTCACTGTCACAGTTTGATGAGCAGGTGTACAAAAGATACAACAGATGAGCCTTGCCCATTTGGACAGTGCTTTACCACCTACTGACCACTACCAGACACTGAAAAATAATGATGGTATGAACGCTCACTAGGTACAAGCATACACTACATATACTGTATTTTACATCAGGTTTTTTTTTTTTTTTTTTTTTGACATTTTCATTAAGCTTTTTATCCTTCAAAGAGAAACGTGAAGGAAAAGAGATATTGTCATACATCGTCATTTAGTTACAATAATAAAGTGTTAGATCAGTATGTCAAAGCCATACACAAATGTGTTTTTTTTCTTCACTTTAGTTTCTCAAAAATAAAACCATAAGAACAGTAAGGATTGAGCAGGAGCTTTAGGGCATCACACTATAAAGCAGTTACAAATAAGTAGAAGGCTTAGTAACACGGTAGATGTACACTCTGAGTGGATGGGAAAATATCATTATGCAAAGGCTTGGCAGAGACAATACATACGCAAATCTCTTGTGCATGTAATGGGTACAAATCATAAACAAAAATAGCAAAATTATAACAATCTATATCTATATTCATATATATCTATATAGTAAGAGTTTCCTTCTGGTTAGGTCATGCAGCAGTCACAGCTGAGCCATTGCGACATTAGTTTAAATCATGAGGTTGTACAGTGTAAACAAACAGGGAGCGGGATCCAACGGAGCAGAAGCATGAAGCTTTCAGTGCAAAGACTGGAGTCTGGGATGGAGTCTGTCTATTCCTAGACATTGTACTGCAATTATTCAGTAACCTTCTCAGTCCAATTTCCAATGCAAAAGCAACAGGGAAAACTGAATTTCAAATAGGTAAAACTGGCAATTCAGTACTTTGGCCAATTCACATCATATCATGCTCTGGTTAAACCCCACCCCCTGACCGTGCCTTGACTCTCCTTTCTGTTTTCTTCATTCTACCCTTGACAAATACAAGCAGTGAAATACAAGGACCAGCAGCCATTTTACTGTTCACTGGTGACACACTTACACACAGAGAGGAGTGATGTTCTGTGTACTGGGTGCAGTACAATGACTAGAGCTGACCTATTCAACATTCAAAACATAACAGAGCATGAAGCCAGGGTAGAAAGAATCATAGACAGAGCAAAAGATGTACTGTACAAATGCAATATAGATCAATTAAAGCTTATAAAAACAGATCTTAAAAAACTTTTTTTTTTTTTGCTAAAACAACACTCAAGAATCAGCCTAATTTGTTATCTAAGTTAGCTGAACATGTCTTTGCCTTCCAAGCCGAAAGGCAAGGGTATTTTGTACAGGACAAAATCCATACACCACATCCTCATATTAGATGAGAAAGCAGGCACAAAAATAGGGTTAAAGGTCAGAGTTTAAGGTTTAATAGAAAACAAGCTCAAGGGTAGCGATACCAAACATTCAAAGCCTACGCTTCAGATCACTGAAAGTTTTCAGGAGATGGTTGCATGTTTTGTACGTTAGCACTAACACTGTTTTTTTTTTTTACATGTATTGTACAACTATATCAGCTTCCCATCTAAGGAACACTACCCATAGTTTTCCTTTATTCAGTAATCATTCTTTGCTGTTTATGTAGGTCACTCACCACTACATGCACCCAGCCTCTGTTGCTTTGCAGTTTTCAGCTTTTGCCAGACTTTAGTTCCTCCATTTTTGCCCTGTGTTTAATCACATACTTAACGTTTTGTGGCAAAGCTGCATCTTTGAAAACAAAAACAGGCACAATGAAAGGGGAGCTATCATTAGTGGAGTGTTAAACTTTGACCCTGTACAAGCATGTGCATGAGTGTTAAATTTTAGATTTTCAGATAATGCGCTTATAATGACTGGGAGAGAGTGCTGGTAAACATAATTTGCTTGCTTCTTACCATTCACCACGGTTTTATCTTTCTTTTTTTATTTTGCTGCTGGGTGTCAGGTGAGTGTGTCCACATGTTCCTTATAGATTTGAGATATGTCTCCATAGTGTAGACACAGACATAGAGCAGAGCAAGCAGAAGCATTAGTTTAACATTGTCTCTTTATAGGACACCAGCTTTACTTTACAACATGGCACACAACCTCTCTGTTGGCACCATACTCACACCAGCACACACCTCATCTCCACTCTCAAAGCTTATCCTTTTCTCCTCAAAACTTGTTCATCTTTTTTCCTTCTTTATTTTTATTTTTTATATTTTTGACAAGTCTCTTGATAATCAGACGTGGTGTACTGCTCTTAACCT
Source organism: Stegophilus panzeri (assembly GCA_024331685.1). Lineage (NCBI taxonomy): Eukaryota > Metazoa > Chordata > Actinopteri > Siluriformes > Trichomycteridae > Stegophilus > Stegophilus panzeri. The sequence continues at coordinate 19,915,298 of JANDJT010000041.1, forward strand.
TCTTAAATCTGATTTTGTCTTCCTTTCTGAGATCAAAAAACTGAACCCAAATGATAAATAAGACAGAGGTGTCAACAGCAATCTTTCTCTCACTGTTGTCATTTGAGAAAATTGGGTGGTCAGGCACTGTGAGCATGGAGGAAAACGAATCAATAATATCAAAGTGAAGTGAGTTATGTAAGGCCAATTTTGATAGCATGAGATATGGAAATATTGAAGATCTTAATTAAAGACTTCATGTTAAATCAGACATCATGACTCAACATAAAATATTTGTTTTAGTTCAAAATGAGGAAAGTAAACAAAAAAAAGATCTAATATTCCTCACCCATAACCTTATTAATCAGTTCTATCATGACCCCCGTTGAGATCTCTGTCTTATATATAAACTTAGGAGTTTTATTTCTAGTCATCATCATCTTTCCCTTTCTCCTTCTTGTCTTTCTTTTCCTTTTCCTTCTTCTTCTTTTTCTTCTTCTTGGCCTCCTCTTTCTTGCCAAAAGTGATGAAGTCGCTCTTATCATCACCATCCTGCCCCTGTCTGATAGAAATGATGGCAGGAGAGCCAGGGATGATGAAGGCTTCAGGTGGGACCTCGCCTGGCTTCAGATGCTGAGGGGGCATGCCAGGGCCTGGACCATACCGAAAATGCCAACTGTTACTGTCCACACCAGCACCTACAGGAGGAGACACCTCGCCACCCTCATTATCTACCACAAACAGAGAGATAGAAAAAAAATATTATTGTTAATGTTATAGACACTTCAGTTCACTTCAGCCAACCTACATGGTTATCAATAAACATAAAACAAACATTTACTGTCATGTCATAAATACAGCATTTTGTATCATGGCATTCTGTACACATTTCAAAGAATGTCTTGTATTACAACAATCACTGATAAGCATGCAGTATTAGAGAGCCAAGGAAGAATGTACCAGGATCCAACAGCACAGGATTACATGTCAGGTCCAAACCATTAGAGCAGGAAGACAGAAAGGTTAGGGAAGAAAGGCTGACATTTTAACAGAGGTAAACACACACTGACAGGAAGGCAAAGAGTAACACACACACACACAACTTCAGACACAAGTGAGTTTAACCTCTTTTAAAGATAAGATGTGGCTTTAGAATTCTTGAGAATGAACGGATATGTGTGTAAGTGTCACTGTGTAGGTATGTGTGCACAGGCAAGTGTGAAGGAGGCTAAAGAGCAGTAAAGCAGGTCTTCTGGTGTGAAGGATGACAACGAAGAAGAATCACAACAACACGAATGCTTGGGCAATCTCTCGCCATGATTAGCACCCATATACAAATCCTTATACTCTTTAAGGCTAGAATTATACAAATGCAGGTACATTCTAACCTGCACTCATTTCCTTCTCTTCCATTTATTTCGTTTTTCTTCTACTACCTTGAGAATCAGTGGCCCTGGGTCACTGTTACCACCTTGTGGAACAACTAAATAGTGCAAAAGAATTAAATGCACATGTGTGACCTGCATGTACAAAGTACGCGTGGTGAAGCAGAAAGTATGCTTCACTTTTTAGGCGTAAAATACGAAAAGCGTACAGTTCGCGTGATGCAAATTTCGTCATCAGCAAGAGTATGTGCGTACTGTATGTGCGCCGCCCGATTTGGATTAGTTAATTCTGATCCTGCACAGGCTGTCTGTGGGTTAACACGAGTCACCATGTTGGGCTGCCCTGTGTGTGTGTGTGTGTGTGTGTGCGTGTGCGTGCACACTCTATAAATTACTGTTGAAGTCTGAAATCAGAAGAAGGGAAGGAAATCACTCTATATCATAAAACAACTATTATAAATTATATTATTTAAATTATGTACAGTTAGTAAACAAAATACAAGTAGCTAGCTATAGCTAATAATATCCAAATTACCTGTTGGTTTATTTTAGTGTACTTATCTAACATTTGATAATTTAGCTAGTATGAACAAGTGTTGGTGATGTAGCCAACATTAACATTAGGCTAAATGCTGGTTACTGAAAATAATCTCTGCTTTCTTTAGGCTATATTGTATAATGTTTAATTTTTAATTTTTATTTAAATGTAAGCTGAAAAATCTCTCTTTAGCTACCTAGTCCGCACTAACACATGAATTTTTTTCTAAATGCTTTTAGCTTTTTGTACATTTCCACCCACACTAAAACTGTGCTTTTTTTCACCTCTGCTCTTCAAAGTGGTTAAATCTGAAAATGCAATTTTCATGTTGTAACATGGATAAGAGAAAACATCACTTTTCAAAAACACTGACATCTGACTGTCATGTGGTCTCTGCAATGCCATGGGTCGGTGAGACTGTAGCTAGCCATGACTGCTGTCGGATATTATATCATAGTAGGCTATATTCATAATATTCTTAGGGTAGAGTGCCAAAATGACTCTGTTGCTTGACACATCATTGTATCTCTATTGTCTGAACCTGATTTCATTTTAACATATTAGTGATTTTGTTGTAGAGTCCTTCAGATTCACTCATATACTCATGCACTACCCTACCACTAGCGACACATACCAGTCAAGATTAATCAACACAACTGTGACCTACTTTGTAAACTTCTTTTTTGACACAGCCAAAGGAGCTCCCTCTCTTCCTTACTCTATTCCTGTTTTAAGATTATCATGTACTACCAGTGGTGTTTGAGAGAGTATGTGCAGTGGTGTGTGAATGACCGTGTCTGCAAGCAGGATCTGTTCTTTTTCAAGTGTCTCCTATTAGCGTCTCGCGCTTCAGAATGTGCTTACTACAGCAGAATGTACAACAGTGATGGAGAACACCTCTCATGTTCCACTGCAGAAATAAAACACTCTTCTTCCACATCGAAAAAAACTCCCAAAACATTCAACTTGCTCTGGCAATTTTGTATTAAATTAAAGATCTACTCTCTGCATAAATGCTGTTAATATATATATATATACAGTGGCAAGAAAAAGTATGTGAACCTTTTGGAATTTCATGGTTTTCTGCATAAATTTGTCATAAAA
>JANDJT010000041.1:19926057-19937650 GCA_024331685.1 Stegophilus panzeri
ATATATAAAACACACACACACACACACACACACAACTACATAATCCATAATTAGTAAAAGGTTTAAGAATACACAGATCATTAACAGTGACTAACAAACCTTAGTCACTGTTTAACCAATAAACTGTTTCATTTTTCAGGAGGAAATAAAATGCTTTCATTTTCATGACTGTGTAATCTAGAGAGAAGTAATATGGCATGTCTCTGTGAGAAGACAGAAGTGTGCTAAAGACGGATTATCTCTGTGAGTTTGCATTCACAGTGATGGAATAGAGCCATACAGAGCCTCATTTCAGTCAGAAAAATGAATGATGGTAACCCAGATGGTCAATGCTAGGGTATTCTAATATTTCTTGAAACACTAGCTTAAAATGCCTGTTTATCCCTTGTAATATTATGAATTTTCAATTGTGGGAGCATGTTGGTTCAAGCATATGAAATATAAACTAAGAAACAAAAACGTCATAGATGCAAGTGAGGTATGGGTGACTGGCTGCAAAGAGAGGGGAGGATACTTAATGGCCTCCATTTTAGTTGTACTTTTGCTCTTTCTCAATTTCTGATAGATATATGTTAAGCCATTATGGTTGCTACATAACACCCCCCCATCTCACAGTTTCTCCCTATCTCTCTTTCAAATGTCTTTCTCATAATCAACACAGATTTAAATAAATATATGCATTTTACTATATGCTTGTGCACTCAAAGTGTATGATTTACTTTTAAAATCTACTGTTATTTAAATTGCCTTAGTGGAGGCCATTTTAAGATCTCTAAAACATGAGTCACTGAGAAGGACTTCTCCATTATTAATGAGGAGGAACTGACTTAAAAACATGATCCTTGTCTACTTCTTAATGCTTTCCACTCATCCTTATTTTATTTGTCTCATCTCCCTCTCCTTTTTACACTCTATTTTTCTGTCATTTCTTTGAATGCTACCTTTAGGTTTTCCAAAATTTAATCTTTGTATAAAATATCTTTCTATTTTAATTTCGTAAGGACACAGGCAAATCCTTTCACAATGATCAAATGCTAACAGAACAAATCCTCCCAAATCAGTGAGCTACAGGATTAATATGGAACATATATAAGTAACCCAGAGTGGAGTGTAGAAATAAGTATGATATATTAAAGGTTGTGTTCTGTCTGTGACACATGAACAGTAATAATCAAGCTGATTTGATTGATTACACTTCTGATTGATTTACTTCTGTACCTTATCATCCAATTAACCCTGATGTAATTAAGTTGGAGTCAGGGTTCTTCATAAACTAATGCCAGATACAAGACCAGACTTGAAAATGTAACATACATGTGTATATTCACACAAAATGCATCACAGTCACAAAGGTATCCATATCATCATATAAAACACCAAGAGACATGTATGATCTTATACACTTGACCACACAATAGCCCCTGTTTGTACACAGTGCTAGCAGCTGTGTGAGTTCTATCCATTCTTTCGTCCCCAGTGCCCTTTATTGTCACAGCAATGGTGACAGTACTGCTGGCTTCTATCTGTGACCCTGACCATTTTTTTCTGATAAAGAAAAAGAAACAGACATGCAGTATAGACCAGGTTTTCTAGCTGTACTTTGCTCATCATAGTACTGTTCACTTCTGAGTGAACATGCAATCCCAGTACACTTTCTGCTCGTTAAGATAAACGCAGCTTATCATAACAACCCTACGCTTATTACAGTGACCTTCATTCAGCTTGAGCAATCCACATTATCGCACTGCAGAGTGGCTTATGGGGAATCTGATAGACTGCTTTTTCACTGGTACACTAGACTGGACTATTTTGTGGTGAACTGCTTTTCATTATTTATTTATCCACCTTTTTATCTTTATTCAGTAGAGTGAAGATTATATAGGTGGGTTTGCCTAAGGTGCCATGGATTAAAACATTGTCAAGCCACTTTGCATGTGACATTTACTATCACATTTACTAATTGGTAAGATCATAGATGGGACTGTCAAGGTCTGTTCTAAAAATTATTGATCTCCACATTATTAAATTTTTTTTAAACTATTTTGAGATAGACAAGGGCATTTTTTAAATATAGAAACATATGGAAAGGTGGGGTGTTGGGGAAAAGGGATATGGCTAGTGATACAGAGATCCAAAGGTGTCTAAATTTGTCTAAAGGTTTGTTAACATGCTGTGTGCAAAATAAAGAATGTTTTAATAGTCATACCTTTGCATTCCTGCTCTGAGAGAAGCTGAATATCTCCAGTCTGCATTGGGAGCCTTGGGCTGCAGCAAATATATAGGGAAAGTAAAAGAGAACAGAGAAAATCCAGATAGAAGAAGAAGAAGAAGAAGAAGAAGAAGAAGAAGAAGAAGAAGAAGAAGAAGAAGAAGAATGGTTAGATACTGATGGTTAGCTACAAAGACAAAATAAAACAACAGAGGTTATAAATTATATTTGCAGTGATATCTCCATTCTTCATTCTTCATTCTTTTCCTAGAATTAGTGATTAGGATCCAGGATTAGTGCGTAAACACCCACATACAAACACACACATGCACAAAGTCATGTCAAGATCATAGACTCTTGAAAGAAAAAAAATGTAGTAACAGCCAATTCATTTCATAAAGCCTGGGTTTGCACTGAAAGAAAAACACAACAATAAAACCTAGCATGTGTTATGTTTTGAAACACCTGAAAAACATCAGTCATATCAGCATTAAGGATTTCTTTGCAAAAAATACAAATACATGAAGAGATAGATAACAAAATGTTGATAATCATGATAAGAGCAGCTAGAGACTGTAAGAATCTGGAAATGAGAATTGAATCTGTACTTCCATAGTAGTCCAGACTTTCTGTCTCTTACACACATAAACAGAGAAATCCAAACCATGTTGTAAGAGGTATCCTCTTCAACATTATTTATTCTCTTCAACATTATTTACAAATCTATGGTAACAATGTGTGGACAGAACTCGTTGCAGTTATGAGCTTGTCGCATCAACACAGCTCACATTCCTTGTATGTGTGATGTTGGTTTCTGTGTTGTGTTTCCTGAAGCAAACAAATTTTGTACCAGTCATTATTAAACCAAACACAAAACCAACACACTGCAAAACAATGCCAGAAGCAGCAGTATAATGCGTTCATGTAAGTCTGTCTAATGTGCACCCTTAGCAAATGGATGTTGATATAACACCCATTCACAGTGTACACACTGTCTCCCAAAAGAAGTGCTGCCTTTATATCCCTTATTAGGAAATTTGCTATTATGAAGTTCAGTTTCAACTTTTAGATTTTGCATCAGTTTTTCACATGTGCACATGACCAGAGGGTACAAATTATACAATTATATCAATATTTATCATCTCTCTATTCTATCTCATTGCATACGGCCAATTTTTACCCAAGTAGGGAAAAATAAATATGTATCTCATATCTTAGAATGATGGGTGTGAGGAGAGAGGGAAAAAATAGGATCTCAGGTTCAGTCTGATCTTTCTTGCCCTCACTCCCTTGTTCTTTTTCTCTCCCCTGCTAATGCTCTCTCTCTGCCAAGTGGACACACCTCGCCTAGATACAGCGCTCATACCCCTGCAACAACCAATCACATCACTTCTCCCTGCTTTTTCCAAAGCAAAAGACCCAATCAGCTGGTTGCAACATGGAGCCATACATCATCAGCACTAAATTACAAGAGAGAACAAACATGACTGGCATTTAATGAGAGAGACAGGCATCAACCAACAATTACTACCATCCTACCATCTACCACTTTCATGTTATGGCTTTCTTTACAGGCAAATGCCAAATCAATAAATAAATAAAAAAACAGATGCAACAGGACAGTTACAATTATATGAACCTTTCGAATTACTGTTACTGTGAATTGAAATGTTACCTTTATGCCACAACATCTTGCTCAGTTGTACAGTAACCATGAACTTTGATGCAGCATTGTGTTGACAATTATTGATACTACTGAGGATTGCAGAATAAAATACTAGCTTATGTTAATCATCAACAATCAGTCAACCCATTTGTAAGCAGATCATAAGATTACAGCCCATGTTAAAGGACTAATCATAATTCAATCACACATTCTCTTGATGAAGATGGACCAGACCAGAAAAGTGCTACTTGAAGTGTTAAGAGTGAGAACAGAGAATCTGGGGTGTTGCTTGCATTTCTCACCTCTAAATATAACACACCCAGCTGTACTGCTACTGAAGACTGCACTGCAGTGCAAAAAGAGAGAGCAAGGGAGAACGAGAGCAATTAAGGGAGGGAGGAAAGCAAGCACAAGCATGAGAAGGTTGAGAGTGCTTTTTCTTGAATACAGAGTACAAATGATGTTTCATGGATGCTGAAAACCTTTAAAGAATACTCAAACATGCTGTCTCAATCAGACAATGGCACAAATAGTTGCAGAATGTTCAACAACAGTAAAAGCATTCACACATCCATGTACATTATATGTAACCTTTGTCTCATTTTATTAGAAAATTGAATACTTAAATTAAGTTAGCTGTAATTACAGTCACATGGTATGAGGGACAATGACAACATCATCAACCAAATACCACACAGACCAGGGAAAACAATAGCTCTCAGACAAATGTGGGTGTGGCACACACCTGTATGGCGGTGGCATCTGGCATACTAAGCCTGCGCACAAACTGCCCGCTCTGACTGGTGAAGAATCGCTCAGCCCCTGAGCCCCAGGTTCCACTCACAGGTCGTCCCATGTTATAAAACATGAATGTGTCACTTCCTGAAGTGGCCGTTAGGCAGGTCTTGTAGCAGTAGGTTTTGGTCATAGATCCATTTCCACGAACTTCAATATAGTGCGGTTCTACTTTAAGGTCCCTTCGTAGAGCCACAGCTTGTTGCTGCTGGTTTCCTCCTCCGCCTCCACCACCTCCACCTGATGCTCCACCACTGCCACCACCACTACCACCACCACTCCCTCCACCATTTCCTCCACCCTCTTTGGGTGCCTTCTTCTTGGATCCACCACAGCAGGGCGAGCAGGAGCATGCATCAGGCTGGCTGCAGTAGGCATGGCAACGCACAATGGCGAGGACAAAAACGGTAACCAAAAAGACAAAGGTGGTGGCAGTGAGGGCAACAATGAGGTATAATGTAACACTGGAGAAAATTAGAGTTCCATGGGGTCTAATGATGCGCTTCGGGTCAGATGCCACTTTTGGAGGGAGCTCCATGATAGCCACATTAATGGTTGCAGAGGCAGAGCGTGGTGGCTCTCCATGATCTTTCACATGCACTGTGAGGCTGAAGACTGTGGAGTTGTCCTCAACAACACGACGTGTTGTTCGGATCTCACCTGTGTGCTCATGCACCTTGAAAAGGTCAAGTTCAGAGGGGTGTTCGAGTGTGTAGAGTAGCCAAGCATTCTGCCCTGCATCGCCATCCCATGCCAACACACGAGTCACTAGCATACCTGCCTCTGCATTACGAAGGATAGTTTCAGCCATGTGAGAAACATTTGCTGCTGGGTGGACAAACCATGGTGTGTGGTCATTGGAGTCCATGACATAAACATAAACTGTTGCTACTCGGCTCAGAGGTGGTACACCATTGTCCTGAGCTTTGACCTGGAAATGAAACTCCCGCAACTTCTCAAAGTCAAAAGAGCGCAAGGCATAGACCTCACCTGTGGCCGGTTTGACGGACACGTATGACCCCACAGAGATCCCGTGGTTGTTGTCATTGAGGACGGTGTATGTGATGCGTGCATTCTCATTTGCATCAGGATCTGTGGCCTTTACAACACACAAAGGAGCACTTGGAGCATTGTTCTCAGTGACATACACAGTGTATGATGTCTGCTCAAAACGAGGTGGGTTGTCATTAACGTCTGCCACATCTACACGAACAGTCATTGAAGAGGAGAGTGGTGGGGTTCCACCATCAACTGCTGTTATTGTGACATTGTATGATGATATTGTCTCTCTATCCAGGAAGGCAGCTGTGACTATAGTGTAGTGGTTCCGAAACGATTTTATTTTAAATGGGAGGTCAGGAGGAATAATATCTAGGGTGACATGTTTGTTTTGTCCAGAGTCCCGGTCATTTACACTAATCAAGGCCACGCCAGTGTCTGCTCGAGCATCCTCCCTCACTGGACTGGATAGAGTAGAGAGTACAATCTCAGGTGGGTTATCATTTACATCCAGCACCTCCACAACTACTTTGCAGTGCACTGCTACTGCCCCATGCCCCCTATCCATAGCCTGAATGTACATTTCATAACTGTTGGTCTCCTCATAGTCCACGTTACTCCTGACACGAATCTCTCCAGTGTCTGAATCCATGCTGAACATCTGCCGAACCCTTTCAGGTGTGTATGAACTAAAAGAATAAAAAACTTCTCCATTTGTGCCTTCATCCCGGTCTGTTGCATTCAGTTTAATCACCAGAGCACCAAGCGGCGAATTCTCCCGCAATTTTACTTTGTACACGGAGCTGTCGAACTTTGGCACGTTGTCATTGGTGTCCAAAACGCGCACGTTGATTTTCGCCGTGCCAGAGCGTGGGGGAGAGCCTCCGTCAGTAGCAGTGAGAAGTAGCTGATGAGATGGAACCATCTCCCTGTCAAACGGTTTTTTCAGAATGAGCTCTATGTGCTTTCCACTGGCAGGTGGTTTGTTTGATTCCAGCGCAAGGTGCTCGTTTGGCGAGAGGCGGTAATGGCGAACGGAATTTGAGGCGTCGTCAGCGTCCTGGGCGCCTTCGATAGGAAACTTTGCGCCAGGCTGAGCTGCCTCCGAGATCTCCAACTGATACTCGTCTCTGGGGAAAAGCGGCGCATTGTCATTTGCATCCAAAATTTCGACCTCCACGTTGTGCGTCTCGGTTGGGTTTTCTAAGACCACTTCGAGGCTAAGAAGGCAGCTGCCGCTGAACTCACACAGAGTCTCGCGGTCGATCCTGTCACTGACGGAAAGCTTACCGGTTTTGTGGTTAATGCTGAAGTAGCGCCGCGCGTTGTCCGAGTTTATCCTGATCCGGCGAGCCGAGAGCGTTACAAGATCCAATCCCATATCTCGAACGAGATCTCCGACGACTGCGCCGGATTCCAACTCCTCGGGAATGCTATAACGAATTTGTGCATTTGTAAGGCCACTCAGTACAAAAACGACGACGAAATAAAAACAAAGAAGTACACTATCATTTATGCTTCTGCATCGCCCCGCAACAGCCATCTCAAGCTGGCACAGCATCTGCAGACGGATTAAAAACTGTTTTCCGCCTTTCGAGCTTGGCGTGTGCTTGCTTCTGCCACGGCATCAAAAATCAGGGAGAGCCATCGGTTCTACCTCGACTATGTGCAGGACGACCAGAATCTCCTCTCCGCTTCCACGTTAAACGGACATTTTCCTGCTCTGTCCATGGCCCCTTCTTTGTGCTCACCCTATATTTTTCCCCGATATTCAGCGAGGCTGGTTATTGTTTCTCCTCAGTTGGCCGCAGCCTCTCCCCTGTCTTTCTTTCTCTCTCCTCCTTTGCGCTCGCTGCACTCTACAGGCGGGGGAGGGGGAGCTGCACCCTCTCCATCAAACACACACACACACACAAAAAAAAAAAAAACAGCGACAAATCGCTTAAAGACAAAATGCGCCCTACATATTTCCATTTGCGAAATAAAGAAGAAAATAATCTATTTGTATCGACGTCTGCTAAAATGTTTGCATTTTACATTGCCTTCATAAATACCTATCGCAAACATCGATGAATTCAATCACACGGAGAGTGCCGCCGCCCTTTTTCCATTGTGTGTCCTCTGTGCATGTAGCTGAGACACTTGGCTCTATCTCGCCCACACTGCTTTTATTTTTATTTTCTAATAAAACAGTCTCCTTAACACAATATTTCTGATAGAATATGCTAAAGTATAATGCAAATTGTTAACAATTAGAAATTCTGCCACACTAGTAATATCCTATTATTATTATTATTATTATTATTATTATTTTATTTTTTTATTTGTATTTTTTTTTTTAACAATAATACACATTTTGCCATGTTTTTTGTGCCCCCTTTTATGAAACAAACACCAGCACAAAATCTCTGATTGCTGTTTCACTATTGTCCCTGGCTCAAAGACTGACAGCTCAAATAACCAAACATTATGATCACAGCAACTCTAAAAGCACGCTCTATCCCATTCCCTCTCCTCCCTTATTCCAGCAGTAAATAGGGGTTGTGTCCTCATTCACCTGCTTATGTGCAGCACTGGCTAAGTGTGCACATTCTGCTGCAAACCAGGTCACCAGCAAGATGCCATTTGCCTTCCTTGCCATGACTGTCAAAACAGACTACTAAGAGTCACCCAGCCATCCTGCAACTGCTCAAATAATTTGGTGGGGTATGTTGGCGGGGCATATACAATCATGTAAAAAAAAAATAAAATAAAAATAAGTACACCCCATGGATTTTTTTTTTTTTTTTTTACACATATTTAAACAAGTAAACATTTGATCCTCTTTGAAACAATGACTATTAATAAAGGCGATACATATGACATTAAATTTAAATTTTGTAGTAATTTTCACAATTTAAATAAAAAAACAAACAAACAAACAAACAAAAAAAACAACAACAGCAAATCAGTCACATGGAAAAATTAAGTACACCCCTACATTTATCACAGTTTCAAATCCATAAAATTAGAATCAGGAGTTCAAGATTGGGTGATTAGAACCTGCTTAGGGAACGCAGGTGGAACCTGTCTTATTTAAACCTCTCACATCTAGTGTCTTGTGTTCCCTTTGTTATTGAGGTGTGTGGTGTCATCATGCCAAGATCTAAAGAGTTCTATAAGGCCTTCAGAAAAAAGTTTGTGGATGCCTATGAAGTAATGAAGTAACAGTACGCACTATTACCAAATAGAAAATGCAAACACAGTTTATTCCATTATGTTAGAGATATTGTCTTTAAGTTACTGAAGACTATAAAGTACAGTTAAAGATTTGTACATTATATGCTACAATTGTACATCTATCCGAACATCCAAGCAGCCAATTATACTACATTTGATCTTGGCACAATGCCTTGGAATGTCGTAGGGCCAGGCAGTAAAATTGGCTATTAATGCACCCATGAAAATATCTTAAACTGTCATTATAAGTGAAAGTGTGACTCTGCACCCATCCATCCATCCATCTATCTATCTACCTATCTATCTATCTTCCAGTTGGTTGGTTGGTGCTCAGGTATGATGACCAAAATTAGGCCACTTTAATGCCAAACTCTGTAGCTGCAGTGATTCAGACAGAACATCATATTATTTACCTATCATGCACAGTAAGGGGGTGGAAGCAAGAACAAAAGTTCACCTTGGAGCTGCACTTCAGTGCTATAGCACAGGTGAGGAGTGGGCTGTTCAGTTAGTCAGTACAGACTAAAATGAAGCATACTGGCATGGTCAAAACAGTGTAGGATTATAAGTATATCAGATGTTATTTCTATTAGAAAAAAAAAATATATATGCCTGCTATTTGGACTGAAATTCTAAAAAAAAATATTTTTAGTAAAACAAGATGGCAAAGCAAAAGAAGAAACAGCATCCATTCAAGGCCACACTGCATTTCATAGCAGATTCGCCGAGCCGGGTGTGTTGTTTATTTACACCAATTTGAGATGGAAAATGAAAAAGACACCTGTAATCTCATCAGTTACATACATCACAGGATATTTGAGCACCTAGCTTTTTAGTGTTTCTGTATCTATCACCACATGAATACACACACACACACACACACACACACACACACACACACACACACACAAAAAAAAAAACCCAATGTATTGTGGTATTGAAGATTTTCTATTGAAAATGAGGATATCTTTTTTTTCTATTCCCCTAGAATCAGTCTCATCTTTTTTCACAGCTAGTTGTTTTTACTCATGAATTTTCAAATTAATTTATCTCAGTTAGTCTCCACTTAGAAAGACGCCTGTCAGCAATGTGGACATATGGGATTCTCATGCTTCTGTGGCAGTGTGCATGCCTAAGTAATTCTTTCTGTCTTAGAAATAAACAATTAAATATGTTCACGTCATTCTTTGAAAACACTTTGTTTGTTTATTTGTTTGTATTTTTTTGCAGATAGATTAGATATGTGACTAATGATTTACTGACAGGCTATACTATACAATTCACACCTTTAAAAAGTTTCAAGATATGCACATGTAATTACAAACTATAATCTGAAATCTTATATTTGTCTCTGCAGGTAAGATTCAAATTCAATTACAAAAGATGCAACTGGTACACACATTCATCTTGCCGAGGCCAGACAAAAGCTGCAATGTGCACCAGTAAGAAGTGGCATCAGGTTTTCTTTGATGATCCACAGGATTCAGGGAGTCATGTTTCCCATTATTCCATGAAGAAGAAAATCCCAGAGTGTGGAGAAAATGAGAATACTGATGCTTTCAGCAAACGGATGCCTAAAGTGTAATAGATTTAATGATGTGGGCTGGCACACACAATATACTCAGGACTTAGCTCCTCTGCTCTGAAGGCAAGCTAAATGGGGAATGATTAGAGATGGGACTGTGCAGCAAATCTTCATTCTCTATCTGTGCAAAATGATCTGACCTTTTAGCTGTACAATGTGAGGCCAAAGGATTAATATTATCAAAAACACCCTGAGGAATGCTAATGAGCAGATGCAGAATTGGCCTGTCACCTTGCTTGACCTCAATTCCATGCACTTGTAAGAAGTCCTAGATCATAACAGCATGAAATGCCTTGTAATGGCTACCAACCTTTCTCACATCAACCACTATCCTTATGCAGGAAAGGGTGAAAACATGTGCCAGGTGATAGATGGATGACTGGTTGGCTGGCTGGCTGGATGGAAGAATGGATAGATAGATAGATAGCTAGATAGAGTTAAGTGTCATGATTTAAGTGCAGCAACTTGGTATGAATAACTGACTCTCATCATTTATATTACATACCTTTGAAATATTAACACACCTCATTACTGTGCCTTAATCTGTTCTCTTTAAAAAGTCATCATAAGGGTGAAGGCCTGAAAGTTAGCCCACATTGTGTCTGTGTGAGTCATTTTGGTGTCTGTCCACTACACTGTAATTGACTGAACTGTATTTCCCTTTATCATATTACTGCTGGCTATGAGAGGTGACCTCATCACATTCACCATTCACATCCAGAGACTGAGGGCGATGACATCACCTCAAATCTATTACAAAAACCAGTGTGAGGAGTGTTAAATGAAGCCAAACAAAGACAGAAAGCTGAACTGTATACTTGTATTCATTCATAAATTCATTCATTCATTTATACTATTATAATATCCATGTGTTTATTCATTTATACATTCATTCATTCATCTCCAGTAATCAGTTAAATGTCAGGTGGACCCTTACTACCATCCTCTATCCCTCTCTCTTTCTTAGGATTTAATGTACTCCCCAGTGTGCACTCTCTTGCTCAATCCTTTCTCCTGTAGTACCAAACAGTACCCACAGAGGGCTGAGTATAAATGTCTTGCTATCAGAAAACCAATGTTCCAGTTCAGTGTGTGTGGGGGTGTGTGTGTGTGTGTGTGT
>JANDJT010000041.1:19973914-19984986 GCA_024331685.1 Stegophilus panzeri
TTATATCCAGAATCGGAGTCTACAGCTCTGATCTTGGCCACAAAGTAGCCCGCTTCAGCGGAATAGGGAATGTTCTCGGTGTGAACAGATCCATGCTCAGAATACGGAGCGAGAATCTCGGGACTGTTGTCATTCTCGTCCAGGACACAAACATTCACAGTCACGTTACTGCTCAGTGGAGGAACACCAGAGTCTGTGGCCTGAACTTTGAACTGAAATGTTTTAATTTCCTCATGGTTAAATGACTGCAAACTGTGAATATCTCCACTGTCAGAGTTTATGTTGATCATGGATGATACAAGAATTCTTTTTGAGCTTTCCAGTAATGAATAAGAAATCCTTGCATTATCACCAACATCGGGATCAAAAGCAGATGCTGTGTAAATAACAGCTCCAACCTGACTGTTTTCTTTTACATACACATTAATGACGGATTCTGGAAAACGCGGTGCGTTGTCATTCACATCAGAAACGTGTACAGTAATTACAGTGGTGCTGGAGAGAGGTGGAGTCCCTTCATCAGTTGCTTTGACAGTGACGTCATATTCTGATACACTCTCTCTGTCTAACGAACTATCGAGAATTAAGGAATAGTAATTTTTGTAGGATTGTTTTAGATTAAACGGCAAATGACCTATTACGTGCATTTTAATATCTCCATTCTGTTCACTGTCTTTGTCAGTGACTGTAACTAATGCTATCACTGTTCCTAACGCTGAGTCTTCTTTTACAGAATTCATCATAGAAGACACCGAGATCTCCGGTGCATTGTCATTAATGTCCAAAACTTCAACAAGCACTTTACAGTGTGTGCCACGGGAGGGAGAACCTCTGTCCCGAGCCTGCGCACGAATTTCATGTGCTGAATTTTCCTCACGATCCAATTTTTCTTTAATAGTAATTTCACCAGTTATGGAATTTATGGCAAATTTATCAAATATCTTTGAACTTCTTCCCGCTGTTAAAGAATATACAAGCTCTCCGTTAACGCCCTCGTCTAAATCTGTAGCTACTAGTTTAATTATAGTAGTTCCAACTGGAGTGTTTTCAGCTACACGAACCTTATAAAGCGGTTTATTGAATGTAGGGATATTATCGTTCACGTCCTCTATATTCACTATTATGCGCATTGTACCAGATTTCGCTGGTTTTCCTCCATCTATTGCCGTCAGGCTGAGCTGTATTACAGGCTGTTTCTCTCGGTCTAATGCTTTCTGTAGCACTAACTCAGCAGACACACTGTGCTCTCCTCCGCTCTGTACTTCAAGAGAGAAGTGTTCATTCGGACTCAGCTTATAGTTTTTAACAGAATTACTGCGTGAATCTGCATCGTTGCCTACTGGTAACGGAAATTTTTCTCCAACGACTGCTAATTCAGAGGTATTAACAAAGTATGACTCTTCAAGAAAGAATGGTGCATTGTCATTCGCATCTAAAATATTTATTTCTATTCTATTAAGATGCACAGGATTATTCATCATGGCTTCTATATTAATCACACACTTATCTGAATCGCTACAAAGCTCCTCCCTGTCTAGCCTCTCATTCACAAATAACACTCCCGTCTTCAAATTTACATCAAAATACCTTTTATTATGTCCAGATACAATCCGCAGTCCTCTCCACTCAAGTTCTTGTCCATTTATATTTAAATCCTTTGCGATATTTCCTACAAACGTTCCTTTATCGACTTCCTCTAATACGGAGTAAGATATCTGCGCTGCACACACTGCCAGTGAACACAAAAGCGCAATAACCCGAATATACACAAACGCTTTTTGCATAGGACGGCCCATTGCAGTGAAGGCAGATTCAGGAAAAACATCCAAACATTATCCAAACATCCAAACATCCGGTTTCAATATTTTCCCACAGTAATTTTTACAACGTTACTTTACGCGAGACAAAACCTCAGTGCATCTCCACCATTTTGTGCTCCATCGAACAAAGCACGGTATCCAGTTATTCTCTGTTAGTCCCATTATAGGAGGAGCTTGGGAAAACGAACGCAGTTTATTTTTTGTACGGTCTACAGCGACTCCACGTGTCTGACGTAAGCAATGGTCCTATTCCGACCTATTACCCGGTGGACATGACCCGTTCGACTTGATAAGACTAACGTCTGAGTCTCGATTTTAATATCTTATGTAATTTTCAATGCACAGTATAATGCAGTGACTAAAATGTATGAATAGATTACAGTCTATCATAATATACTCTTAGACACTCTTAGATTAAAAACAAAAATACAACCGTTCCTGAGTTGTTTCTCTAAGAGTTGTGCCTGAATCGTTTATTTACAGCACCACCACCTGCAACTACTACTACTACGAAGAATAATAATAATACAAATAAAAATAATAGTAAGTAAAAATAATAAAACAAAATAAATTAATAATAATAATAATAATAATAATAATAATAATAATAATAATTATTATTATTATTATTATTATTATTATTATTATTATTAGACAACTAATTAACTCGTTTTGTAGCAGATGTTTGCGCAATTACGACCTACAATATATTATATTTTAATAATAATAATAATAATAATAATAATAATAATAATAATAATAGCAAGAAGAAGAAGAAGAAGAAGAAGAAGAAGAAGAAGAAGAAGAAGAAGTCATTTTTATGCAATGTGGGAGAATAAATCACTATGATGAATATTGTTATTTCAGTGACAGAATTTTTTACTATTTCAGTGGCACTACGAAGAGAACACGCGTATGCCTTGAAATTATGAGATATATAAATGAATCTCAAGGGAAAAAAACGTTTTTTTGCAACTTATCTTCAGCACTTTCTTTTATGTTGAATATTAACGTTCTGGCACAAGCAGACGTTGCATAGTAACGAATCAAAACTTTCGATCAATGGTCTACGGCACGACTTCAATACACGTACAAATTTTTCAAGCTACTGAGAAAACAGAGTTCAGAAGTCCGCGTTTTAAACACGTGCCATACAGAGTATTCGAATGGAAATTTTATACGTTACTATGCAAATTAAGCTTGTGCTAGAACGTTCATATTCAACATATAGAAAGTGCAGCAAATAAGTTGCTTGCGAACATTTTTTTTCTGTGAAACTGGGTCGGACATATGGACATTGGAAAACTATAAAGCATATTTCCTACCTTCTCTTTATTCGGAAGTGTTTGCGTTCCTTTAAACGTGTCTCCTCCATTTATACTGATCAATTCAGCGTCTGCAGGCGGAAATGGCGCCGGGAAAACAACTACGTCACTCTTTAGTGTGTCCGAGCTAAAACATACGTCATACTGCTGTGTAGATTTGGAGTAGGACCAGCTCCCATCAGGATGTGTGGTGATCACTGGGGCGCTATAGCCGTCTGTCCTGCAGCATTTAACTGCTATTAAACTGATCAGACTCAGTAAAAATATCACTGAAACTGACACAATGGCGATCAGCAAGTACATGTTTAAATCAGAGAAACTGTCCTCCTTTATCGGTGCATGTTTAAATTGAGCCTTTATGTCACCTGTGCTCTCAACAACCACAACATCAATAGACACAGTGGCTGACAGTGAGGGCTCTCCGTTATCAGAAACCAAAATGACCAGCGGGTGAGTTTTCAGGTCATTGTCACTCATTCTCCTCTTAGTCCTGATCTCTCCACTGCTGGTTCCGATCCGGAAGAGGTTGTTTCCTTTGGGTTCAGAGATGTGATAAGAAAGCAGTGCATTATATCCAGAATCGGAGTCTACAGCTCTGATCTTGGCCGCAAAGTAGCCCGCTTCAGCAGAATAGGGAATGTTCTCAGAGTGAACAGATCCATGATCAGAATACGGAGCGAGAATCTCGGGGCTGTTGTCATTCTCATCCAGGATAAAAACGTTCACAGTCACGTTACTACTCAGTGGAGGTTCACCAGAGTCTGTGGCCTGAACTTTGAACTGAAATGTCTTAATTTCCTCATAGTTAAAAGATTTTAAAGTGTTGATATCTCCTGTAACTGAATTTATATTCACCATCGCTGATAAAGGTATTCGGTAACTATTGTTTTCTACGAGAGAATACGTAATCTGTGAATTTTCATAAACGTCAGCATCAAATGCAGACAGTGTTTTAATAACAGCTCCGACATGACTGTTCTCTTTCACATATACATTAATGGTGTCCTCTAGAAAGAGCGGTGCATTATCATTCACATCAGAAACGTCTACAGTAATTATAGTCGTGCTGGAGAGAGATGGAGTCCCTTCATCACTAGCTGTAAGAGTTATGTTATATTGCGACCGACTTTCTCTGTCTAGAGGACCATTTACTGATAGAGAATAATAATTTTTGTAGTTAGTTTCAAGTTTAAATGGCGTTTTATTAGAGACAATGCACTTTACTATACCATTTTTACCACCGTCTCTGTCTGTCACTGATACAAGTGCAATGGCAGTACCGATTTCAGCGTCTTCCTTCACAGTCTGCAGTAGCGGAGTTACTCTTATTTCAGGTGAGTTGTCGTTTTGATCCAAAACCTCGATAAGAACTTTGCAGTGTGAGGCCATTGGAGGTTGTCCTCTGTCACTGGCTTGAACACGGATTTCAAAAGCAATGTCTTCTTCGAAATCTACTTTGGCCTTCACCGTTATAGCTCCAGAATGCGCATCAATGTCAAAAATCGCTAAAATTTTGTCTTGGTCTCTTTTATTCATAGAATAGAAAATCGCACTATTCATTCCTTCATCAATGTCTGTTGCATTTAATACGACAACCGTTGTGCCAACAGGGACATTTTCAGAAATAGTTGTTTTGTAAAGTGGCTTACTAAATACTGGAGCATTATCATTTATATCTAAAATATTCACTATGATTTGAGATGTTCCGGATTTTGGGGGGCTACCTCCATCAATAGCGGTTAGTGTGAGATGGATTACAGGCTGTTTCTCTCGGTCTAAAGCTTTCTGCAGTACTAACTCTGTAGATACGCTCTGCTCTGCTCCTTTGGATATCGCTAGGGTAAAATATTCATTTGAACTTAGTTTGTACGTACTTACAGTATTTTTACCAACATCTATGTCGGTGGCTTGAGGCAGCGGCATCCTGACACCAGGAAGTGAGCTCTCTGCGATGTCGAGCGTGTGTGATTTTTCACTAAAAGTAGGCGCATTATCATTAATGTCCAAAATATTCATTTCAATTCGGTAAAGTTTTAAAGGGTTGTTAATTACAGCCTCTACACTGAGTGTACATTTAATCGTTTTAGCACAAAGCGCTTCTCTGTCAATTTTCTCATTTACGTAAAGAAATCCAGTCTTTAAATTTACCTCGAAATATTTTTTCTCTGATCCGGCGAGAATCTGAAACATTCGCGACTCAAGTTCCTGAGCATTAAGATTTAAATCCTTTACGATATTTCCGACTGATGTCCCGGGTTTCGTCTCTTCTGACACGGAGTAGGAGAGCTGCTGCCCTGTAACCGCTTCCCAGCAGCAGTCCAACAGGACAAGCACAACATACGCCGCAATAGATCCACGTCTAAATAAAGACATTGTTCTCTCTAACCGTAATGCATATAACCACAAAATAAAATAATCCAAGCGGTTTAAACTTAAATATTACAGTGCCGGTCGACATTCCTTCTCAATACAACACAAGTCGGGATATTCCTTTACATTCGTATTTCCTTTCTTCTAAACAAAGCCCAGAGAAAACCACTCCCCATCTTAGTCGGGAGGGGCAGAAATAAAATAAATATCTTCAATCACTGGTCAACAGCGACATCAAGTGCATCCAATCGTTAGGAAAGTTATGTCCAGCTTCCTTCAGTACGAATGAACACAGCGAATAATTTATGATTTATACGAACCGAGAGCTGCAAATAATAAATAATCAAAATAGAACGGTCAATACATTCAACATGATAAATGATATTAAAGCATAGTGTATATATGCCTAATAATAATCAAATGAATATTTTTAAAACTTTGTTTTATTTTTTTTAAGGTACACCTAAACAGAGATGACACTTAAATGTAATTTTTGCTACCAGTACCCTACTTTGTCTATGATTTGCTAGGCTTACTCAGAGTTCCAACCCAGTTAAAAACCAAGTATCGTAGAAAAAAAGGGTACACATACACATCATATAACTAACTTATTCGCAGCATCTAGGACAGTAGGTAGGTGAACTTTTCTTTCTTTCTAAGTCTGTGTTGGCGTTTCAGCACCACGGCCAGAGCTCGGTTAGTACTCTACGAAAATATCCCTTAGAATTTACTACCGCTAATAAAAAGCTAAGTCAAAATTCAGACAGGAGACAGCGATTATAGAAAAATCCCAATTTATAAACGTAATAAATGTGCTGAAAAACAAAAAAAAAATCCGCCATCAACTACAGCAAAGTTAAAAAAAAACAAAAGTATAAGTCACTCCAACAATATAAAGCACACTTCTTACCTTCACCGTATTAAGGAGAGTTTGTGTTCCGGTAAAACTGTCTTCTCTATTTACACTGATTAATTCAGCTTCTGCAGCCGGAAATGGTGCAGGGAAAACCATTACGTCACTCTTCAGTGTGTCCGAATTAAAACAAACATCATACTGTTGGGTAGATTTGGAGTAAGACCAGCTCCCATCAGGATGTGTGGTGATCACTGGGGCGCTGTATCTGCTGAAACTGCCATCTGCCTTGCAGCATTTTACTGCTATTAAACTGATCAGACTCAGTAAAAATATCACTGAAACTGACACAATGGCGATCAGCAAATACATGTTTATATCTGAGAAACTGTCCTCCTTTATAGGTGCATGTTTAAACTGAGTCTTTATGTCATCTGTGCTCTCAACAACCACAACATCAATAGACACAGTGGCTGACAGCGAGGGTTCTCCGTTATCAGAAACCAAAATGACCAGCGGGTGAGTTTTCAGGTCATTGTCACTCATTCTCCTCTTAGTCCTGATCTCTCCACTGCTGGTTCCGATCCGGAAGAGGTTGTTTCCTTTGGGTTCAGAGATGTGATAAGAAAGCAGTGCATTATATCCAGAATCGGAGTCTACAGCTCTGATCTTGGCCACAAAGTAGCCCACTTCAGCAGAATAGGGAATGTTCTCAGAGTGAATAGATCCATGATCAGAATAAGGAGAGAGAATCCCGGGACTGTTGTCATTTTCATCCAGGATAAAAACATTCACAGTCACGTTACTGCTCAGTGGAGGAATACCAGAGTCTGTGGCCTGAACTTTAAACTGAAACGTTTTTGTTTCCTCGTAATCAAAATATTTTATGTTTTGTATCTCACCTGTTAAGCTATTAATAGCAAACAATGAGGAGACTGGTGTACCGCTGATTGTGGTTTGCGATAGAGAATACGTTATTAATGCATTGTCATTGATATCTAGATCTATCGCTGTCAATACGCATATAACTGAACCAATTTTACTGTTTTCATTCAAGTAAGCATATACTGTCTTATCTGAAAATCGTGGCGCGTTGTCATTAACATCTGCTACTCTGACATTTATTACTTTTGTACTATAAAGAGGCGGAGATCCTTCATCCACTGCTATGACTGTGATATTATACTCTGCATTCTTTTCCCGATCAAGTCCGTCCTGCAAGATCAGTGAGTAGTAGTTCTGGAAAGTTGAATGCAATTTAAACGGACTGGTACCTTCAAGTCGACACTTGACTGCGCCGTTTTTACCGGAGTCCGTATCTGTTATTGTAATTAAAGCAACAACTGTGCCCTTTTCCGCGTTCTCCTCGATTGAGTTGAGAAGTGACGTCACAGTCACGCTCGGTGGATTATCATTCATATCTAAGACCTCTACTAACAGCTTGGTGTGTCCCGACATAGCTACAGTACCCTTATCAGTGGCTTGAACGCGAATCTCGAATGCATTATTCTCTTCATAATCTATACCCCCTTTTAGTTTTAAGTCTCCGGTTTCACTGTCTATCTCAAACTTATTCAGAATATTTTGAGGTGTGTGACTCATGAAGGAATATATTATTTCTCCATTTAAGCCTTCATCCGAATCTTTGGCCTGCATACTGATAATTGTGGTCCCAACAGGAGTATCTTCGGATATAGAGACTTTGTATAAAGATTTAGTAAATACAGGTGCGTTGTCATTAGCATCCAGAACATTCACTTTAATATTTAAAGTTCCCTTCAAAGCAGGCGATCCACCGTCAACGGCAGTAATTAAAAGGTCAAGATTAGGATTTTTTTCTCTGTCCAGTGCTTTTATAAGCACCAGTTCAGCGGAGACAGTTTTGTCGCTCTGTGTCTGCAAATCTAATGTAAAATATTCGTTTGAATCGAGCTTATATGTTTTCACAGAGTTGACCCCTATGTCTGCGTCATGTGCGCTCTGCACAGGGAAGCGCGCACCAGTCCCAGTGATTTCAGTGAGATTTAGATAGGTTGAACTAACAGGAAACACCGGAGAATTATCGTTAACATCGACAATATTTATTCTTACCCTGTAAAGCTGTAGGGGACTATTGGCCAAGGCTTCTAAATTAATCGAGCAAGAGACGGCGGACTCACAAAGCTCCTCTCTGTCAATCCGCTCGTTTACCTGCAGCACGCCCGTTTCTGCATCCACTCTGATGTATTGCTTTTTAGAACCGGAAACGAGGCGGAATCCACGAGAAGTCAGCTCCTTTAATGAGAGGTTAATATCTTTGGTTATATTTCCCACTGTAGTGCCCACTTTCACCTCCTCCAATACACTATACGCGATCTGCCCCGATACCGTATCCAAGACATAGCTCGCAAAAACGGAGAAAAGTCCCACAACTATAATCCTCTTCACTGTCATTGTTGCTGTATATGCTGGTCTATTACAAGGAAGAATCCTGGAAAATCAGCATCCAAATGCATTAGGGTCAGACAATTTCCACGTAAGCAGCAAACAGGTTTTGAGCAATGTCCAGAGACAAAAGAAAACAGCGCATCTTGTCTTCTTTGTAACTACCAAGGTTTAATATCCATACATTTACACCATCCAAAGTAATCCATCTAGCTTCCTAAGGCAACAAAATCATCTGATATATCATGCTCAGAAGAAACACCCCCTAACAGAGAAAAAATAAAGTAAATCCATCGTACTGTAGCTTTGCCGAGCCGTTAGACACGGAGAGATTGTTGAACTAGAAGGCAATGGCAAGAGAAAACTAAGGGGTTGGGTATGCAAAGAGGATGGGCAAATTAAGAGCTTGTGGTAAAAGAGCGACACACACTGTCTCTAAAGCCTTATGACAAATGTGTCTACTATTTAGTCCTTTCTGTGACACTCGACATTTTGACACTTTGAAGCCCTAAAATAAAGAATGAAACGTTGAATTAGTCATTCATAACTATGTATTAAAACTGGTCAAACAAAGAAAAAATGGAAAGCTTAATAATAACCATAATAACATGAATACCTTGATAGTCATAGACAGCAATATGGTTAACAGACCAGGCCGTAATTAAACTGCTGTGACAAAACATCAACACTACTATTGCTATTACTACTACTACTTATACTACTACTACTACTACTACTAAATAAATGAATGAATAAATAAATACATAAAAATAATAATAATACACAGATATATTATTATTATTATTATTATTATTATTATTAGTAGTAGTAGTAGTAGTAGTAGTAGTAGTAGTGTTGGTGTTTTGTCACAGCAGTTTAATTAAGGCCTGGTCTGTTAGCCATATTACTGTCTATAACTATAATACTAAGGTGTTAATGTTATTATGGTTATTATTAAGGTTCTTTATTTCAAAGTGTCAAAGAGTCTAGTGTCAAATAAGGGAGTAAATAGTAGACACATTTGTCACAAGGCATTAGAGACACTCTGTGTGTGTGTGTATGTGTGTGTGTGTGTGTGTGTGTGTGTGTGTGAATATGAGAGAGAGAGATAGATGGGGGGGGGGTTAACCTACTTGTCCCAATTCTATTTTAGAAAAAATGTCTGAAAATATTAAAAATCACAGTAATTTTTTTGCAAAAGCTATACAGACAAGTGGGTGTACCTTTTAGACATGGTAAGTGTACATGGCTTAAGATATGAATGTGAACCTCCCACACAAGTATCTAATAATTACTCTTATTTTATCTACATATAAAATATGATTACAAAAGAAGAAAAAAAAAACAAGATACACACAAAGAGTATCATATTTAGAACAACTAATGTACATAGAAACCCCAATGGCTCTAGAGTGTGGTGGGTTTGCTTTTGTTCTGCATTAGTGGATAGCCACAGCTCGCAGTGCAGGCTGTAATATCAGAGAGGACTCTGTGGACATGCTGAACTGAACATGCTAACATTATGCCTTATTGCATTATGACTACTACAGTGACTATTTCACTCTAGTTTCAATTCAGTTTCAATTTATATGTATTCTATCTGACGTCAAAGGTGGTCCTTCTGGTAAGGACAGAAATAGTACAACACATAATTCATTTATCTAATGTATTAAACTGAATTATTTGCTAGACCATGCATTATACATGAGCCTTTACTTTCACGTAAGGAAAATGGTATCATCTGCCCAACATGAAATGACTAATTTATCATTCAGAACAAGAGACAGCCTCTAGAAATGTAGTATATGTCTAATCTTAGAGCCCTGTTCTGATGTAGGCGAAGGATACAGAACTACACAACTCTCTCTCTTTCTCTCTTTCAATGCAGCAGGATGATTTTTTGAAAGCAGGAAAAAATGCAAAAAAAAAGCCACAAAAAACCCCACTGAGGTATGGGTTTCTCACCTCAGTCAATATAGATTTGCTGATGGGAACGCCCCACTTCCGCATTGCAGAAAGAAGAGACTGTACCATTTAACTGAGAGCAACTATTGATCTGTAAACAGTCTGTACGTGTAATATGACACCATGTATGTGAGACTTTCTGGTGTTTGAGACTCACAAATCTTACACATACACACATACACACACAGCATGGCTCTTTACACTAGTTCACATCTAATACACACTGCTCATTCATGAGCTATGTTCTTTTAATCTCTCTCTTCCTCCATCTCACTTTCAGGGGAAATATGAGATGACTCATAAAACTTTATATAT
>JANDJT010000041.1:19995615-20010128 GCA_024331685.1 Stegophilus panzeri
ATTTTGAGGGGACAGTAAATTTACACTGTTACACAAGCTGTACACTCACTACTTTACATTGTAGCAAAGTGTCATTTTTTTCAGTTTTGCCACATTAAAAGATATAATCAAATATTTACAAAAATGTGAGGGGTATACTCACTTTTGTGAGATACTGTAAATAAATTATGTAGATGTCACAAATAAACTTTCATGTGTAAAGTTAACTTAATCTAGATGCATTACACTAAAACAAAATTATTCAAATTTCTTAAAGATTTTTGCCAAGCATTTTTATTTGATTCTTTTAAGTATCCTAATTTTTACTTATTGATTTCATGCAAGAAAGCTTAAATAAATTACACAAATCTAAACACTGTAAAAAGTACACATTATCTAAATGTCATCTTTTCCCCATTTGGAAATGTCTGATTTTGCATATCATTGATCGTTATTACTGCTAAAGGGTGAATATTCTTTAGCTGCTCAAACCAGAATTAGATCTCCAATGAGAGCATGCACTTACGTCGGTCTTTATAATGACTGAACTGGCAGGACCCAACATATATACTTTACCAACTTACATGCACAAAGAAACCACATAAATGACCAACAATCAAAGAGGGTGAACTAAGAACACTTTTCTGAAACACTTGATATTGCAAAACATTTCATAACATAATAGCCCTAGTCCTTAAAGCCAGCAAAAAACAAGAAATGTTGAAAACACTGCTTCCATAATGTTTGGATAGAGTGTTTAGCTTCCTCTATCACACCCACTTTAACTCAGGAACAATCATTAATTAGGCTGGTTAGCTCAATTGGTTAGTGAGAGGTGTTAATAATGCCAAGGTCGCTGGTTCAATTTCCGTAGATGCTTTGGCCTTACATCTAAATCTCAGCGCTGATTCAAATTTTTTGCTTGTATTTTCTCATTTGTGAGTGGCTTTGGATAAAAGCGTCTGCTAAATGAATAAATGTAAATGTAATTATCTTATTAGTTGAATCAGGTGCACTGGGGGCAAGGAAATCACTAAAATGTACAGGACATAGTCCAGAACCAGGATTGGAAACCTGTGTCTAAGTGCAGGTGAAATGACATTACATGAATGGAATAATGCACTTATTTCACAACAAGAAATGGCAAACAAGTTATTAATATTCCTCATATTCCTCATCAATTCTTTTGTTCAAATAAAAACTTACAGCTGACAGCAAATCCTCTTGGATTTGACATCAAATGTTACTTCACCTCATTAATGCTATATTTAAGTGCTATTAACACAGTACTGGGCTTTCATTAACATTCTCCCACTGCCCACCAATTCACAGATCCCCATAAGATTTACTTCCAGAGCAAATGTTTGGTTCAAATCAGAATAAATGAACCTTCACCAATAGTTAAAGCAAAATGCTGAGGTGAAGAAAATGGACGCTCTAATACAGGGCAAAGAGGAACAACACTGGGTATGCACATGCACAGAGGAGACCTTAGTGATGCAGACTTAATTATGTATTATTGACTAGAAATACAAATATTTTAAAGTATTTAAATTGCTTATTATTTATTTACACCAAAAACAAATTTAAATTGAATAGACAAGCAACATTAATAATGTTCAATTTACTAAATATTCAATTCAATTTTATTTGTATAGCGCTTTTTACAATAGACATTGTCTCAAAGCAGCTTTACAGAAATATCAACGCAGTATATAGATATTAAAGGTGCGAGTTTATCCCAACTGAGCAAGCCACTGATCAAATATCAAATTATTATTATTTTTTTCAATGAATAATTATGTTTTTATTGTTTTTTGGTGTAATACCCTGTATTACACTGTCTTATTCAGTTCATGCAAATCATAACTTGTCATTATATGGTATTACTCATGTTACTGTATCACTCATCATTACTGTATTACTTCTCAATGCAAATCATGAGCTTCAATATGTTTAATAACCCACTATGCACTTCCAGTACCAGGAATACATACAACAGAAAATCTCCCATCTATACAAGCTTTGATACACATACTGTATTAGCAAAAATTTACTCTTCAATAATAACTTCACAAAATGTCACTTATTGCAAAATTGTACACAATACCACAAAAGAACAAAACTGTTGCCCATGCACTAATAGTTGTTTAATATTATGAGTTAATAATAATAATAATCAATTTCTTTTTACAGGATTCTAAAAATCAAGATAACTTTTTATGCTACAACTCACCCTAAATGCATTAACCATTAACCCTTAACCATTCATATTTTTTAGATGAGCTGAGTAGGGCAAGTTCTATAGTGTAATATCACAGCAAACCAGTGACTACATTTCCCATCCTTTCTTGAAACTGATGTCCATTTTCTCAGTCTGAAATGTCTCCATGGTGAAAGTACGTTCAGATTTCCTCTTTTTGTTGCATGTTGTGCAGATATTATGAATTTTCTTTTGTCCGGGAAGTAGTTTGTTAGTGAGATGTTACGTTGTCCTTTGGTCAGTTCTAAGAACCAGCTAAGCTGTTCTGCAGTGTAAAGCTGCCCCGGCTGTCCTGAAAAATTGAAAGTATATGGCTGATCTGAGTCGACGACTTCCTCCTCCATGTCTGTGATCGGTTCTCCTCCTGTGGCTCCTGCGCTGCACTCTTGGCCCTGTTTCTCCTGCATCACAACACTGTACTGTGGCTGTTTGGACAATTCCTTCACCTTGTCCATCTTCTCTCCTGTTGTTTTCAGCTCAGCTTTTTTGTTCTCGATGTTCTTGTCCTGTTGTTTCTTCTGTTGCTGTTGTTGCGTGGAGTCGCTGGCTCTGACGCCGATAGCAGTATAGGGTTTTCTATTAATCTTGTCTGCGATGTTGATTTTAGTGCTAGTATCGGCACGGATGTCAGTGCTATCACTGGGTGCTGAGTTTGTTTCAGTGACGGTGGTGTTATGTTCCTCACTGACCTCTTCCAGCTGTGACCTTGGTGTGTCATTGCCACCATCAGCTCCAGGCTCCTGTTCTCTGATGTTCCCCCGCTGGCTGTCTCCATGCTGCTGCTGCTGTACACCGGCCGTGTCACCCACGGAGCTCCCCGGCTGCACAGCTCTGCGTGGGCAGCTCAGCCGTTTATGCCCGATTTCCCCACACACAAAACACCTCAGGCTTTAGGTGGTGGCAAAGGCGGTGTAGCTGCTGTCACCGTCTTTGCACTTGAAATTTATGTCCAGTGTTTGGTCTTGGTTGTTTATAAACACGTAAACATGTCTGCAGAAAGACAGGACGTGTTTCACTGCAGAGTTTTTGCATTTGAGCGGAATATCCTTCATGGGGCTGGCCAACTTTCCGAAGTGGGCCAGCTCCTTCATTATCAGCTCATTTTTATTGTAGGGGGGCACATTAGAAATAACGACCCGTGTTGCAGGGGCAAATAGAGGGGTAACATGTAGCATAACACCTTTCAGCCATATTCCTTTTTCGATTAGCGTATTGGCGAACCTTTCTTTTTTCAGGAAAACTACCACAGCTTTGTTCATTCGGGAGGCAGAGTAGATGTTCTCGCACCTGACCTGCTCTCCCACCACTAGCAGAACCTCCTCCACCGGTTCTCCATTCTCCGGCACACACCTGACGCCATGGTGGAGAGACAGCGTCTCCCCTCCGGTCTCAGAGGCCATGGCGTCCCTCTCACTCTCACCCACTCTCAACTTTTACCGGTCACTGATACTCACATAACTTAAACATTCAATAATTAAATGAAAGAAAAGCAAAAAAACAAAAACAAAACAAAAAAAAACCTCGCAGAAAACTTTTGACAAGACGCCAAACCGCTCTCACACGCTCCACATACCACACTCCTCCACCGCGCATGCAGAGAGAGAGAGAGAGAGAGGTTGATTGAGAAAGATGTTGGCAAGAGTCAGAGTAATACTGCTGTTTGGTTTTGAAATTTTGTTTAAAATAGCTTCTACCTCCAGCTGGTTTGCAGGCTGTTCCAGTTACATAGCCTGCTTCTCAAACACACACACACACACACACACACACACAGAGAGAGAGAGAGAGAGAGAGAGATTGAGAAAGATGTTGGCAAGAGTCAGAGTAATACTGCTCTTGTGTTTGGTTTTGAAATTTTGTTTAAAATAGCTTCTACCTCCTGGTGGTTTGCAGACTATTCCAATTACATAGCCTCCTTCTCAAACACACACACACACACACACAATTTCAAATGCTTATGCACAGATGAGTCACAGCCTTTCCCGCCAACCCAATCTGTCTACATACTGACTTCCTGCCTATCTCTCTCTCTCTCTCTCTCTCTCTCTCTCTCTCTGCATGCTACATCCCACACCATATTCACACTTCACACTTCATCTAATTTTGTCTGCTGTCCTGGAGGTCATATTGATATTCTCCATTTTATTTTCTCTACTACTTCCATAGTCTTATGTTATTAAATTCTAAAACATGCTGTTATCTATTTATTTATTGTCATCTATCTATTTATTGCTTCTTGCTATGTCTGTGAGGCTACTCTGATTTGAAATGGTGGAATTTATGCTTAGTTTAAACCTAGTTCTTTCTTTTATTGAAGAGTTGCAAAAACAAAATATGATTCAATATGATTTAGCATTATTTAGATGAGAATGCAAAAAAGTGCATCTTCAAATGTAAATACAGTATGTCAGTCTTTGTGTGTACAAAATTCTGGGTGGGTGTAAGATTTTCACCAGACGCAATGAATCGCACAATTACATCTCAGTGTAACGATACCTGCTGGAGACAAGCGCGGACGGGCAGGGTGGCGTGTGCAGACGCGACGTGAGAGGAATAGCAGAAAACAGACTAATACAGGCGAACAGTCCAACTGGGATAAGGCAAGGAATCGTAAACGTGAATAACAAGCAGGAAAGTCCAAGTACCAGGGAAATCTAGATTAAAGCTAAGGCTTGGTAATATCACTAAGTCACGAGAACTGAGTGTTTACTTCGCGAAGGCGCGAAGGTTAACGAGGCCTTTTATAACTTATCAGCCGCACAGGTGTTGGTGAGCAATACTCAGATGAACTTGAGCGCGGGAATGGCTGGGAAGTGTAGTCCCTGTCCGCCATGTTTGTAAGCGGCGCCGCCATCTGAGTATTGCGGCCGCGAGTTCGCCATGGCGTAACACTCAGGAATATTTACTTTGATATATTTTACTTTGAAAAAATTTTCAAACAACAAAAAAAAACATTTCTTAATTGGAGCATGTCCTTTACTAGATACTGTACGTCAGCTTAATTCATTTGACTCAATAAAGCATATTCTGATTTTTGAGGGATTAATAGTTTTATCAGTATGGCATAAAACTACATGGCAAAAGTAATAGTTTTCCACTGGAGAGCCACATTTAATCCACGTTTATGTTTACCTCATTTTTAAATCATGTATATGTGACGATTATAAAAATGACCAGCTAGAATTTCAGGCCAAGAAGTGCAGAAATGTTTATTTTGTAATTTCATCCTCTTTGGAAAAAAAAGAATTGAAATATAGACAGTTCATTCCTAATCAAATAGACATACTTTCATAATTCTGTGCAGATAGACTGAACTGTGTGTGTGTGTGTGTGTGTGTGTGTGTGTGTGCATGCGTGCGCGCGTGTGTGTGCGCGCTCTGGGGTGGTTGGGGAGGGGGCGTGTCTGGGTTCATGAATCATGTAAAAGACAGTGATACCCTTGACGTTAGTTGCAGATAAAGGAACTACTGGGACAAAAACAGAACTGACATTACCCACTACAGACCTGAGTCACCAGAGCACTGACCTGACCTACAGCAGGTCAGATACTCATCACAGCTGAAAACTAATTCCATGCCACACTTGTGAATCTTAAACCACAAGTCCCATTTTAAACAATGAAATTGCTTAAAGTATATCAAGGTCACAGACCTGATTCAATGATGGGCCTAATGGAATGGACCTAAATGACTCAGAATAAACTATTATTGGAACAAAATCATTAATGATTGTATTATAATAGATGCTGAAACGACCTAATAAACATAAGAATTTACTTCACATTTGCAACCTCAAAGTGCTAAAATATTGATATCATAGTGGGATTGAATCTAGGGAACATTTCCTTTAATAACACATAGTAATTAAGTCACTTAATCCATAGTAACCACTTTATCCTTATCTGGGTCACTGTGGATCTGGAGCCTATCTCGGGAACACTTGGCACAAGGCAGTGATACACACTAAATGAGACACCAGTCTCACCTAGGAACCATGGAACCGTGCACACACAGTCACACACACACATTCACACCTAGGAGCAATTTAGCACAGCCAATACACTTATTGGAATGCTTTTTGCATGCAAGGACACAAGACAACCGGGAAGACACCGACATGGGCACAGGACAGTATGCACAGGAACACCACACAGACAGTAACCTAAGCTCAGCCAGAGACCAAATTCGACCTAGACCAGTGAAGCAGTAACACTACCAGATGCAGCACTATGTTGCCTACAGCACATATATAGTATTAAATCATAATACAGAAAATAAATCTGTTCTTTTGTCTTGACAACTGTTCTAAATCTTACTATTATATTACTTAACACTCATTATGATGTAAGGCCTTATCAAGTATCACAGAGCCCACTCACATATGTCAGTGTGGTCATCCATGCTTTCATCAGTTCAGCACCACGGACATCGACCAGCTGCTCACTTTCAGCCCATGCCTACACACTGTTTTACACGTCAACCATGACCTATACTTATTACACTTGTGTTTTCCAACCAATGACCTGAGCACATTTTGTAACTTCTCTGCTTCAGATTCAATGTGTTTCTTTCTTTCTTTCTGTTTAATCTTCATTGGTTCAGTTGTTTTAGTATCGTGTTTAGTATAATTGCTTGTTTGCCTTGCATACCAATACATTATGTTTGTTTTCCATAGTGTGTTTACTCATGCTTCTTTGAGTTAATAAATCCTTTGTGTATTTGTATCCACTGCCTGCTTGTGTTTAATTTGTTTAAATAGTGACACATTCTGTGCCCATACCAGAACACAACTATCTCGATAGACAGTGCTATAAACAAACATGACTGAATGACTTACTGCTCATGAATACTGCCCAAGAAGACAGTTTTTGCTACATTTCAGACACACTAATTGTTATAGAATACGGTTATCATCATACTCTTTGTTAATCATACAAATACAGAGCAATAATATTAGTAGATTCTGCAATAGCAGAAAAAAGCAACCCTAAAAGGAAAATATATGATCAGCCTCATTTCCAGTGCAGAGATCTCATTCTTTGCATGATCCTTAAATGCATGTTTATGTTGAAAAGAAGCACACTTTGTGTGTTGTTATGTACACAACATACAGTATAAACTGCATGTTATCGACTGTACAATATCTTTCAAACAGAATAGAGCTTAATATATCATACAACAGGACAAACATCCTTTGTAAATCCAGCCCAGAGTGGTTTCATGTTTTGTCTCTCTTCAGTTTATATAAAAGCATACAGGCTATCAGGTTTGGTTACCACAGCAACCAATTCAACACAGCAGACTGTAACCTTAATGAGGTGAGAATTCTGATACTGCAGCAGCAATGGAGCAGCCTGACCATGGACAATGCAGTAGCAGCAATACAAGTAGTGCTGAGGCACATACTAGATAAAGCTCTCAGCACAGCTTGACTGCAGTCAGCATAACTATTCTCATTTCAAACAGATCCCTTTTATTAATACATTCACTAAATTAAGGGCTTGTAAAAAAAAAACACCAAAGGAGGGAGAACTGCAAACAGGGAGGAAAGAGAACGATGGAGATGTGAGGCTGAGCAGGGAGTGAGTCAACGGGAGAGAAAAAGAGGTGTGTGTGTGTGTGTGTATGTGTGTGTGTGTGTGAGAGAGAGAGAGAGAGAGAGAGAGAGAGAGAGAGAGAGAGAGAGAGGTATGTATACCACTTATACACAGTTAAAAGATTCAGTACTGCTATTCCAGACATAGATATCTCTGTATCATCTTTTATATCATACATATCTTGTATATAATGTTTTATGGCAATATTTCCTATACAGCATCAATACCAATTTATATCTTAAACTGTTCTGAGACTTTTACTTTAAATATTAATTAATTCATTCATCTTCAGTAACCAGTCAGGGTTGGGTGTATACGGAGCCAATCCTGGTAACATTAGGTGCAAAGAGGGAGAAGTGACTCGTATGAGATACCTGCCCATCACAGGGCACCATGCACACACTCACTCACACACTCATTCGCACACAAAGGGCAATTTAGCATAATCAGCCCACCTATCTGCATATTTTTGACAATGACAGGAAACCAGAGAATCCAGAGGAAACCCAGCCAAACACTGGGAGAACAGGTGAAACGCTGCACAGACAGTAATATAAGCTCTAAGAAATAATAACAAATAATAAATAAACTTTTTCTAAAGAGAGAAAGTAAAGGCAACGATTTGAACCAGTTGAGTCAGATGATGCTAACTGAGTAACTGAATAGTATTAAATAAGCCCAACTGAACAAAAATTTTCTGTATACACAGTTCAGTAGCGCACATCATATCTTTTTACAAAACGTTATTATAAATTTATGTATTATAAAAATACATAAACCCTTTGTATCATTAACTATATATTAAGCTTAAAGTCTACTTAAAAAAAAATATTTAAATATTTTGTTGCTTTTTCATTACATTCAAATAACTGTTAAATAAACGTTTAAAATGGCACACAAAACATTGCCTATGTGTTCTTTGTTATTCACATATGAAATAAAATGGTCTATCTTTCCTGAAAATACAGTCACTTATTTTAAAAATAAGTTACAACTTGAATGTAGTTTCTTTAAAAATCTTACTCTGTTTTCCCCCACAATTTCTTTGTTGATCTGCAATCATTGAAAAGTGAAATGTAACCTACTTTTTTTAAGGAAGAAGCAATAAATTACAACTGAATTATAACTCTTATTTGAAACAGAACAATTACCAAAAAGACCAATTAGCAGAATAGCTTGTAAGCTGGCAAGAGAGGTAGGGCCTAGATTCAAAGGCATAATTCTTACAATTATTTATGAAATCATGCCTTCCTAATACTACATTGTTAATTTATTGGGCTATGTATGTGTCTGAGCATCTGTCTTTCAGGCAGCAAAGAGTTGAGCAACAAGAATAAAAAAAACAGCTTAATAGATGGGACACAAGGAATAAGAGAAATAAATTACAATAAAGCAAAGAGAATGAGTTCACAAATATGATAAAAGATGACATTGGTCCTTGCCTGAAATATTTCAAATACTGTAATCTAATAGCCATTCCATTTTCCTACTGGCTAAATGGAAAGAGTAAGAAAGAAAGAGCAAGGGAAAGTGAGTGCTCCAATGCATTTAACTGAGTGTGATTAAAACTCCCTAATAAAGAACTACTGTACGACATACTGACCACAACAAACTGATAGAAAATTCTACCAAGCACCAATCAATATTTCACAACTTCAAATAAATGAGAGTTCATACAACTATGGTAAGTTAGAAATGCTGAAAGTTAGGATTACCGCTTAAAGCATTTTATTTCATTCTTATTAAATCCAGTGTCATGATCATTACTTAAAATAAGGCTTAAATGATTTAATGAGTTCATAAACAGAATCTATATTGTATATTTTATGCTAAATACAAACATCCACATAAGGCCTACAATGAGCAATACTTTACCTCTCTAGAAGTTCTCCTCCTGCGATCTTGTACCACAAGAGTATTCCCATTGCTGCCTGGAACTATAGTAGAACCGATACTCATTCTGGAACCAACTAACGTGTACCGTTTATCTCCGGATCTGTATTGGATGCTGTGACACAATGTCCCATCATAAGCTGTATCTTGTAAATACTTGGAGGAATAGTCTGCAGATTTGGAACACTGCATTGCTATTAACACAATGATACTGATGATGAAAAGCACTGAAACTGAACCCAGAGTGATAATCAAATAAAATGTAATATTATTATCCCCCTCATCTTTTACTGCATTTTTGACATCGGACACAGCAAAAGCCTCTTTTGGCTCCACAAGTTTAATAATCACAGTCGCTGTTGCTGAAAGTGAAATGTTTCCATTGTCTTTGACCAGTATGACCAGTTTATGTTCAGCATCATCTGTTTCTGTGAAAGAGCGAAGGGTCCGTATCTGTCCTGTATAGCGGTCCAAGGCAAAGAGACTGTGGTCACTCACTTCCTGCAGTGAAAATAATAACCAGCCGTTGTATCCTACATCCACGTCATAGGCTCTCACTTTAGTCACCAAATGTCCTGCATTAGCATTGCGGGGAATCTCCTCCACACCTTCAGCAGAACCGTTAGCACTGACTGGATATAAGATCACTGGAACGTTGTCGTTCTGATCCAGAATGAACACGTTCACTGTAACATTACTGCTCAATGATGGATTTCCAGAATCTGTAGCAACAACATGGAAGTGGAATGTTTTAACTGTTTCAAAATCAAAGCTTTTCAGTGCGTATATCTCTCCATTTTCAGGGTTTATGTTTAGGAAGGATGTATACTTGTTTTGCTCAGTTGTATCTCTCCAAATCTGGAAGGTAATCATGGCATTTTCATCTAAATCACGGTCACTAGCTGATACAGAGAACATGGACATGCCAGGGACATTATTTTCAGTCACATAGAACATGTGTGGGTTGAGGGGAAACTCTGGACTATTATCATTTACATCAGATAGTTGGACAGTAATAGATTTAAAAGATGATAATGCTGGCTGACCTGCATCTTGGGCTACTAATGTAATGTTATACTGTGATATTTTCTCTCTGTCAAGTAATGACGCAGTTGTCAATGAATAAATGTTATGCTGTGACGTCTGCATTAACCTGAAAGGTATTTCTTCAAGTACAGAACAGGACACTTTTCCATTTAAACCAGAATCTAAATCACTCACACTGATTAATGCTACTGTGGTCCCCAACTTAGAATCCTCTGGTACTGTGCTCGAAAATGACGTCACTTCAATTTCCGGCGCATTATCATTTGAGTCAACAATTTCTATTAAAATGCTTTTATCGGCTGTCAGTGGTGCAAGTGCTTTGTCCGACGCTTGAATATCGATTTCATAGTGGTCTTTTTGCTCAAAATCGATTTGACCTTTTACAACTATTTCGCCTGTGACTGGATCCAGATCAAAAAGTTTGCGCAAGTCACTGTCTACATCATGGCCAAAAATGAAAAACACTTCACCATTTACACCATCATCTAGATCAGTCGCATTTACCTGCGCTACCGTTGTACCTATGGGCACGTTTTCGCTAAGCTTCACAGAATACGAGTCTTTTGTAAAAACCGGAATGTTGTCATTTACATCTAGGACATCGATTATTATCTCCATAGTCCCCGATTTGGGCGATTTTCCGCCATCCAGCGCTGTGAGGAGGAGCTTATGACTAGGACTAGTTTCCCTGTCTAACGATTTTTGTAAAATTAAAAAGGGCATCTTTCGATCTGATCCTCTGTCTTTAACCTCGATTCGAAAATGTTCGTTATGACTGATTTTATACATTTGCACAGAATTCGTCCCGCTATCTGGGTCGCGTGCTGCTTGTATCTGAAAGCGTGAACCAGACACTGCGTTTTCGGAGATCTCCAAACGCTTTTCTATTTCAGGAAAAATCGGAGCATGATCGTTTATGTCCACAACCTCAATCTCTACGTAATGAATTTCAATAGGATTTTCAAGCGCGATTTTTAGATTAATCAAGCATAAGCTACTTCTCTCGCATACCTCCTCCCTGTCTAGTTTCCCTGTAGTATACAAGACGCCATCGTCCTGGTTCAGATTGAATAGAGACTCTCCTGTAGTTGATACGACACGGAATCTTCGCTCCTTTAAACTTCTGAGATCAAGACCCAAATCCTTTGCAATATTTCCAACCAGAACACCGTTTTCCTGCTCTTCTAATACGGAATATCTTATCTGCGCCAGTGATACTCTCCAAAATAGCAGCGTCAGTGCAAAAAGTACAAGGTTCAGTCGCCATGATGCGGATGCCTTTTGTTCCATTTTGAAAGAAAATTAGTGCACTTTCCGACCACGTTAACTGACACAGTGCACAGAGTGTGTACCCATATTGCTGTTCTTACAGTAAATCTGGCTAAACCAAAGCAGTGATGAGATATGGAAAGTGTGAAAGTAATCCTCATGGACCGCGAAGTGCAGGATCCTAGAAAAATATTACCAACAGATGAGGCGGTCCAAATAACCAACTAAGAGGCCAAGCCCCTGACGTGCTTTCGTTTAGATTACACTGACACCGTGCGATTCCATACCTCACTGCAAGAAAACGATGGAACCAATTCAATCATCAACGTAAACGGTATTCGTTGGTTAATACAACTAAGAAGCAATTCCCAAAAAACTGCTTTTTGGAGCTTTTTAAGTAAAAACTCAAAAGAGGACGACAATTAAAAACCAGGTCAAAAATAATTTTGTGCTATATCATTACGCACATATAACGTATTAAAACGTATGCTAAAAGTAGTGTTAGAAAGTATGCCCACAATCACCATAGTAATACAAACATTTTAATTGTTTAAAATGAATTTATAGTTATAATTTATTAGGCTACAGCTTACCTCACCAGAAGTTCTCCTCCTGCGATCTTGTATCACTAGCGTATTCGCATTACTGCCTGGAACTAGAGTAGAACCGATACTCGTTCTGGGTCCAACTAACATGTAGCGTTTATCTCCAGATCTGTACTGGATGCTGTGACACAGTGTCCCGTCGTAATTCGTATCTTGTAAATATTTGGAGGAATAGTCTGTAGATTTGGAGCACTGCATTACAATCAGCACAATGATACTTATGATGAAAAGAAATGAAACCGAACCCAATGTAATGATCAAATAAAATGTCACGTCATTTCCTTTCTCTTCTTTTACTACGTTTTTAACATCGGCCGCAGCAAAAGCCTCTTTGGGTTCAACAATTTTAATGATCACAGTCGCTGTTGCTGAAAGTGAAACGTTTCCATTGTCTTTGACCAGAATGACCAGTTTATGTTCAGCCTCATCTGTTTCTGTGATTGAGCGAAGGGTCCTTATCTGTCCCGTATAGCGGTCCAAAGCAAAGAGACTGTGGTCACTCACTTCCTGCAGGGAAAATAATAACCAGCCGTTGTATCCTATATCCGCGTCATAGGCTCTCACTTTAGTCACTAAATGTCCTGCGTTGACATTGCGGGGAATCTCCTCCACACCTTCAGCAGAACCGTTAGCACTGACTGGATATAAGATCACTGGAACGTTGTCGTTCTGATCCAGAATGAACACATTCACTGTGACGTTGCTGCTTAATGAGGGTGATCCAGAATCTGTAGCGAGCACGTGGACCTGGAACGTTTTTACACTTTCAAAGTCGAATGCTTTTAACGCGTAAATACACCCATTTTCCGAATTTATATTCATAAACATTTGTTTATTATCATCGCCATTTTCTCTCATTATTTCATATGTGACTACTGCGTTTTCATTTGTGTCTCTGTCAGAAGCCGAAATACAGAATGTCGACATGCCTGGAATATTATTTTCCATAACGTAAAATGTGTAAGGGGAGGCAGAAAACTCTGGATTATTATCATTTATATCTGATACCAAGATGGTTAAAGTTTTCACCGATGATAAACACGGTTCTCCTGCATCTTTAGCAACTAATGTAATGTCATACACGTACTGCTTCTCTCTGTCAATGGATGATGTAGTAACTAATGAATAAATATTGTCCTGTGAAGACGGCATTAATTTAAATGGTATATCTTCAGGAACCGAACAGAAAACTTTTCCGTTAATTCCAGAGTCTAAATCAGTCACGCTTATCAAAGCAACTGTTGTGCCTGGTCTGGAATCTTCTGAAACAGAGCTTGAAAGTGATGTCAATTCTATTTCCGGCGCATTGTCATTGATATCGACTATTTTTATAATCACACTTTTATCTGTTGTCAGTGGTACAGTACCTTTGTCTGACGCTGTTATATCAAATTCATAAGCACTAGTTGCTTCAAAATCAATGTGCCCTTTCACAACAATTTCTCCGGTGATTGAATCTATATAAAACATTTTGCGCAATTCACTGTGAACACTATTAGAAAACGCATAAACAACTTCTCCATTTGGGCCATCATCTAAATCTGTTGCATTCACTCGTAGGATAGTGGTACCTATAGATGCGTTTTCATTCAGCTGGACGGAATAAACGTCCTTGGTAAAAACTGGCATGTTATCATTTACATCCAACACACGAACAGTTATGTCCATTGTTCCAGATTTGGAGGGTCTTCCACCGTCGACAGCAGTTAATAACATGTTCATGCTTTGCATTACCTCTCTGTCTATAGGCTTCTGTAAGACCAGAACGGGAATTTTACCACCTTCTCCACGATCTTTGACTTCGAGTCGGAAATGATCGTTCTGGCTGAGTTTATACGTTTGAATAGAATTTGATCCGCTGTCA
>JANDJT010000041.1:20029794-20043208 GCA_024331685.1 Stegophilus panzeri
AACATGTAGCGTTTATCTCCGGATCTGTACTGGATACTGTGACACAGTGTCCCGTCGTAATTTGTATCTTGTAAATATTTGGAGGAATAGTTTGTAGATTTGGAGCACTGCATTACAATCAGTACAATAATACTGATAATGAAAAGAAATGAAACTGAGCCCAATGTAATGATCAAATAAAATGTCACGTTATTTTCTTTCTCTTCTTTTACTGCGTTTTTAACATCGGACGCAGCAAAAGCCTCTTTGGGCTCAACAAGTTTGATGATTACAGTCGCTGTTGCTGAAAGTGAAACGTTTCCATTATCTTTGACCAGTATGACCAGTTTATGTTCAGCCTCATCTATTTCTGTGAATGAACGAAGGGTTCTTATTTGTCCTGTATAGCGGTCCAAACCAAAGAGACTGTGGTCACTCACTTCCTGTAGTGAAAATAATAACCAGCCGTTATATCCTATATCCGCGTCATAGGCTCTCACTTTAGTCACCAAATGTCCTGCGTTGACATTGCGGGGAATCTCCTCCACACCTTCAGCAGAACCGTTAGAGCTGACTGGGTACAAGATCACTGGAACGTTGTCGTTCTGATCCAGAATAAATACATTCATTGTGACGTTGCTGCTTAGTGACGGAGTTCCAGAATCTGTAGCGAGCACGTGAAACTGGAACGTTTTGGTAATCTCAAAATCAAAACTTTTGAGCGCGTGAATAACTCCAGTTTCCGAATTGATATTTAGGAATGATGTCATATCATTTTGTGCTCCACCATTTCTAATAATGTGATATGATAGCACCGCGTTTTCATCAGAGTCGTCATCAAAAGCGCTCACTTTAAAAATTGACGCACCAGGGGTATTATT
Source organism: Stegophilus panzeri (assembly GCA_024331685.1). Taxonomy (NCBI): domain Eukaryota; kingdom Metazoa; phylum Chordata; class Actinopteri; order Siluriformes; family Trichomycteridae; genus Stegophilus; species Stegophilus panzeri. The sequence goes on from JANDJT010000041.1 coordinate 20,030,655, forward strand.
TTCTAGCAAGTACAATTCAAGAGAATGTTGATAAAACTGCGGTCTGTTATCGTTTACATCTGATACCAGCAGGGATAAAGTTTTAATAGTGGATAACGGAGGCTGGCCTAAATCAGTGGCTGTTATAATGATGTCATAATTTGCTACCATCTCACGATCTAAGTTTTGCTTCGTTACTAATGAGTACATATTATCTTGAACGGATGGTTTGAGTTCAAAAGGGACACTACCTGCTAGATTGCATACAACTTTTCCGTTAAGTTCGGAGTCTTTGTCAGAGACGCTGATGAAAGAAATAATAGTGCCAGTACTGGAGTCTTCAGCAACAACATTTGAAAGTGACGTAACTTCAATCTCCGGTTTATTATCATTAATATCTAAAATCTTAATTATTACTCTGCTCTCCACTGTGAGAGGAGGCTGTCCTTTATCCGATGCCTGTATATCTAACTTGTAAACCTCCATGTCCTCAAAGTCAACTTCACCTTTAACTAGTATTTCTCCTGTAATGCCATCTAACTGAAAAATGTCATAGACTTTGCGCTTCATTGTTTTGACGAATGCGTATTCAATATTACCGTTGGAGCCCTGGTCACGGTCAGTTGCATTTACAGTAATCACAACGGTGCCAACTGGAGCATTTTCTTGTAATGTTACGGAATATTCGTTTTGACTGAACACAGGACGATTATCATTTGTGTCAAGTACTTTAACGTTAATCTTCAGGGTACCTGTTTTCGGGGGATTTCCCCCATCTTCCGCTGTAACAACCAACCGATAATCCTCTGTTTGTTCACGATCAAGTGGCTTCCGTATAACTAAGAATGGAATTTTATCTCCGTCGCTATTTTTAGTGTCGATTTCAAAATTAGCATTCTGGCCTAATTTATAAATGCGAACCGAATTTGGTGCCGTGTCCTGGTCACGTGCTGCGTGCAACTGGAAGCTTGTTCCTACAGGGGTATGCTCAGCTATCTCAAAATGCTGATGCGTTTGAGAAAAACTGGGGACATTGTCGTTGATATCTGTTATTTCGACGACAACATGGTGTATTTCTAAAGGGGTTTCAACAGCAATTTTCAGATTTATCAAGCAGGCGCTATTATCCTCACATACCTCCTCCCTGTCGATTTTAGTTTGAACGTACAAGACGCCATTGTCCTGATTAGCTTGAAAAAGTGCTTGTTTGGGTCCGGAAACGACACGGAGCCGTCTGTTCACCAAAGAACTCACATCAAGGCTTAAATCCTTAGCAAGATTTCCTACAATGGTTCCCTCTTTCACCTCCTCGGGAACAGAGTACCTTATCTGAGGCGAAATCTGGTCCGTGAAGCAAAGCAACAAAGAGGCAATCCATAAATACGTCCATCTCCGGCTTTGTACTCCATCTCCCATCGTGAAAGGCTCGTTTACGCTCTTCGTCCGCTTTGTTTAATTACCAAATCTACAGAGCCGTTATAGATTACACCATATACCATTGCAAAAATGTCCTTTTTGTTTAAATGACGTTTTTCCTCTTGTGCTCGTCGAACAAGCCTGTTCTAAACGAGACAGTTCAGCACAACGTACAAGACTACGCAGGGCAAAAGATTTACTCTTCATTGCAATGTAACACTGACATCATCTGGTGCAACAATGGAAATAATAACACAGAGTACCCAAAATAGCTTAAATGAAATCCAAAGTTTCCTTAAAAGCTTAACAGCGTGTAAATCGTCTGCAGTAATAATCTGACATACACTTGACGTGTTTGATAAACTATTAATAAAAGGAAATACAAAGATTAACATTTCAAGCTCCACCAAACTTACAGTAAAGAATGGATACACTTCTGCAATTATGTGGCCCATCTATTGTTTAAATCGATTCCATAGCTGTTCTGTACTGAGAGTCATACCTTTTACAAGAAAAAGTTATAATCATACATACCCATCTATAACATTTACATTTACATTTTACGTTTATTCATTTAGCAGACACTTTTATCCAAAGCGACTTACAAATGAGAAAATACAAGCAAAAATACAAGTATTTCACAGCTATACTCAAATTTTGGTAATTTATTGTGACTTACATTATAGTGACCTAAAACAAATGCCTTGTTTTCATGAGTCTCGTGAATTACCTGTTTTGAGAAAAGGCCAATGTTTTCAGAATAATTTGTACAGCCTACTTTTGAATGCAAATATATTTAATGTTTTTTTCAGATAGATTCATAATGCAAAAGCATGCAATGGAATGATTCTGAAATGGATCTGTAAAATGACCTAAAGAGTAGAAACAGAATTGTGTTCCTTAACTTCTCCCACTGAGTTGTTCATACACACTTATAAAACACAGTTTTATGTATAGGCTCACTACAGATTCTGGAACTCCGTCACTAAGCATCAAGGTTACAGTGAACATCTTCATTCTGGATCAGAACGACAACATTCCAGTGATCTTATATCCAGTCAGCGCTAATGGTTCTGCTGAGGGTGTGGAGGAGATTACCCAAAATATGAATCTCTAACTGAGTTGTTCATGCACACTTATAAATCACAGTTTTATGGAGGGCATCAGTTAAAAAAAACAGTCTTAAAAATGGAAAGTCCATCCAAAGAATGATCCATGGAGTTAGATTAGTAATTATAATGTTTCTATTTAGCAGGCCTTCACATTGGCAAACAATGCCAAAATGAAAACACAGCAAACAGCATTAAGATGGTGTGATAATTATGGCATGTTAAAATTGAAAGAAAGATAAATAATTGCATTTTTATTTTGTGATGTAGGAAATTAATATTGTGCGAGAGCCTCAAGGCACTTACAAAAGAAATGTGCTGGAGTATTTGACCCTGCAACTAAAAGTTATATGTAATGGTTTCAGCACCATGGACAGCACTCTACTCGTCCCATTCTTAAAAGCTAATTCTCTAGTGCCTTTTGCCAGCGTTGTAAATATTACTCTAAACGGTGTTTATCTTTAGAGCACAATTTATTAACAACGTACAAACTATTAGACATTAGAAGTCCATACAGCATTCATTCCATGTCTAATAATAACAACATCTAGTATCTTGTCAGTTATATATAAAAAAAAAATATCAGTTAGGTTGTTAAAATGTGATATAAACTCTCCATAACTCATTTGTCATCTAAATATATCTCAGTTCAATTATCTTAACCTGTATAATTATTATTCTGAGCAGACAAGCAATAAGTCCCCCCCACCTCTACATATTTAGCCTAATGTATTATGGAAAAAAAGACAAAATTATCAAAGAATTAAAGTTTACAGGTTCAGGGAAATTAATACTCAATTTGATAAACGTCATCCACTCCAGTCCCTCTCATTGCATGGTAAAATAGACTATATTTATGTTTTCTAAAATTTGATGTATTGATGTATATTGCAAGCAGAAAAAAAAATTGGATTTCCCAGACCACCACACGTATAAGACAAAAAAACTGCGATCCTGTGTATTTGTTGAGTACCACTTGTAAAATCTATTTAAGCAAAAATATTATCTAAAGTTATATTATCTAAAGAGAATATGTTTGTTCAAAAAATATAAGGGCTATGCGATTCTTACCTCACCAGAAGTTCTTCTTCTGCGATCTGGTACCACTAGAGTATTTCCATTACTACCTGGAACTATAGTAGAACCGATACTCATTCTGGGTCCAACTAACATGTAGCGTTTATCTCCGGATCTGTACTGGATGCTGTGACACAGTGTCCCGTCGTAATTTGTGTCTTGTAAATACTTGGAGGAATAGTCTGTAGATTTGGAGCACTGCATTACAATCAGCACGATGATACTGATAATAAACAGAAATGAAACCGAACCCAGTGTAATAATCAAATAAAATGTAACGTTATTTTCCTTCTCTTCTTTTATGGCGTTTTTAACGTCAGACGCTGCAAAAGCCTCTTTAGGCTCAACAAGTTTAATAATCACAGTCGCTGTTGCTGAAAGTGAAACGTTTCCATTGTCTTTGACCAGTATGACTAGTTTATGTTCAGCCTCATCTGTTTCTGTGAATGAACGAAGGGTCCTTATTTGTCCTGTATAGCGGTCCAAAGCAAAGAGACTGTGGTCACTCACTTCCTGCAGGGAAAATAATAACCAGCCGTTGTATCCTATATCCGCGTCATAGGCTCTCACTTTAGTCACTAAATGTCCTGCGTTGACATTGCGGGGAATCTCCTCCACACCTTCAGCAGAACCGTTAGCACTGACTGGATATAAGATCACTGGAACGTTGTCGTTCTGATCCAGAATGAAGACGTTCACTGTGACGTTGCTGCTTAGTGCCGGAGTTCCAGAATCTGTAGCGAGCACATGGAACTGGAACGTCTTGATTGTTTCAAAATCAAAACTTTTGAGCGCGTGTATAACTCCCGTTTCAGAATTAATATTTAGGAATGATGCCATTGCATTTCTTGTCTCTATTCCTCTAGTAATTTGGTATGATATTGCAGAATTTTCATTCATGTCTTTGTCAAGCGCCAAGACAGAAAATATGGATGCTCCAGGCAAGTTATTTTCGAAAAGATACACGTCTAGGGGGTTAAATAAAAACTCTGGTCTGTTGTCATTGACATCCGACACTTTTATGCTAAACGATTTTAATGAGGAAAGTGAAGGCTGGCCCAGGTCTGTCGCGCTAATCGTTATCTCATATTGTGAGACTAACTCTCTGTCCAAATAACTTTTCGTCACTAAAGAATACATATTATATTGCACTGATGGTTTTAACACAAAGGGTACATTGTCGTTAACGTGACACACAACATTTCCATTTACGCCTGAATCCTTATCTGTAACACTAATCAAAGAGATGACAGTCCCAGGTTGTGCATCTTCAGAAATCACGTTAGAGAGTGATGTTATCTCTATTTCTGGCGTATTGTCATTAACATCCAATATTTTTATGATTACCCCACTTTCACTTGTTAATGGTGGTTGACCTTTATCAGTTGCTTGTACATCCAGTTTGTAGATATCAGTGTCCTCAAAATCAAGAAAGCCTTTTGTTCGAATTTCTCCCGTTGTGCTGTCCAAAGTGAATATATCGCGAACCTCTGCGTTCACTTCACTTCCAAACGAATACGTTATATTGCCGTTAGAACCTTCGTCTAAATCTGTTGAAGAGACCTTCAAAATAAGGACACCGGGTTGGATGTTTTCTGGCAGAGCTACGGAATACGTTTCTTGACTGAAAACAGGAGGGTTATCATTTGAATCAAGAACTATTACTGTAACATTAAGAGTCGCTGATTTTGGCGGAGTCCCTCCATCAGTTGCAGTGAGAATTACACTATGCTCCCCTTTTTTCTCTCGGTCAAGTTGTTTTTGTAAAACCAGATAAGGAATTTGTTCTTCTCCCCTTTCTCTGACTTGTAAATCAAAATTCTCGTTTTGACTTATCTTATATGACCTGACCGAGTTTATACCTACATCAGGATCCCGCGCAGCTTGTAGCTGAAAACGGGTTCCTGTAAGCCTATTTTCTGCTATCTCAAGTCTTTTCTCTTTCTCTGGAAAATTCGGCGAATTATCATTTATATCCGTGATTTCTATCCCTACATAGTGGACGTCTAGAGGATCATCGATAGCTACTTTAAGGTTTATGAGGCAAGTCGTACTTCCATCACATATTTCCTCTCTGTCGATTCTCTTATGCACATATAAGACGCCATTGTTCTGATTTACCTCGAAAAGAGCGTCCTTAGATCCAGAAACAATTCGAAATCCTCTACTCACTAGAGCACTGACATCAAGCCCTAAGTCCTTAGCAATATTTCCCACAACGTATCCTTCTTTTCGCTCCTCTGGAATAGAATATTTAATCTGAGCATAAGCTAACACATCTAAGCAAACCAGCAAAGAGAACCACAAAACCATCCAGCATTTGCTCCTTTGTCCTCCGACAGTCATTGTAAAAGATTCCTTTAAATCCGAATTCATGTTAAATATGTCCTGCTTGTCCTTAGTAATCAAATATATCCAATGTTATACCTTCTCAGAGTATATAAAGTGTCGTCTTGATTTAACAAGGCATCTTCCGCACTGTTTTCTCCTCTTCTGTGAAAAACGATAAGAGAAAAGACATGCGCAATAAAAGTATCTTTCACTTTCCCAATCTCTGTGTAACAGTGACACCGTCTGGAACAAGTCGATACGTTACGTTAAGGGAACTACAGTTAAAGGAACGTTTTAGACAATAAAATCTACAATCATACATATATGAACCATCCAAATAATTGGTATGTGAAGTCTTCCACTGTGGTCTGGAGTTCTAAGTGTTGCTAGCAGGGCTGCAAGTAACATCTAAATTATGTCATTTACAAGATATCGTTAGCCTCTGAGAAAGGCATAATAAGTCAATCTAGAGCATAAATATGAAAATAAAAAAAATAAATAAAAAACTAGCTCAACATTCAAATATTTTCTAACATAGTACTAAGCATTCCATCCTTGGGACACAAATCACAACTCACTAGAGTATCAGAAACCACACAATGTATGATTACTTATTCATGCTTAATCGTTGAGGTGTGTGTGATAATGATTTAGAATTGCAGTCTGTATGATGCTACACTGGTACATATAAACTACCCATACTTTAAGCAATATTAGCCTCATAGCTAAGGTACAGAATAACGAAGCACATTTCAACAAAACATGCTTTGCCATAAAAAAGTAAACTATGGAATTTAAATTTTTAGCCAAACTATTTATCTTGAAAGCTTTTCTGAGATTTTGTTTTTGGATCAGAAACATCATGATACTGTTGACCAACAACTCTGCAGATATGTCCAGGGACTAATGAAATAAAATGTAATGTTATTTTTATTCAAATATTTTACTGGATTGTGCCCTGCGATGGATTGGCACCCTGTCCAGGGTGTATCCCGCCTTGTGCTGGATGCTCTCGGGGATAGGCTCCAGGTTCGCGTGACCCTGAAGGATAAGCGGAATAGTAGATGGATGGATGGATATTTTACTGCATTTTACAGTCAGCACTAAAAAAAGAAACATTTGGCTGCATGGCTATGATAATCACACTCAGTGTTGCTGAAAGTGATAATATAGTGATGATAGTGACATTGTCTTTGACCTGTATGGCCAGTTATACTTGTTTCTATAAATAAGGCAAAGGCTCTTATTTGTCATGTATTGCAGTCCAAAAAAAAAAACTATGGAAAAACCCCTTCTTGAGGTAAGATCATTGTAGTTCACATCTAGAATGAACACATTCACTATGATTTTGCTATGCTGAGTTTCAGAATTTGAAAGCCATGGGTGACTATATTTCGATTGTTTCACAGTTCTTTACCATGGAAATGCTGATAATTTCTGAATGAATACTCAGAAATACAGTCATGTCATTCTGTGAAGCATCACTTTTAATTTGATAAAATTATGCAATTTATTCATACAAATCTCTTTCACATGCACCTACTGAAACGGTGATGCCCCTGAGGTGTTAGATTACATGATTTACAACACCAGAGCTATCTGGAAAAACCAGTGATGAAAATCAATGTGTGTTATTGTAATTTATGTTATGTAATATATTGTGATAGAAAATCCAAAATAAATCAAAATAATTTAATATTTTAGCATCATCAAAGTAGACACCCTTTTTGCCTAGAATTTTCAGAAATGTATTCTTGGAATTTTCTCAACCGATTTATTGAGGAATCTCCCTGAGATGCTTTTGAAACAATATTAAAGGTGTTCCCACCTATGCTGGACACTTATCGGCTGCTTTTCGGAATATTTAGCTGCAAGCCATCCATTTTTAAAAAAATAGTGAATAAAATGTTAGTTTTCTAATGAAAGAAATTAATATGTTGGCAAAATTATATTTTTGTCTACAACACCGATTTCAAACATTTAATCATTCACCTTCAGATCAAAAGTGTTTAAGATCATGAGAAACATTTCAGTCAAGCGTCTCCAAATGTTTGACCGTTTGTGTATACACACAATATATAATATAATATTATATATATATATATTTCTGTGTATTCATTCAGAAATTATCAGCATTTCCATGGTAACGAACATATATATATATTTTACAATAAGAGATATTTTTGCTGTTAAAAAAAAAAAATGTAAGTGTCATTTTGGAAATATTATCGCCGTAATAATATACGGTTTAACTATAGTTTAATGTAATTATTTTAAAATCTTACCTCACCAGAAGTTCTTCTCCTGCGATCATGTACCACTAGAGTATTCCCATTACTTCCTGGAACTAGAGTAGAACCGATACTCGTTCTTGGTCCAACTAACATGTAGCGTTTATCTCCGGATCTGTACTGGATACTGTGACACAGTGTCCCGTCGTAATTCGTATCTTGCAAATACTTGGAGGAATAGTCTGTAGATTTCGAGCACTGCATTATTATTAAAACTATAATGCTGATTACAAAAAGCACTGAAACAGAGCCCAGGGTAATGATCAAATAAAATGTCATGTTATTTTCCTCTACATCATTTACCGAACTTTTAACATCAGAAGCTGCAGAAGCCTCTTTGGGCTCAACAAGTTTAATGATCACAGTCGCTGTTGCTGAAAGTGAAACGTTTCCATTGTCTTTGACCAGTATGACCAGTTTATGTTCAGCCTCATCTGTTTCTGTGAATGAACGAAGGGTCCGTATCTGTCCTGTATAGCGGTCCAAAGCAAAGAGACTGTGGTCACTCACTTCCTGTAGTGAAAATAATAACCAGCCGTTATATCCTATATCCGCGTCATAGGCTCTCACTTTAGTCACCAAATGTCCTGCGTTGACATTGCGGGGAATCTCCGCTACACCTTCAGCAGAACCGTTAGCGCTGACTGGATATAAGATAACTGGAACGTTGTCGTTCTGATCCAGAATGAACACGTTCACTGTGACGTTGCTGCTTAGTGACGGAGTTCCAGAATCTGAAGCGAGCACGTGGAACTGGAACGTTTTGGTTACCTCATAATCAAAACTCTTTAGCGCGTGAATAACTCCTGTTTCAGAGTTAATACTTAGAAATGTAGGCATGTTGTTCTTTACACTATCTCCTCTAAGAATGCTGTATGAGATTACTGCATTTTCATTCATGTCTTTATCCGATGCAGTTACACTAAATATAGTATCACCGTTGATGTTATTTTCCGTTAAATAAAGTTCAATAGGATTTTGAGAAAACTGTGGACTGTTATCATTCACGTCTGACACCTGCACACTCAGGGTTCTATGTGCAGTTTGAGGAGGTTGGCCCAGGTCTGAAGCAGTTAATGTAATGTCATAACGGGAGGTCTCCTCTCTATCTAAACGCGATTTTGTAATTAAAGAGTACATATTGTCCTTTATGGACGGTTTTAATTCAAAGGGAATGGCCTGGGACAAAGTGCACAAGACTTTTCCATTTACACCAGCGTCTTTATCCAAAATACTAATTAATGAAATAACTGTTCCCGGCTTGGAATCTTCAGGCACTGAATTAGAAAGTGACATAATTTCTATTTCAGGAGCGTTATCATTTACGTCTAAAATTTTCACAATAACCCTGCAATCGACAGTCATTGGAGGTGTGCCTTTATCAGATGCCAAAACATCTAATCTGTACACCTCAGTGCTTTCAAAGTCTATTTTCCTTTTTACCCGAATTTCACCCGAAGCTGCGTCCACGTCAAATACGTCATAAACTTTACGACTTAATTTACTACTAAGCGAGTAAATTATCTCTCCATTTGAACCATCGTCGAGATCGGTTGCGCTCACCTTTATTACTGTGGTTCCTACTGGAGAGTTTTCCAGTAAATGTACCGTGTAAACCTCTTGAGTGAACACTGGACGATTGTCATTGTTATCCAGAACAGTGACGGTGACATTTAAAGTTCCAGCCTTTGCTGGATTTCCACCATCCACTGCTGTCAGTGTCAGTTCGTGCTCAGCTTTACGCTCTCTATCCAGTGCTTTGTGTAAAACCATGAATGGTACCTTTTCGTCGCCCCTGTCTCTTATCTCTAAGTCAAAGTGCTCGTTTTGGCTTATTTTATACACGTGCACTGAATTTACACCGATATCTGGATCACGCGCACTTTGGAGCTGAAAGCGCGCACCCGGTAATGTGCTCTCCGCAATCTCTAACCTTTGTTGCTTTTCTGGAAAAGCAGGAGCGTGGTCATTTACATCAGTAATATCTACTCCCACATAATGTACCTCCAGTGGGTTTTCCACTACAACTTTAAGGTCTATTACGCAGGGATTATTGCCATCACATATTTGTTCTCTGTCGATCTTTGTATGAATATATAAAACGCCATTGTTCTGATTAAGCCGGAAAATAGCGTCATTAGATCCAGAAACGATACGGAAACGTCTGTCCACCAAAGTATTCACATCAAGACCCAAATCTTTAGCAAGATTTCCGACAACAGTTCCATCAATCACCTCCTCTGGCACTGAGTACCTTATGTGAGTTGAACCTCTGTCCGCAAAGCACATCAGCATAGAAAAAAACAGAGCAATCCGCCAGTGCTCCAGTCGTCTCCTTTGTCCCAATTCTTCCATTGTCAACGATTTACGAAAAACCATCCCAGAAGCAAAGGTAAATCCCCGAGGTTTAGTGACTGCATTAGAGTCTTATAACCACAAATATCACTAAAAATCCCTCTAATAAAAAAGACACCGCCTTTTCAGATCTTTTTTCAGCTTGCACCGTCCTCTTGTATGTCAGCAGAAGACAAGCACTACACACGTCAGTATCTGGGGTAGGAACCACAAACTTCCAGCTTTCAACACTGACACCAGGCGGCCATAGCTCACCTGTTAGTAAAGTTCATGTTATGCTTAGGATATTTATAAAGTATTTGGAAATTGTAACGTTTTCTTATATATGCTTTTGTTAACTTTTCTAGTATATACTACTGTGTCTTAAAGCTATCATCCACTTTATCTAACGTTCCTTTCAAACTGGGAATTTGTCAGGTTGAATACAAACAGCATTAAAGTTTTGAGAAATGAAGGTTCGGAATTAAAATGAAGGTGAGGTCATTTGATCTCCCCAACATAGGTTAAACCATATAGTTGTGTAATGTCAGTTTCCTATGCCGGCTCAGCAGAGTTGGTGAATGCACTGGCTATAGTTTTTGAAGGAGATGGTAACCACAGTAAAATCCCTAGTGTTGAATTAACACCCAGAGTGTTTATTTGAGTCCAATGGACTCATATAAACACTGTAGAGTGTGAATTCAAAACTGTGGGTGTTAAATCAACACTGGTGATTTTGCTGTGTATAATATAATGTTGCTAACACTTGAAAGGTGAAAGGTAAAATTAGTATAAAGAAAGATATGTGTTCATTTCTAATTTATTTTATTATATTTATGATCTTAATTATGTTATGAGAAATTATTTGCATACTATTGTTTTAATATATTTTATACTTGATTAGGTCAAGCAGTTATTTTTTGTTAGTCAGAAAGAACATTTTCCATAAAGTTTATGAAATTTTTAGATATAATAACTAAAGAAATTGAATTTAAACTAAATCACAAATAAAGAGCTATCTTTCTGTCAAACATGAAGACCTATCTAGGCAAACTCTGAAGCACTTTGGCATCATAAAACTTAAACGTTATCAACCAAAGTCCAGGAACTCAACAGTTTTGGTGAGGTCACATCCACCAAGTACATTACACACCAGCAGGTCCCCCTCCTCTGAATGCAAATCACTTCTTCTGCACACAACTTGTTTCTTGTTTTCAGCCTATATAGAACACATTCAAATGGTCAGTACTTTCTAAGTCTTGTGAAATCCAATGTCCAAAGACTAAGTGCTGAGCTTTATATTTTGTGATCGCTACCTTTGCCTTGTTTGATAACTACTGCTTGGCTTTTACCTTTGTCTGGTTTATTTGTTTATCTCAGTGTTTGAACATTGCTCTCATGTTGACACTGAATTTGGATACTGTTTTTGATTTTATAACAAACCTCTTGCATCTGGATTCTCACACAACTGATTCCTGTCCATTACAGGTAATCATGTGTATCTTTAAGAGGAACTCAGTTATATAGGTGCATCTCAAAAAATGTGAATATTGTGGGAAAAAAAAAAACCGTAATGTAATTCAAAAAGTGAAACTTTAATTTATTCTAGATTCATTACACATAAAGTGAAATATGTCAAGGCTTTTTTTCTTTTAATCTTGATGATTATGGCTTACAGCTCATGGAAATAAAAAAATCATTTTCTCAAAATATTAGAATAAAGAATTTATAATACAGAAATGTTAACCTGTGAAGAGGTCTAATCAGCTAATTAACTTAAAACACCTGCAAAGGTTTTCTGCACCTTTAATCTCTCAGTCTGGTTCAGTACACACAACCACAATCATGGGGAAGATGAAAGTAAATTCTGCATTTCAATTGGAAATCAAGGTCCCAGAGTCTGGAGGAAGACTGGAGAGGCACAGAATACAAGTTGCTTGAAGTCCAGTGTGAAGTTTCCACAGTCAGTGATGATTTGGGAGGCCATGTCATCTGCTGGTGTTGGTCCACTGTGTTT
>JANDJT010000041.1:20063699-20075616 GCA_024331685.1 Stegophilus panzeri
ACTGACTGGATATAAGATCACTGGAACGTTGTCGTTCTGATCCAGAATGAACACATTCACTGTGACGTTGCTGCTTAGTGACGGAGTTCCAGAATCTGTAGCGAGCACGTGGAACTGGAACGTTTTTGTAGTTTCGAAGTCAAAGCTCTTAAGTGCTTGTATAACACCTGTCTCTGTATTAATATTCAAAACTGACCACATGTCATTAGACCTCGCTTCACCTTTCATGATTTGATACGTGATTTCTGCATTTTCATTCAAGTCTTTGTCAGCTGCGCTCACCGAGAATATGGAAGAGCCTGGAACATTGTTTTCTGTTAAATAAAGCTCAAGTGGATTTTGAGGAAATTCTGGAAGGTTATCATTTATGTCTGATACCTGCACACTCAGAGATTTAAAAGAGGACAAAGCAGGTTGGCCCATGTCTATAGCCGTTAATACAATATCATAGTGGGGTATGAGCTCTCTGTCTAAGTGTTTACTTGTAATTAATGAATACACGTTATCTTCAACAGATGGCTTTAACTCAAATGGCAAACCACCTGAAATGTTACAAACGATTTTGCCATTAATTCCAGAGTCTTTGTCCGTAACACTAATTAGAGAAATGACCGTTCCTGGTTTTGAGTCCTCTTGAACAGTATTTAGTATTGAAGTTACTTCTATTTCAGGTTTATTGTCGTTGACGTCTATTATTTTGATGATAACCCTGCAGTCGACAGAGAGCGGAGGCTGTCCTTTATCGGAGGCCTGTATGTTTAATCTATAAGTCTGAGTGTCCTCAAAATCGATCTCATTTTTGACTTGAATTTCTCCAGTAATGGGGTGTACTTGAAAAATATCTTGGATTTTACTTTTTGTATTTCTACCCCATGAATACTCTATTTCTCCATTGCTGCTTTCATCAGGGTCAGTAGCATTCACTTTCATTACAATCTTTCCAACAGAGACGTCTTCGTGTAAAGATAACGAGTACACGTCTTGGCTACACACAGGTTGATTGTCATTTATATCAAGGACAGTTATAGTTATGTTAAGATTCCCAGATTTTGGTGGATTTCCACCGTCTAGAGCCGTTAAAAGTAATTCATGTTCAATGGTACTTTCCCGATCCAAATATTTTTGTAACACTAGCGACGGAATTCTATCCTCATCACCGTCTCTTGTTTCCAAACTAAAATGTTCGTTTTGACTTAATTTGTAAACGCGAATAGAATTAGTACCAATATCTGGATCACGCGCTGGTTGCAAATCAAGTCGTGCACCTGGAGCTTTATTTTCTGCTACCTCTAAATGTAAGTGTTTATCTGCAAAACTGGGAGCGTGGTCGTTTATGTCAACTATTTCAATAACAATATAATGAATTTGAAGAGGATTCTCAACAGCAATCTTTATGTTTATCAAGCAGACATCATTATCATTACAAATGTTCTCTCTGTCGATTTTCTTTCGAACGTACAAGATTCCGTTGTTCTGGTTTACCTTGAAAATCGCGTCATTAGATCCAGATACGATACGCAATCGTCTGTCCACCAAAGTACCGACATCAAGACCGAAGTCCTTAGCAATGTTTCCCACAACTGTTCCTTCTTTCACCTCCTCCGGAACAGAATACCTTATCTGACCAGAAACCCGCTCCACGAAGCACAATAGCAAAGAGAAACACAGAGCAATCCAGCAATACTCCCATTTTCGTATTTGTCTGCCGTCGTCCATCGCGGACGGAAATATTCAAATTATTCAAGAACAAACTGTCAATAATTTTCATGCATCGGGGTCGGTTCAATGTTATAAATATATCCGACGAATGTAACAAAAACAGGATCAAACATCAACCCAATAAAGAAAATGCCCTGCTTCATACACCCGTCACACACACACTTTTCAGCCTGGAAAACAGCGGAAAAAAGGGTAGGGCTTTATACTATGTTGGTGTAATACTGACGCCATGTGGACCACAATAAAGCCAACAATTCTTATTATATTTGCGCATTGCATGTATTAGAGAGAAAACGTTTTAGGAAGGGGGTTCGGGTTTAAAATCTATACTCTTCAAAATAAAGGTTCCAATTAGAAAGAAAAATGTTTTTTTCAGCCTGATGTCATGGGAGAACCCTTTTAAGTTGCACAAAGAACATTTTAATTCTCAAATTCTTAAGAGAACCATCTGTTTACTGGTGTTTTGAAGAACCCGGAAATGATTATTCACAGCAGTGCCACAAGGAACCATGTTATCATATGTTCTCTAAAAAAAAAAAACCTTAGTTAGTGCTTTAAGGGACCAAAGAGATCTTAAGACTGATTCCACGAGAACTTTTTCCAGTCCGACAAAGAACCATAGGGGTAACTTTAACCTGTTAAGGGATGATACCTTAAAGAATCAATACACTGTTCTGAATAACCTATAACGAAAAATAGAACATCTTTAATTGCCAAAGAACCATATCGCTCAAACTAAGAACCCTATACAATGAAAAATTGTTTGTGACAAGAAGGTTATTTGCAGAACCTATGGTGCTGTAAAGAACCACTGAAGAACCTTTTATTTTTAAGAGTGTATAAAACTTTATTTCCTTCTTGGTCCTTTTTCCATGGAAAATTTATTCTCAGTGACTAAATATTTTGAGAACCCAGTGGGGGCTTTTTTGTGCGAAGATGTCTTTGTTCAGCCTGTATGTGAATCAACTGTTACGGTGAGACGAAATAAGACAGTATATAATTTATTGAAGTTTAAGACAAGGCTTAAAGGCCAACCCATAAGAGCAATATGTAGAGAAAAAACAACAGCAACAAAAACAACAACAACAATAATAATAATAATAATAATAATAATAATAATAATAATAATAATAATAATAATAATGAATTGTAATCTAAATCCCAGTTGTAATTAATTAAGCAACACTGTATGATTATAAAGTGACATATTCACCAAATGCTTTCTAAAATGAATTCAGCACCGTGGACAGCACCACAAATTACCAAAATCCAAAAAGTTGAACTCTCATATCTATATAATATAAAAACTTTATGACAAAATTTTCTTCCCGAAAGAAAACATGTCAAAATATTATGCATAAAATGTTAACTAATGGTAAACCCTTTTTAACATTTAAAAGTTTAGAATAAATAGGCAAAAGTGATCAAGCATTACACGGTTTACATAGGTTAGCCAGCTCTTACCTCACCAGAAGTTCTCCTCCTCCGATCCTGTATCACTAGAGTATTTCCATTACTTCCTGGAACTAGAGTAGATCCGATACTCGTTCTTGGTCCAACTAACATGTAGCGTTTATCTCCGGATCTGTACTGGATACTGTGACACAGTGTCCCGTCGTAATTTGTATCTTGTAAATACTTGGAGGAATAGTCTGTAGATTTGGAGCACTGCATTACAATCAGCATAATAATGCTGACAATAAAAAGAAACGAAACTGAGCCCAAGATAATGATTAAATAAAATGTAACGCTATTTTCTTGTACACTTTTTACTGAATTTTTAACATCGGAAGCTGCAAAAGCCTCTTTGGGTTCAACAAGTTTGATAATCACAGTCGCTGTTGCTGAAAGTGAAACGTTACCATTGTCTTTGACCAGTATGACCACTTTATGTTCAGTCTCATCTGTTTCTGTGAATGGACGAAGGGTCCTTAGCTGTCCTGTATAGCGGTCCAAAGCAAAGAGACTGTGGTCACTCACTTCCTGTAGGGAAAATAATAACCAGCCGTTGTATCCTATATCCGCGTCATAGGCTCTCACTTTAGTCACTAAATGTCCTGCGTTGACATTGCGGGGAATCTCCTCCACACCTTCAGCAGAACCGTTAGCACTGACTGGATATAAGATCACTGGAACGTTGTCGTTTTGATCCAAAATGAAGACGTTCACTGTGACGTTGCTGCTTAGTGATGGAGTTCCAGAATCTGTAGCGAGCACGTGGAACTGGAACTTTTTCTGTGACTCAAAGTCAAAGCTTTTGAGCGCAAAAACTGCACCACTCTCCTCATTAATATTCATAAATGATGTCACACTTTGGTCTGTGTTCACATGATCTATTGAGTATGAGACTCTTGCGTTTTCACCCTCATCTATATCAGCTGCGTTCACCGAGAAAACAGACATGCCCGGTTTATTGTTTTCGGCTACATAGAAGGTGTACGGGCTTTGGATGAACGCAGGGCTGTTGTCATTGACATCCATTACTTCAACATTAATAATTTGTGTTGATGATTGAGGGGGGGTTCCCAAATCCTTAGCTGTTATTGCAATATCGTAAAACGATTTTGACTCTTTATCTAAGTACCCTTTCGTAATCAAGGAATAAAAATTTGAATCTGATGACTGCTTAAGTTCAAATGGTATATTCTCTGGTAAAGTACATACTACCTGTCCATTAACACCAGAATCCAAGTCTGTCACTCCCATCAAAGCAACTACGGTACCTGGACGCGCGTCCTCGGAAATTCGGTCAGACAAGGAGGTGACTTCTATTTCCGGTCTGTTATCGTTCACATCTTCCACTTTCACAAGTACGTTACACTGCGCGGACAGGGACACTGTTCCTTTATCGGCGGCCAGAATTTTTAGCTCGTACACTTGTTTTTCCTCAAAATTTAGCCCACCTTTAATCCGTAATTCTCCTGTTTTGCTGTGTAAATCAAAGAGGTCAGACGCGCCATTTCTAAACTTACTTCGTAATGAGTATTCTATCTCTCCATTTTCTCCTTCATCCGAATCCGTCGCGTTAATCCGTAGCAAAAACGTGCCATCTGCAACATCTTCTTTCACTGTTACCATATATTTTTGTTTACCACAATTAGGTGCATTATCATTGACGTCTGACACAACAACATTAATAGTCAGAGTGCCTGTTTTTTGTGGCTTTCCCCCATCTATCGCAGTTAATATTAAAGTATGCCTTGCGCTATTTTCCCGGTCCAGAATTCTTTGTAGAACGAGGACAGGGACTTTTCCTCCATCTCCAAAATCGTCTGTTTCTAAACGGAAAAATTGGTTCTGCGTTAGTTTATAAGATTGCAAAGCATTAGAGCCGATATCTGGGTCGTGCGCACCTTCCAACTGATACCGTGTTCCAGTCACTGCATTTTCTAGTGTCTCCAATTTGTAAACACTATCTATAAATGTAGGAGCGTTATCATTCACATCTACAATTTCAACTGTTATTTGATGCATTTCGAGAGGGTTCTCAATCACCGCTTTAATACTGATGAGACACGGGTTGCTCGTAGCGCACAGCTCCTCTCTGTCGATCCTACGATTAACGAACAATAAGCCTTCTTTTTGGCTTACCTGAAAAAGCTCTTGCTTTGACCCAGTCACAATTCGCAGATTCCTCCCTGTCAGAACCGAAGAGTCCATGCTCAAATCTTTGGCTACATTTCCTAAAATGGTCCCAATCTTTGATTCCTCTTGGAGAGAATAGCGTATGTGGGTTGAGACAACGTCGGAAAGAAGCAGCAGACACACATAATGGAGTACAAAATGTCTGTATATCATACATGTCTTTAAATATTCACGCCTCATATTGTGACAAATGTCGGTGAGCTGCTCAGTAAAAAAAAAAAAAAAAGGCTTAAATTGCTACAGCTACTGGTGGATGAAGGTGGATGGCCACCGTGGACGTTCTCCTCGCTTTGTTATCTCCTCTCATTGTGGTGTATGGCGACTTGAATGTCCAATATCAAGTATGTATCTTCTCATAGCGCCACAATGCGTCTTGGTGTATAGTTGCAGTCTCACTGAAATCATTTACAGTAAAAAACAAAACAAAAAAACGTGTAACATTTATATTACATATTGGGTAACAATTTGTACAAAACATTATTATTATTATTATTATTATTATTATTATTATTATTATTATTATTAAATGAAAATAATAATAATAATAATAATAATAATAATAATAATAATAATAATAATAATAATAACGTTTTGTACAAATTGTTACCAACTATTTTATATAAATATTAAACGTTTATTATTATTAATTTTGCTACTTCTTCTTCTTCTTCTTCTTCTTCTTATTATTATTATTATTATTATTATTATTATTATTATTAGTAGTAGTAGTAGTAGTAGTAGTAGTAGTATTTAATAATAATAATAATAATAATAATAATAATAATAACAATAATAATAATAATAATAATAATAATAATAATAATAATAATGTTTTGTACAAATTGTTACCAACTATTTTATATAAATATTAAACATTTATTATTATTAATTTTGCTACTTATTATTATTATTTTATTATTATTATTATTAATAGTAGTAGTAGTAGTAGTAGTATTTAATAATAATAATAATAATAATAATAATAATAATAATAATAATAATAATAATAACAATTATCATCATCAGGTTTATTGTTGTTACTGTTGTTTTGTTTGTTTATTTTTGTTTGCATTTAAGGTTTTTACTAAGCTTTTCTAAATAAATGCAATATAAATATATATTTAAATATTAATAAAATAGCCTTTATTTATTTATTTGTTTGTTTGTTTATTTATTATTGCTCGATGGAGGTTTTTTGCTATACGTTATTCTCACGTCATAAACAGGACTGCCTATGTCTTTTGGTCTTGTACACAGCGACACCATGTGGTATACTTTCTCAGCCCACGTGACAGTATATGCTCCACCCATGCTTAAAGCATTACGTCACGCTGTTTCTACTTGGCAGAATGGCGGTGCTGTGAAACCACGCAGACAGTAACACCGCACCAACGCAAGAGGGCATCTCAACCAATTCTCATTCACATGACGCACTCTCTATCTCTATTTCTCTCTCTCTCTCTCTCTCTCTCTCTCTCACACACACACACACACACACACACACACCATTTAAATTTCAGAATTCCGTTCTCAGTTTTGTCATTTGAAATATTGTGCATATCGTAATTATGACTTTACTCTGATATAGTGATACCATTGTCGCAATTATATAATTTGGGAAATCACTAGGAATAATACCATGGTATTATTTTAGGTTAAATCTGAAAAGGATGCTGCAGAGCGAGTTATGAGGGTTTTTGTCTATGTATTAAATTGCAGACTGTTTCAGCACACACACACACACACACACACACACACACACACACACACAATCTGCACCCCTCTCCCAGCCGGCAGCCTGTTACCATGGCAACGGCTCTTCAGCGCAAGGTCGCTGTCTGTGGTACTCAACATTAACACGAGGGAGGGGAGAGAGGAAGAAAGGATACTCCTTTACTTCTAAATGCTGTAACAAGAAAAAAATCTCTTAAAATAATTCGAAGTGCAATTTGAATATGGTTTCAATCAGTTAATCTACTTAACATTCTCATCCATACCTTCATTTTTCTGAGTGGTGATGCTGTTGCCTAGAAACCAGCAGTCAGCACAATATAGGCCTTTGCACTGCTGCATGGATGAGAATTGGGGGATGGGGCTCTAATGACATTAGGAATATTGAAAACATCGTGCTGTGGTTATTTGAGAAGAGTGGGGTGGGGTGGAGTTGAGTGTGAGAGATAAAAAGGGTGTTGGCCATGATCAAAAGGGAAAGCTCCCATGTTTGTGTGTGTGCTTTCTGCTGCAGCTTAGAGCATTGCTGCAGTCTCTCTCTCTCTCTCTCTCGCTCTCGCTCTCTCTCTCTCTCTCTCTCTCTCTGATGGGAGGGTGGAATCAGGCCATGATGAGAGAAAGAGGGGAAGAATTGCTGCTACTCCTCTTTCCAGTTTAATACAGACATCCATGCTGATGTAGACAGACTGCAAGATCCTTTTTAAGGATTTTATTTACACTTTTGCAATCACAGGAAAAGAGATATTGTATACAATACAGTTAGTGGTACAGTTCTATATGTTCATATAAACCAATCTTACAAATTAAATGTGCATAATAAAAATACAAATAATCAAAAGGTAAACATTGGTGAGTCAGCTCACTTCAGTTTTTAGAGATTAATCATTTTAACCGCCCACCTGGCAAATACACATACAAAACACACAGCATTGTATCATGCAGCAGAAATACACAACAGTTGTCTTTTTATGTTGTCAGATGTAGCGATATATCAATATCATTACTTTCAGTTACTTACTTCATTGAAACACAATACTATGAAAATTCAGGCAGTCAAAATCAAATGCTCATTTTCTGATTTAAACTACATACAGGTTATACAGGTTATTTGTATTGTACCTGTACTGCTTGCATTATATTAGCTGTAATTTTTTTAAAGCATACCTAATACAATGAACCTTTTCATAAAAATACTAATACAATACCTTTTCATAAAAATTAACAGATCACAGGTGTCTTCAGATTATTATGATGTACACACAACCTTAAAGCTGAAGGCAAAGGTTAGGTGGTTAGACAGAATCTGATGAAATTCCTCCTAGGCAGAACATGCTGGGGTTAAAGTGAGGCTGTGTGTGTGTGTGTGTTTGAGTGAGATCTGATGCCAATTTACACACAGCACTGCAATGGAAGAGAATTGCAAGATAGAGTGGATATACTCTCTCTCTCTCTCTCTCTCTCTCTCTCTCTCTCTCTCTCTCTCTCTCTCTCTCTCTGTCTGTCTCTTTCAGTGTGTGGTGCTTCTGTAGAATCCATACATAAATTGTTAGATCATACAACAAAATTGACCAAATAGAAAAAAATAGATCATGCTGACGTCCTTTCATGTCTTTCTATACATAAATTCACATGTTATTGTGTCTTGTAACATACTGGTCTTGTAACCCCTTGGTGTGTCTGTCCTGCCTGGGGAAGTCATCAGAACCCTGTATATATTTTAGTAAGAATTTTCTGATTGCTACTCACAAATAATAAGCCATTTCTGAGCATTTGGAAAAACTGCAAAGTAGGAAAATGATGCAGTGTATACTATAGGTTAACATGTAGCCATCTAAATAATGCACCACAAGTGTAACACTTTACAAAAAAAAACACTTTAACTTCATGAATCACAAAATAATGCTGAATCTGATTCAAACAATTAAAACAACTTGAAACATTTCAATAGCATAAGAGAGCTGTAAAAATTTTTAGCAAAATCATAAACAAACAAAATAACAAAATAGCAAACAAAATTATTTGCATAAACCAAACACCATAAAATCAAACATGAAAACATCAACACCTTGCTGTAGTTGTCTTTTATTAACTTTGTAGTATAATATTGCAGTAAAAGTCTATAGAATAGTATGAAGATATTTTAAATGGTCATATTCAAACTGGCCACAACAATGCAAGCTATATGCCTTTCTACTGTATTCTGTCTAATATGTGCTTATTTACAGTAAACGTGTTCTAAATTTGTATGACTAAAATGAATATAATATGAAATTGATATAGTTACAGGTGTATATTGTAAGTTTTATTCATGTAGAATGAAAACCATCATCCTAAATGAGTCCACTTAAACTTTAGGGTTGAGCAAAGGGTAAAGAAGCTAATAAATGGATTACAATTCAGCTGGAAACCAACTCACTAATAACTAATTTCTGATTAATAAATATATATTTCTGTGATGCAATACAAATTATATTAATTGAACATTTGTGTAATTTGTTGTGATTTGTTTGTCACACTTGTCTCTTTAGCTCTTTTTTTGCCTTTTACAAAAATTGGTAAAACCAACAACAACATCTATTGTATAACACAGAATAAACAGCACAATGAGTTAATTTCCTATTTACACTGTTATGGTTTTAATTGACAATTGTGTTGTAACACCAAAATGTTCAGTTCATGGTCATCACCACATGCACAATTTCAGGGTCCTTTCACTTTATCCACATTTCTTTGTGCTTCTTTGTGTTATTCTTCATTTTATGTGCATTTTAAGCTTCCACCAAGCTCACATGAAAGTTTTGATGTGTTAATCAGTGAAAAGTCCAAAAAGTTAATATAAAGTGAACAAAAATTCGCAGATCTAGCCATGCAAATCCATGCATGGAGCCAAATGCATTAACTGCTATGAAAAGGGTGGAATTTGGAGTGGGAATATCCTCTACTAGGAAAGCACATCCATCAGTCACAACCATAATTAAAGTAATTCCCACTAAGTTGTGTTAGATTTCAAGAATTAATGCAGATGAAAAGCAAAGAGGAAGTACATTAATAAAAAATCCAAGTAGAGACACATGTTCTAAATAAGGAAATAGGTGGGCAGGAATTAGAAGCTCCATATTGTAGATCAGGTTCTTCTCAGCATCACTTGAGCAACAGCAGGTGGAAGCCTCACGAGGAACTGCTACTGGTGGTGGTGGAGGCCTACCAATAAGAAAACATTAAGACAGGTCAGGGGCAGATTTTATACCAAAAACAACCCTGTAAAAGATCAAAATCTGAACACATCTCATGTAGCCGAGGCCTGTCAGTCAAACAAAATACAAAACAACAGGGTCTGAGCCCATTTTTTTTCTTGTAAGGTAATGGGCATGTATCTGAAAATACCATGCTTAGAGACTAAAGGTGGTTGTGAGGATGATTATGACAGAAGACTAAAAGCTGGGTAATTATTAGAGGCTATTTCACCTCATTCAGAAATTATATCACAGTATATAAACTGAATGTGTTTCATGCATTGAACACAGAACATAACAAAAGAAACCCATAAAATGAAAAAAAGTGTAATTACAGTAGGCCTAATGGTGTTCGGCATATTATGAACATATAATGTTCACATCAAAATCACATTAGGGTGTGCCTAGAGAGCTGTCTCTTCTCTTTCATTGACTCTGTATATAACAGAAGGTGAAGGTTTGCATGTGTAAAGGCAATTATTGATATAAATTGTGTGAAATAAGATGTTAGGTATCATTTCAACTTTCATTTTCAGGTATTCTGTTGGTTAGCTGAGATGCATATCAAAAACAGTGCAGTCTGGAGGTTCTCCGGCAAGTATGTGTAGGTTGTTAATCAAAAAGAATGGTGAGGAGAAAGACATACCTTAATCTCCACATTAAACTAGACTACCATTTGAATGTGAGTTGCTGCCAAACCACAAATTCAATAATCATTATTATTCCTATTACTTTCATGTCAGATTAGGAATGTCAAAGTGGTTAATGTCACTATGAATCAACTATGAGCACATTCTTTCTGTAGCATTGTAAATAGCAAACTCCGAAGCAGCAGATGTCACTGGATTTAACAAAAACATGTTTGGTTCAAAAAATTTGCCTTGGCCAATATGATATCCAATGAAGGAAACTTCCACAACCCCTCCTACAATAGGACAGTTTAAACATCACAAAAACACAAAAATAAAAATAAAAACAAACAGTTGTACTCATTTCAGAAAAGGTAAAAAGTCAAAAGGCGCATGGTTGAGGCGCTCCAGAAAGAAGATGGCAGGGCTGCATACCTCCAGCATGAGAAGGGACATCTCTCATTTTGAGTACTTTAGAATAGAAACAAAAACAAGAGACAATTTTAATCAATATGTTAAGGTGTGACAAAAAGACAAGGAAAAATATTGCAGAGCTTAGAAATGGCCATCTGATTAAATGTCATTATGATAAATACTACATTAGTGGGTTCATTATTTTGAAACATTCTGTCAAATTTTGAAACATTCTGTCAAATATTTCCTGAAGCAGATCCAATTGCTTGGAATAATTTAGAAATATTGAACTATTATGGAAAATATTTCAGTGTTCAAATCATGAAAAAGACATCAACAAATGAGTTTAATCAAAACACCAATATGTTTGATATGCAAGATGTTTGATTAACAATGACAAGATGAAGATTTAAAAATATCCAAATGAGGGAAGAGGGAAAGTAATAGTTGGGCAATTTTCCCTTCCCTGCTCTCTCTCTCTCTCTCTCTCTCTCTCTCTCTCTCTCTCTCTCTCTCACTCACACACACACACACACACACACACAC
>JANDJT010000041.1:20119010-20129992 GCA_024331685.1 Stegophilus panzeri
TATATATGTTTTTAATGGAGTGCTGCCTGAGGGCCCAAAGATCAAGGGCATGCAATATTGATTTTCACCCTTGTCCCTTGTGCACAGAGATGTCTCCAGATTCTCTGAATCTTTTGATGATATTATGTAGTGTAGATGATGAGATATTCATAGTCTACGCAATTTTATATTGAGGAACATTATTCTGAAATTGTTCCACAAATTGTAGATGCAGTTTTTGGCAGATTGGTGAATCTATGCCCATCTTTGCTTCTGAAAGTCTCTGCCTCTCTAAGACACTCTTTTTATATCCAGTCATGTTACTGACCTATTGCCAATTAACCTCCAGCTGTTTCTTTTAGTAACACTTACTTTTCCAGTCTTTTGTTTCCCCCGTCCCAACTTTTTTGAGACGTGTTGTGGCCATGAAATTCAAAATTACTTTTTTTTTTTTTTTTTCTTAAAATAGTACATTTACTCAGTTTTATATGTTTTCTATGTTCTATTGTGAATAACATATGGGTTTATGAGATTTGCAAATCATTGCATTCTGTTTTTATTTATATATATTTACATATATATTACACATATATTACACATATATATTTGCCAGTTATGACTTCTGGCTGGATTATTTTGTATGGACGTATTTACACAATAAGGATGCTGATAAATGCACTTGAGAGTAAAGCAGATCATTAAGGTAAAAACAAGGTAATCAGTTTTGATCAACAAGACCTACTCAAATCATCACATGGTCAGTGAAAATCAGCTGTATGCATATGTTTGAATTCTGTTTGAAAACAATAAGTAATTCTTATAATAGTCTGACCATGTTTTACTGAAAGTATTTTAGGACTATACCCATATATCTGTGAATAAAGTAAACAGAATCACAGTTAATGATGAAATAATAATCTTAATCGAGTTATCCCACTATCATCTCCTGTGTGAAAAAAACCTCTAAATTGCTCATCTCCTGAGTTTTAGTCCATCAGCCTGCAGAGAGAGAAACTTCAGTTTGAAGAATTGGGTGAGTGCCATGGAGACCGTTTCCATCACTCCCTTGTAGTGTGAAAGGACACGTGGCAAACATAATTAGCCTTGCTCAGTGGTCTGATACACATCTACTGACATTCTGAACTCATTTCCAGGGCAAATTAAAAACCAAAAGGGCACCAGGGAGAGTGCAGTACTTTCAAAAGTATGTCCAATGTGGCATTTTAAGGCTGTGTTAAATTCCTCTGCAATTCCCCTCCCTTTCACTTTGAGTAATTAAAATGATATTTTTTGAAAATGGAGCTGCTTAATGGTTTAGTAAATCAATCCAGGCTGTTCTCTGTAGCCAAGAAAAAGGAATGTGCACTAGACTAGACCAGACCTTGTGGACATCTGTGGGGGCACCTTTTCCTAATATTAAGGCTGGAGATATAATGCTGCAAAAGATACGTTTCCAGAATTTTAGCTCATTTCTCTTTCTTTTTGTTTTTATTTTCTTGTGGAACAGCATGGTGACATTCCTTCATAAATCAACTGCATTAACAATCAATCTATACACATCATGTGACTAAAACAAAAATGCATCTTTTAGAGGAGTGATTAGCCCCCCACAGTGCCTCCAATATTATATTCCTTCTTCATTATTTGAATCCACACTTGTATGAAATATTACATAATAAAACTTGTTTTTCTGCTGGTGATACTCCATTTAACCCTCTGTTCACCTAGAAACATAAAATTAGATACCAAAATCTCATCCCAGGAGTTTTGACAGGCCTTCTCATATTAAGATGTCTAAGTTGTCAATTAAACTGTCACTTCTCATTTCTTTTGCACTGTAAAATAAGATGAGTTGATATAATTAAAACATCATTAAATAGAAATAAATTAGAATTATAGTTAGAAAATAAAGTGCAAGGAAAAATCTGTAACATTAAAACTGTTCAAAATGTCATCCGAACACAAAAAAACACAAAGAAAGATGTACTAAAACTGGAAAATTAAGGGTTTTTTAAATGGTACGTATATCAGATGTCATAAAGAACCTTCTCACAGCAATCCATCTTTTTTCTTAGAAAAATACATAATACAAATGATAATGTGTATAATTTATAATAGACACAGTCTATTATACTCAGAAAAAATACTTTATTATCAGAATTTATACAGTGATATGCCGCGATTCAGTTACACAGTTTGCATACATATTAGTATTGTACATGTTGTTCACTGAACAATAACCATGTTAGACTGATTCACCTCTTTAACTGAGCAAGCAATCAATGCAAGGCTATGGCCTGATGTGTCTGCTAAGACAGAAAATTCACACTGTGGCCAAAGGGTATGTAATGCTCACAGTTTACCTAATATGATTGTCAAAAATTGTAGCACAACAATAATAATAATAATGGCATGGAAAATCTGAGCACAATGTCACTGTTGCTGTTTGTTATATTTCACCTTCATACCTTTGAACAAGTTGTCCAAAGAAAACAGTAGTAAGTGGTTACTCAGCCCATGATTCACACAAAAGAACAGAAAAAAGACCACTTATGAGTTAATCAAGGATGCTTTGTAGAGCTCTTCAAAGGTTCTTAGCTTCCATTAGTTCTGCTTGGACCACTTTCTGATTGGAAAGACTTGGTTGTAAGGGTCTGCATAGAACCTTTAAATAATCTTTAAGGTGTTTTTTTCTAAGAATGTAATCAGTGCAAGCCACACCATTAGTCTGTTCACTATCCTCATGATGTATAATAAATTAATTTCATTTATTCATTCATCCTTACCCAGGGTAACCACTTTACTCTAGTCAGGGTCACAGTAGATCTGGAGCTTTTACACTCCTTTACACATAGGATTGTTTCTAGAGGCATTTTTAAATCTTGGAGTAGGCAATTCACCTACCGTCGTGTTTCTGAAAGAAAACTGGAGAACCCAAAGAAAACAGACATAAATATGTGAAACACTGTACAAATGGTAACCAGACCTCCCACCTTTTTAATTTACTATACTATATTCAGGTTCATTTAGAAGGCCTTAACCGGTGGGATTTTAATCTCTGACACTAAGCCAGTACTTTCAACCCCTGCTGGAATAAAGCTTTCTTCTGCTTTCTTCTGGCTCATGCTTTATGTTTCACAGACATACAGACATGACAGACGTAAACCAGAAAGTGTATCCAAGAGCAAAGTGGGTCATGGGAAGCATACCACCCTGATTAGAAACATAAAGTAAAATTAGAGCAGTATGGATTGGCTAAATAGGCTCGGCTCTGCTTTGGTTGATTCACTGCTTTTTCTTTTCAGCATGTTTGCTTTCCCTCCACATGTTCTGTCCACCATCTCGCACACTGATGCAGTCTCTCGCCACTCTTTTTCACTGTTCATTATACAGGTCATTATTGATCACCTCAGTACCTGTTTCATCCCTTGGGTCATAACTGCTGGGGGAGATGAACTTGCGTTTCTTGCCAAAGGTGGAGAAGGTGTTGTGGACATCTAGCTCACTTCGGTTACTGGGCCGCAGGGTACAGAGGGCAGATGGAGTCCCAGGGATGTAGACATTGTGTTGGTAGTCAGGTGGAGGATGACTATGTGTTTGACCTGAAGGCTGTTGCTGTTGGGGAGTTTTTGTGGGGGTGTAGCGGGGTGTCCATGCACGCTCATGGAGGCCGGTTACAGGGGAAGACATTTTGCACTCTGGGTCAGTTAGAAGGGGAGAGAAATTAGATATAAATATAAAAAAGTATAAATGAATTCTCTTTACATAGGTGTAACCCCATATAGTATAATATTATATAACACCAAATGTATATTATATTGTATATTATACCCAATTCAAGAGAATTTATTTGTACTGTAGTATGATAGGTAACAGTTAAATGTGCACATTTAAGAAGACCATTACTACTACTACTACTACTACTACTATATGCATAAATATCCATCTGCTTTCAGGAATTACACAATTTCAAGAGACATACATACAAAATGCCATTAGATTAAATTTCAGTGTGGAATAATAGACACTGTATACCAGATGACATTGAATTGTAGGTCGTCACTAAATAGGCCAGTGTTCCACTTACCTCTCATTCGTGTTCCCCATGTCCAGTACTGTCCTGCAGCCACTGGACTTACATAGTTCTCAGAATCAGTCTGCATGACCTTCTTCATGAGGGTGCCATCCATATTGATTGAGTTATAACTGAAGAAAAGCCATCACAGAGATCACCCTAATTATTATATGGGATATATGGGATAGATATTATACAAGAGGCCAAAACATTGTGCTTCCTCAGTGGTTCTTTAAACTCAGGATTTCCTGATAAGGAAAGCCAGGAGTTCAAGTCCCAGCACTGCCAGGCTCTGGATTACTGATCAGAAGGTCGGGGGTTTAGGCCCTGGCACTGTCAGGCTGCCACTGTTGGGCCCTTGTGCAAGGCCCTTAACTGCTCCAGGAGTGCCGTATCATGACTGACCCTGTACTCTGACCCCAACTTCCTGGTATGCTGGGGTATTTATATAAAATGTTGCTACTTTATACTACTTTATAACTTTATAACTATTATCAGATTTTGGCTTTACTTCTACGAATGAACAGGCTATTCCCCCTCCAAGTTCTGTGGAGGGGGTCAGTGCTTTATATAGTAAACATATATAACCATAACATCGTCTACATATAGATAGACAGATTGATACCTGAGGGAAATTGTAAAAGAATAAGTAAATTGCATTGTTGTGCAAGTGATCATAAAGTGACAGTTATTGGAATGTGTGATGGTCCAAACTATCCATCCATCCACCCATCCATTTTCTATACCATTTATCCTACTGGGTCGCAGGGAGCCAGAAGCATAGGGCACAAGGCAGGGTACACTCTGGACAGGGTGCCAATCCATCATCGGGCACAATCACATACACATTCACACACCCATTCATACACTATGGACACTTTGGACATGCCAATCAGCCTACCATGCATGTCTTTGGACTGGGAGAGGAAATCCTGCAGCATGGGGAGAACATCCAAACTCCGCACACACAGGGCTATGAATCGATCCCCCAACACTCGAGGAGAACATGTTAACCACTAAACCACCTGGTCCTAACTAAATATAATTTAATGATTTTTAATGCTGTAGGTGTGTGTGTGTGTGTGTGTGTGTGTGTGTGTGTGTGTGTGTGTATGTGTGTGTGTGTGTTTTAGTTACCTTTTCAAAGTTGATGTTTGGTTCTTGGTAAGAGCCCAGTTAGTATTGTCTTGTTTTAACTGCAACAGAAAATACAATTTTAAACTCTCAATTAAAACTATCATGATGGCTTTTTAGGCTTGTTTATTCACAAAATTAACAGTTAAATGGTACTAGCAATGACAAAAAAAAGTATTCGTTTCTGGTTGTAGAAATTCAGAAAAAAAACAAAACGAAACTGATGGCTTAGTGTTTAAGCTAAACACACAGGCTTTTGGCTACTTATTGGGACTTCGTGAATGCAAAGCTGCCATGGTTGGGTCCTTAAAGGCCTTTAATGTCTCAGTTGTAAATCGTTTTAAAGCGTCAGCCAAATGAACAAATTTAACCAAATCAAACATTTCCTTGTTTGATTACTAAGTGTGCGACTTACGACTGCCATCTTGTGGCCAAACGTTTGAATGATTGGATTTCTTTGAGAGTGAACTCCACACACTAAGGTCTTGTGCCGTTTTCGTGGCTGAGGCGCAGCGGGGGAGGGAGAGTAAAGCCACTAGTGTTTGTTCCGATTTAAAACAGACGAGTACAGACTGATTCCGCGCTCTATTAATTCCCTCAGAACCCGTGATATGGAGAGCGCGTATGTAAGCAAGTTATTAGATTGGATTATTTATTATGCTTTCCCAAAACCAATTAAACCACCGAAGGGATGAAACGAGATACGATATTAATCTTCAGAGAAATCCGCACCAGCCACAGCATTAATTAGAAAACAAAATATGTTTAATCGTTCAATGGATTAGACGTAGTCCTACGTGCTTAAATTTCTTGCTTTTTTTTTTTTTTTTTTTTTTTAACTACACCACTCGTGTGCGTTTTAATAAAAGGAAACTCTGCAACTGATGTTTTCCTTGACTTCAAAAGAGCTGGTAACGTCGCTGATATAGAAAGCGGGGGTGTCCTTCATAGCTGTTTGCTCATACTCACATTTCAAATGGACTTTATCATGTTCAAAGTGTTAAAGTTTCATAATCCTAAGTTAAAACCTATTAACATTTCTGCCACATTTCTATCTGTCAGGATGAAAAAATCCAGTTTTAAATAAAACCTCATGTGGCCTTGTCATTAATAATAAATTAGACCTATATTAAGTACCCAGTGTGATAGTCCCATCTAGCGGATTTAAAATATAGCTCAAGCGTAGTCTCTCTCTCTCGCTCTCGCTCTCTCTCTCTCTCGCTCTCACACACACACACACACACACACACGAGCAAGTTTAGATTATGCCAGGATTAATCAAACAGAGTCCCGATAAAGACCCTGGTATTGCCTAATATTATACAACAAATAATAGTCATGTCTTGTGCGCGTGCATGTGTGCGTGCCCTTGAGACAGTTGGGTGCCCTTGGATGTTTTGTAGCTAAATCAGACAAAAAAAAAACCAACCTTATAAATATAGCTACATGTATAATACATAGTGTTGACCTTATTTTCAGACAAGTCGTTCACTCACATATTGCAATTTGTTTTTGTTACAACTTCCATATATAGACTTTTATTAGACCATAACATCGAAAACGTCCTTAGTGATAAACAAATGCAGATTCTGTTAATAGAGAATATTTTTCATCAACAAAACACCAGATATAATGTGACAAACTGAGTTCGAAGGAAACTATGCAGGCTTCTGTGGCTAAACAGTAGAGCTGTGTCTGAAGAAAACAGCATGTCTGTGGAAAGCAGAATGTCTGGGTTTCGAAGAGAGTCGGAAGAAAACAGTCGGTATGAAGGAAGCAGTATGTGAAGAAATCACTTTGTCTTGCGAGGGCAGTGTGTGAGGAAAATACAATAGAACCAGTGCTATCTCAGTATAACCATGACTGAGACGCTTATAGTAACGGATCCGTCGCTTGTGGACGCACAGTGTGAAGGACAGCTGCTGATCGAGACACGCTCGTTTGTTTTTAGTCGAGTTTATTGGCGTCGCCTCTTAGTTTTGCACCTGCAACAGTAGAGTCGCTGTACTTCTTGACATTTATTATTGTAGCAGTGAATGATGATCAACGGGGCATATACGAGTACAGGTAGACAAAAATAAACACACCGTTCATTCAGCACTGGTGATTTCCTTGTGTATGGCATTATCTCTGATAGTTCAGGATTTACGGTTTGAAAGCGCATTAACATTAAGCTCTTGATTTACCCCAGCAATCAAGAAAGTGTTGTTTATCAAAGTGTAATTTCTCCATTACAGAAAGAAGGTTGCTTAACTAGGACAGACTGTCAATATACTGTTTCTTGGTCAGATGGTTAAAGCTGCGTTTTACCTCGTTAGGAGTTGTCGCTCCGTTATTCGCCGAACCGCGGCTCTGTGAGCTCCGCGCCATCTTTTCAGCCTCCGCGTTATTTCTCGGCGTGTTCAGGCTGTACGATTTCATGAACATGAAGTCACTCTTGGCTGATTCTGGTGTCAGGCACACCTTGTAGCAGTAGTTCTGAGCTGTGGTTCCGGTGCTGCTCTCCACACAGTTCGTGGGCACTTTCGTCCCGGTGGAAATCTGTAGATTCAGGTTGGATTTTTTGCATGCTTCGGCGGGCGGCTCGGATTCGAGTGTGCAGCACGCAGCACCGATAGAGGACAGACCGAAATCTCCAGGACAGTCCCGGTCTTTGTAGCACTTCAGCGCTGCCAGTACGATGATGGCTACTAGGAAGACGAGTGATACCACGCTCAATGAGATGATCAGATAGAAGGCGAGGTTAGAAGGCGCTCGGCGGCTGATAGCATGGTCATCGAGGTCTGACAGCGACTCCGGCACGCCGTCCACTAGCGTCAAAATGAGAGATACGGTGGCCGAAAGAGAGGGTTGCCCATTGTCCTTGACCAATATAACGAGTCTGTGTCTTGTGGCGTCTTTGTCTACGAAGCGGCGGATGGTCCGAATTTCACCCGTGTAAAGCGCGATGCTGAAAAGCCCCGGGTCAGTGGCGTGCAGCACTTGGTACGAGAGACGAGAGTTTTGCCCGGCGTCCGCGTCCAGCGCTGTAATTTTTGCTACGAGGTAGCCTGCGTCCGCCGACCTAGGCACCGTCTCAGTAGCCGCCGTGCCGTTCTTCGGCAGCGGGGAAATGACTAGTGGTGCGTTGTCGTTCTGGTCCAAAACAAACACGCTTACAGTCACGTTTCCGCTCAGCGGCGGGAAACCTGCGTCCCGCGCCTGAACTCGGATCTGAAAGTTGCGGAGTTGCTCGTAGTCGAAGGAGCGAAGAGCGTAAATGTTGCCATTGTCCGAGTTAATAGAAACATACGTGGACACCGGCATGCCCCTTATTTGACCCTCCATGATAGAGTAGGATAGATAGGCGTTCTGGTTAGAGTCCGGATCGACTGCGCTCACAGAGCAAATGGAAGCGCCCGGTGCGTTATTCTCGGTCACATAGACGGTGTAGGACGGCTGAAGGAAGCGCGGAGGATTGTCATTAACGTCCGACACAAGAACATGAATAGTTTTCCCGGTGGAGAGCGGTGGCGAGCCTAAATCTCGCGCCGTGAGAGTGATGTTGTATTCGGCTACCAACTCTCTGTCCAGAAATTCGCTGGTCGCCAGAGTGTAATAGTTTTTAAAGGACGAGTGAAGCCTAAATGGGACGTGGCTGGGGATCTGACAGTCCACTGCTCCGTTTTCTCCGGAGTCACGATCCATGACACTGATCACGGCTATCACGGTCCCCGGAGGCACGTCTTCCTGAACAGGTGTGGAGACAGAGGTCAGGATGACCTCTGGAGCGTTGTCGTTCACGTCCAATATATCGACAAGCACTTTACAATGCACGGCCACAGCAGAGGGACCCTTGTCTTTAGCCTGCACATAGAGCTCGTAGACGCTGGCTTTTTCGTAATCTACAATCCCCTTCACCCGAATTTCACCCGAAAAAGAATCTACGCTGAACAGCTCGCGCACTTTCAAGGGCGCATGACCGCTGAATGAATAGACGATCTCGCCGTTCGAGCCTTCATCCAGATCCGTGGCGTTGAGCTTGAGCACTAGCGTTCCTCTTGGTGCGTTCTCCACCAGGCTCACCCGGTAAACAGATCTGTCGAATACAGGAACATTATCGTTCGCATCCAGTACTGTAACCATGATCTGAGCAGTGCCAGAGCGCAGCGGAGAGCCGCCGTCCACAGCGGTTAGGACCATTTCGTGCATTTTCTGCTTCTCTCGGTCTAAGGGAGACTCCAGCACGAGTTCTGCGAACTTGCTCCCGTCGTTGCGCGTCTGCACGTCCAGTACAAAGTGTTGGTTAGCACTCAGCAGGTACGAGCGGAGTGAGTTGGATCCCGCGTCTAGGTCTTGCGCGCTCTCGAGTGGGAACCGTGAGCCCGGCGCTGCAGACTCGGTAACCTCTAGATTGAACTCGCTCCACGGAAAACTCGGAGCGTTGTCGTTAACGTCTAAGATCTCAACTTCCACTCGGTACAGTTCCACTGGGTTTTCAATGACCACCTGCAAGTGCAAGAAACAAACCGGACTCTGTTCGCATAACTCCTCTCGATCAATCTTCTCGTTCACAAACAAAATCCCGTTTTCCAAATTGACCTCTAAATATTGTTTCCTAGCTCCGGACACTATGCGGAATCGCCTGGCAGACAACCTGGAGACATCCAAGCCCAAGTCCTCGGCAATGTTACCGACAAATGCGCCGTGCTCGCGCTCCTCCAGAACCGAGTACCGAATCTGGGCGAGCACCCGGTCCAACGCGCACACACACATAAGCAGGCGAAAAGCTGACCACGCTGATGTCCATTGCCTCCTCTCGTGCCCTTGTTCCATCTCGGTTATGTCCAAAATCCTAAATGACCAGACGCACAAGTTGTGAAAAGTGGAAAAAAAAAATTGTTTAAAAATAAATAAGAAGTTTAATAGTTGACATCATGTCTACGTGGAGCCTCTAAATATATAATTTTAGAAAAAAAAAAGTGATAAGATCCTTCGGAGAGGCGCGAGATGTCTCTCAGCGCTGTGCTCCCCGTGTGTGTGTGTGTGTGTGGGGGTGCGTTGTGTGTGAGCGCGTTGTGTGTGAGCAGGGGAGGCTCATACTTTGATTTTACAGCGTATTGGAGGTTTTTGAGGAATGAGTGCGAAGAGGGTCGGGAAGAATGTGGAAGGGGGAGGGGGGCGCCGTAAGGCATCTTTATTGGCCGATACACGATTAATCCGCTCACCGCCGTGCTGAAAAACGCACTTTTAATCAACTTGACAAGCTCTGGGAATAATGAGGTGTTCCGCAACTGTTTTTTTTTGACTTTATAAACCTAGCAAATAGGGTTTTGATCACCCTAAAATTCAGTGCTGAGGATTGGCAAAATACATAAATACATATATATCGTTGTTAATGTATTTATGTATTTTGCCAGTAATCCTTCCCAAGAGATTACAAAGAGAACGTTGATTTACCAGATTATGAATTAAAACGAGGTGATAATCTTTGTAAATCCCTGATATAAAAAAAATAATAATTTCAGAGCACATATGGGGGCACGGTCTTGTCCTGCCCCTTCTCTCTCTCTCTCACACACACACTCACACACACATATACACACACACACACACTCTTTCTCTCACACACACACTCTCTCTCTCTCTCACACACACACACTCTCTCTCTCTTTCTCTCACACACACACTCTCTCTCTCACACACAAACACACACACACACACACACACACACACACACACCCACACACTCTCTCACACACACACACACACTCTCTCTCTCACACACACACACACACACACACACACACACACA
>JANDJT010000041.1:20142752-20152835 GCA_024331685.1 Stegophilus panzeri
TTTTGCTTATTGTAATGCTTGTTTTTTTCCATTTAACAATAACATATATGACTTTGGTACTTTGTCTGAATTTTACATTAGCAGCATTCCAGTTGGAATCCAAACAGGAACATTGCTCCTTGTGTCATTTCAAAAGCAAAAGGGATATAGAGGGAAGACTCCACCCCTTTCCTGTCCCACTGCTAAGTCCTGCACTCTGATAGGCTGCTGGATTCAGGAGTTTTAGGGTGCGGGGTATAGTCATATTGATCACTGGTCTCCAGTTCTCTTTGGTCAATAGTTAATTTTTTTTGGTGCAGCTTACTAAGGACTTTCTTGGCCTTTTATTATTATTATTATTACTATTATTATTATTATTACATTCCAGTTTTAGTAGGTTCTTCCAGACAAAGACAAGCACATTTGTTCCCCTTAAGGTTACCTACGCAGATGTACTCCGCAACGTCATCCGATGTGGTCTTTGGTGCAACCTGAAACACTCTTTTAGATACACAAACACACACACACTCACATACACACATGCACGCAGTCTTAAATTCATACTAGCTTGCAGGCAGGGGGAGAAGGAGAGATTTCAAATGTAGTCTCTCCTTTATTCCACTCCAGAGTCTTTTTTTAATCCTTACTCATTTTAAATCTCACACTCCTCTAAATGATTCCAGAAGATTCATTCTTCTCTCACAGTCACATTTTCATGAATCTTGTTCTGGGAATCCTGAGTGAAGACTATGCTGTGTGTAAGAGACAACTGTCTTTATGAGAGGTTGGTTAGTAGACTGTAGAGTCCGGTGTCTCCCACGCTGTATTGAGGGTTGTTAGTTGTCAGTTTTTCTGGTTCTTTAGTCCATAGAAAATGACTACAACTCATCACTGCATCATGTTTGGGCTTGGTTTAGCATGTTGGCACCAGGCTAAAGTCAAGGCTCTGGTGGGGAATAGCACATTTTTGGTATAATAGCTGGTCCAGTTTAGATCCTGTTTACTGGAGAATGCTACAGTACAACTGTACAACATAATCTTCAAAAGAAAAGCGCTCCACATTTAGCCAGTGAACTGGGGTTGGACTTTCCATCTACATCAGGTCCTATTAGCCTTTAACATGGTCCCATTAGTCTATTTTTTTCCTTAGCAGGTCCTGATTTAAACATCATCATGGTCCCATTTACCGGGATGTAGTCTAGGGCTGTCTTTTGTTGCGAGGCCCTGATTTAAATGTTATCATTGTCCCTTAGAGAGACAGTGGGTTTTTAGCTTTACTGAAGCGTAAGTTAGCGTGGTCGCGCAGCACGGACTCTTTTGCTCCTCTTGCTGACAGTGGTGAAACGAAATGGCATGTGGTCCGGCTGCTCCCCTGGAGGAAGGCGCTTCATGAAATGAACGTCTTGTTGGTTTAGAAGCGTCTGTGGGCCACGACGAGGTCGCCCCCTCTTGGTGAAGCCCACATACCAGTCTTTGTAACGTGCTGACATTAATGCTGTGTAGTTGTTCTCAAGCACCATCTCAATAAAGACACAGTCCTCACTGCGATTACTGGCCTTCTAGGAAAATCCAGAAAAAAACATCCACACAGAGAAAAGACAAAGCCAGAGAGAGAGAGAGAGAGAGAGAGATAACACTTGTCAGTTTGCCATGAACTCAGATTGTCCACACAGAGAATGAAATGAAGTGACTTTAGCTAACATAGAGATGTGTCACCTTGCCTACAAGTTTGCCCCTGCGGTTCATACACAAGTAGTAGTTGGTCTCCTTCCCCCTGATTCGCACCTGGCTGCCGAATGTGTCTGCCTCCACTACAAGCTGGGCTTGTGAAGGGACAGAAAGACAGGCATACAGACGGACGTTACAAAAGAAATACGGTACATGGAACACTGACACTGAACACATAATGACAAGAAAAAAACAGTAGGTGACAATCCAGACATTTCCTTCTGTCTCTCTTGCTGAGGTTTCTTATAGTAATTTAAGATGGTGATTATAGTACTCTCTGACTACTGACCTTTATTCAACTAGTATGTTATTAACCAATATACATGGGGGGACACACCCTGGATGGGTTGCCAACTCATCGCAGGACAAACTTGCACACACAGTCTGCACAATTTAGAGATGCCAATCAGTATACAATGCATGTCCTTGGACTGGGGCAGGAAACTGGGGTACCCAGAGGAAGCCCCTGCAGCACAGGGATAACATGCAAGCTCCACGCATGCAGGGCAGAGGTGGGAATTGAGCCCCCAACCCCTGAGGTATGAGGCAAATATGCTAACCACTTAGCCACTGTGTCGTCATCAGCCCCCACCCCCACCCCCCAACGCAATCTTTGTCTAAAATATTTTTTGGTTCAATTGGTTGTCACCTCCAATCACCTAGACAATAGTTAATTCAACTTTTATTTAAACAGAAACATAAATTATTGGGAGAATTTGAATTAAGGGAATACTCCAGCATTTTTCAAAACAAGCTCCATTTATCTCATCATCAGAGTATGTATGATTTCTATTCTAAGAGGTTCAACACATTTTCATGTACTGGGAAAAGAACAGAAAACCAGCTTACTCTAAATTCACTTATAATGGACATCTAAGGGCAGTTGCTCTGGGAATGTTTACGCACAACACATTATTTGTCATTAATTCTTCAGTCAAATGAATTTGCAAATTGAAGCCTAAAACGGTATAATGCATTCTTTCATAGATGGATCTACTTTTTCAGAGGGAATAATTTGTGTTGATATGCATAATTATAATGCTCCAGTTTGGGAAATTTGGATAAAACTCCATACAGCTCCATAAGAACAGCTTCATTAATATTTTCAGCCATGTCTGTCTAATCCTAAGAGCTTTATTGTTAAGAGTGTGCTACTCGTAGCTTTTTTTGTGTTGTATAGTCACGTATCTTAGATATTTATTGACGTAGTCAACTCTTCAACTTTTCCATTTTTCTCAAAGTCCTGGGAACACTGTACACGAGGTACATATTTCTTGTCAATAGAAATTGCACATACATTTCTGATGTGATAGAGAGACTTTAGGTTTATAAACACTTAAATTTAAGTATTACAATAATGTTGGGAATGTGTGAGGTTACTGTTTCAGGTAAAACATTCACTCTTTCCTCCAAACATAAACATTAAGTTCATTTCAGATTGGCTGTTCAAGATGGTTTGAGT
Organism: Stegophilus panzeri; assembly: GCA_024331685.1. Lineage (NCBI taxonomy): Eukaryota > Metazoa > Chordata > Actinopteri > Siluriformes > Trichomycteridae > Stegophilus > Stegophilus panzeri. Next base: position 20,145,922 of record JANDJT010000041.1, read on the forward strand.
TTAGAATTTGAATTTGAGAACTGTCGTAAATACCACACAGAAACTGAATAACTAGCCTTTAATGATTGCTTTAAGTCTATAATGATTGACTTCCTGTGCTAACATTAACATGGTTAGCAGTATTTGTGGAAAAGAGCAGACATAAATCTGCTGAGGAGATAAAACCCTGATATTTTTTAGCAGTTTAAACCCCACTGTGACTGAAAGTGGCTTTAGAAGTATATAAAACCATATTACAATACTAGTATCATCATAATTAAGCAAACAGCAGTGGTTGCATTTTTAAAGCATTACTGTGTACAACAATAAATTCTTAAAAGAGGGACAATGGAAGGTATATGAAGAAAAATGTACCTTTTCCTCAATTATCTACTTATTACTACAGATACTATGTAGTCATAATGTTAAAGGAGTACTGACAATACCTGTGAATGCTCAGAAAATATACTCTGACATAATTTATCATGATATTGACTATATATATATATATATATCATAATATTGCCCAGCAATAAGTGGCTGGTTAACCTTCTTAAGTCACATATCTATTTTGTCCTGTAAAGACAGTGTCAGGTAATGATGTGTGTAACAATCTTTTTCCTCCCAAGAGGTTATTTTAGTATCAAAGTCATTTAGTAATTGCATAGTAGGCATATGTGTGTGTGTGCCTCGGTTTCATTCATATAGGCTTTCACAAGGGTTGTGCCTGTTTAAACATAAACCTCTAAAACGAGATCCTAGATGACCTTTTACGAGTGCAGAGGTCAGCACCGATCAATAAGCTCTTTCTCTGCCTCCCTTTTCTCTTCCCCCAATCTTCACTATCACTCTTCATCTTTCTATTTTATCCCATTACTGCCTGGGAGAATTGAATGAGTAGTATGTATGAAACTAAGTAAAAAGTCTTTAAAAACACAAAAGCACAGGAAATAAAAACAGATGAAAAAGTCTTGTAGTGTAAGTAAATGTATTAGCCATCACTACTACAGTAAAGTCACCTAGGTAGGTACGTATCATCTTTCAACTTCCTCTGCCATTGATTGTGTGGCTTTGCAGTGCATCAGACAGCATCCAGAAAGAGTGGGGGAGGATGTATGGAGGGATGGATAGATGGATGGAGAGAGGTGAGATGAGGGGTGAAAGTGAAAGAAGGAAAGAGGGAGAGGGGGAGGACATGGTCAGCACGCTGTTTAAAACCATTCAGGGGAAAAAACCCACAGGCGAAACGGCGGATCAATGGAGAGATCAATGCGGAGATGAGCTGCTAACACACTCACACCCAGCGCTGACTTTGCTGTATCCATCTCACACTCCCTCTTCCTCTCTCTTTCTTTCTTCCCAACAACACCCCCCCCCCCCCCCCCCACTTTTCATGAATCACAGTGTCAGCAGTTGCTGAGGTGTTTGTTTTCCACACACACACGTTCCTCACTACCTTTTTCCTTGCTGTATGTGAGACTGTCTCTGTGCAACAGAATAAGCAAGATATTCGTCTTCGAGTCGATTTGCCAACATCTTGTCTGCAGATACATACTTTTCCTTCTAAGACATTATTTTTCTGTTCTTTTCTGTACCGTGTGAATGGGATTGAAAAAGACAGACACAGTGAGTCAGACAGAAAGGGAGGAAATAATGAAAGAAAGCCAGAAAAGTAAAGTAAATGGAGTGAGTAGGGATGAACTAATTGTGCAATTAATTACCTGTGATTGTATATTTACTGTATTTTTTAATTACTTGGCATATAATTGTATTTATACTTAGCAATTCAAATATTAACACTCAATTACTGTCACTAAAGAGCTGTTCTTTAGTGTACAATGTACAGCGACAAATGATAAAATGCTTGAGTGCTTAAACTAAATTGGCTGAATAACTGTACTAAATAACTGATTTCAATTTTGCACAAGTTGTATTTATAAATGTAGCCATTTTTGTGCAACCCTGGAGTGAGAGAGTGGTCTAGAGCCTGTTGTGTACGTGTGTATGTTGTTACCGAATTTGTCTCCGTCCTCCCCGCGGGCACTGATTCTTCGGCCAAGCACTTGGACATGTTTACAGCTGGTGCGACTGTAGAGCTGGTAGACTCGGGGCTGTCGCCGGCTCATGGGGTCTCGTGCACGAGTCTGATTCTCCACGTGCATGCTGAAGTTCACGCCATCAACTCCGAACACCTGCAGGCAGAGGAACATACATGCAGGTGTCTTATCTCTCCTACGCCCTGATATCTCACTTCTCTCACAAAGGTAGATTTTTAGAAATACAACAGAAACACTCAAAACAGGGGTTCTTAGCTCCCATGTTGAGGATTCGCTTCCTTGAACAGTTTAAAGCTTCCCATAGTTGTAAAAAAAAAAAAAAAAAAACAAATTCTGGAATTAATTCAGTGTGTGAATCATTAATATATGGACAGAACGCTAGATAGGTTGCACTATTATAACCTCCACTCCAGAAGTAGCTACTCCCTGGCATTCACCAAATACATTTATTGTTTTTTTGAAGATTTAAAGTCTTTTAAAGTTATTTTTATTTAAAATAAGTTGTTTTGTTTTTTTTTATTTCTGGCTTTCTGATTCTGATTCAATATTAATTTAATCCATAAAATGGTCCAAATTTAGTCCATAAAATACTGTAATGTGTGGATTCTTCACAAATTATGACTACAACCATGACTTATGATATACAATATGACTGAGTTGCTTTAATTCAACTCACCTGCAGAGGATTACACATCACCAGCATCATCTGGATATACCTGAAAGGAGGGAGGAGAGAAAAATTAATAAAAAAATCTCTAATCTCTGATCCTTATTGCCTCCACTTAAATCCTAATCCACACACCTACCTAATTTCTCATCAGTGTATCAGAACCTAACAGGCTGAGCTGAAAAACATTATAATTTATTCTGCAATGATGCTCTGGGACTGGATTTGTGGAATACCCCAGACTTCTTCCGGCCATGCCACCTACACCCAGCGCATGAGCCCTTTTTCTAAATGCACACACACTTGAGCCTAGTTCCCCAAACACAGTGATAAACATGACTATAAAGATTGATGATGAGGATGGTTTAATTGGGACACACCCTAATGACTACTACCATACTTTTTGGAGTTCTCTTTAATCCCTAACCTCTTGTAGGTATCCTGCCTTAAGACCACTTGGCTAGATCTTAAAGTTAGAAACAATAAGATCACAACTCCTTCTCTACCTCCCAGTGAGCTGGATGCTGAATCTGTCAGAATGTTAAATGCCTGATAATCTCCTTATTCATCTCTGCAGCCCAGGAGGTGGGTGGGAGGGAAGGGTGTGTGCACTGATTTTGGATGGATCCCTGTTCTCCTTTCCCTTCTCTGTCTGCCATCTTTAATCTCCTCACTTTGGGAGAGGAAAAAGTTGACATTTGAGGCATTGCTCACATTTGTATGGAAACTTGGACAGTGTTTTTTGCGAGAACCATTTGTGCTGCATTAAGAGCAAACGGGGTAGTTCAGAGCAAGGGTGAAGCGAGCTCTTGCCAAGAGCCCTTCAGCCCGCTCCTAGCAGAACTCAAACAGTTGCTTTCAGGTTCTCTTCAGGGTGCGTGAGCCGAATAGCTTTGTGTGAAACATCAGAAATTGTGACAACAGCTTTAAAGCAACTCTTGGCACTAGTCCAATGGTTGTCTAAAACAGATGTCAGAGGCAAAGTTGAAAGCATATTTGAAGTAGAACAAGAGAAGAAGCATAGCTGGAATTTGTTGTAAAAAATAAAAATCCCATATAAACATCAGAAATGTAGTCCAGTAAACCCCTTAAAGGTGTAGTGAGTGTTTTTGAAATAAAAAAAAAAAAAAAAAAGAGCTCAAGCCAGGTGTTCTGAAACTTAAATGAAAAACATAAAATTTATATAAATGAATATTGCATGGAACACTGAGCATTATGATTGTGCCATGCCTTCGAGTATATTAAAGACAAACTGTGAAGCACTGACGTGTCACAGCTAAATATTAGTCTGGATTAATCTGACCAAAATATACAGCTGTTTTTGTATTGATTATGTTAATAGAAAGGTTGACCAAAACACCATAGATATTGGTCAGAGTGCTCAAAGAACATTTCAATTAGTATTAAAAAGGTCAATATTTTGATAACAATTCACAAACAATGCAAACCAACTCCCCACAGTACAAGCTTAGGTAACATTTGAATGCTGATGCAAGTACACAAACTTGTCTAGATTTATAAAGATGCTGGTCACTCAAAATTACCCTATTATCACTCTCCATCTGTAAAAAAGGGTTGCCAACCTTATTTAAAAAAAAATATTTAGCAACAAATCTAGCAACTCTTTGTGCAGGCATTAGCGACTGTCCTGTACTCAATACATTTCTCCACCTCACATCACAGCTGCTGGTTATATGAGTTGAGATAAGCAGGTTTGGTCAACTCACCACCAGTGTGTAAAGCCTGACTCAGTTGATGAAGTTGTTCCCAACAAAAAGTCACTGATCAGCATTGTTTGTGCCACCTATGCACTTCTTTATTCTACAACTCTTTTCTTGACTATATTAACTGTTCCAGAATTGTTTCCTTTGTGTATTACTCACTACCACTGCTTCATTTCCTGACATAAATTCTTTTGTAAGTATGTAAATAGTTTGTTTGAGGTGCCATGAACAACGACTCCTTCTTTCTCTAAGAAATAATTTATATTGTTTTCTATTCTGTTCTCAGTGTCTCTGTAACACCTTTTGATATGCAAATGATCATGTTGATTCAGTGAATATTCAAAGTAGTCTATGACATCATCTGGTGACTGCTAGTGACTTTTGAGCAGGCATTAGCGACTTTCTGCTGAAAAGAGTTTTCAACACTGATTTAAAGTCAGTCAGCATGTGGTACTTGCTATGACATAAGACTTTAGTATTATAAGGTTCTATTTAGCATTCATTCTTTACACATGTTGAACCTTATAATACTAAGGTCATGGTCTCAGATCAATAACAAAACTGGTGAGGCTTCTGTGTATTGTGGATCTCATGTATTACATGAGTAATGAACAACATTTGCTAAACAGTTGTATGTCTTTTTTGATGGAAACAAGTTTACTATTCACACAGCAGCCTCTCTGAAAGGAAGCACCAGTGTCCTCTGACCTAGTCTTCAGGGTCCTAATGCCTGTCTTTTCATCTTCCTCGCCTGAGTCAGGCACCAATCTTTTTGCACACACATAGAAAACTGACTGGTCAACGCAGATCCTCAAAAGAGCAGCATGATAACTGCAGCATTATTGTAAATAATGTATAAAAAAAAAACACCATCTTAACTTCTGCTTTGTAATAATATGTATTAGAGCTAAATCAGAGTCAGTCATCAGGAAGAAGCTGATACTAGGTCTACGTTCAAGGCTCGTTCCTGCTGAGATCAGCTCTCGTAAGGCATGGGAAGGGTGTGTTGTGCACTCTAATGAAGTGTATCAGAGTATATGTGCCAAAGATGTGTGTGCTGAGGCTTCAGGGATGTGTTATGTATGTGAGTGTGAGTATGCACACATGTTCCATAATGCTATGTACTATGTAAGTACACTCCAGAGATGGGTGTGTCTTGTTTAAGTGCCCCCTACAAGAGGAAAACCTGAGGGTGAACGCATAATCCCACTGCCCTGTGCCTGGCAACTTGCTGCATATAAACAAGCCCTAAGAACTTTTCTACTACCCCTCCCTTTTCCTCTTTCCTCTCCCCTGCTGTCATGTACTTCACTTGTCTTTGGCAGACCCTTTTTTTCCATTTCTTTATCTCTTTCTACACACAGCTATCAGCAAATCAACAGTTGAACACACTATATAATCAGGTTCTCTCTCATAACCATGTTCATTTAAAAAAAAAATGTTTTCTCTCTTTCAGGGTGATGTAGGGAATGTGATGTCAGCACTGGCACAGATGTAAATGTTGTGATAGTAAACTGCCCAGACAACTGGGGTGGACTAGTAGCCATGTTTCCTCGGATGTTCCAAAAATGGAACGTTTTCTGGACAGAAAGTGTTCCAGAACAACTGAACAAGAACTACACAGTTCCTGAATGGGTTTCTGGTTTGTGAGCATTTCGTAGGCTGTAGTAATTCATTATTGGCTAAACAGTTTTCATTTTGTGATGCATCAATCACTGATGTTCAGTATGTCAAGCTTAAAAAGTTGTTGGTCTTCAAAAATTTAAGAGCACTAAAAAGGTTCCTGGAACTACGGCACAGGGACTAATGCTGTGTTCAACTTCCTACTCGGAAGTGGGATGTCGGAGCTATGTTGTTTTCGACCTCAGTGCGTTTGAGCTACAAAGTGGAAAAAACATAGATACTTCCATGTCTGTCTTTTGTTAGTAAAAATTTAGCAAGCTAACTGTGATGAGTTACCTCCTCTAATACAGTGAACAGTATACTCAGTTATAGATTTAACAAGCTGACATATTTGTATGTTGATTTCTCTAAAGCAAATACTAATACAGTTGCAGTCAGAAGTTTACATACACTCATTACATACAATCATGGACATGAATGTCATGGCAATACTGGGCTTTGAATAATTTGAATGATTGGGGCAGAATGCTTGTACAACATACATCTTTAATAATAAAAAAACAAGAATTTGGTCCACAAATTGTAATTCATTTTGGGTTTTCTGTAGTCAACACAGGACCAAACTTATACATACAGGGTCAAAAATATACATACAAACACTTATGTTATTAATTCAGTGGTGCTGAAAGTTCCAAAAATGTCCTTTAATTTGCCAAGACCTTAATTTCCTGTTAGTGATCATGATTGACTACAACGGTCAGCTTCTCTGTGCCAACATAAAAACGAATTGTTTGACAGCACTCATTGGATTGACCAACACACAGTACTATGGGAAAGTCCAAGGAGCACAGTGCAGATCTGAAA
>JANDJT010000041.1:20158407-20181322 GCA_024331685.1 Stegophilus panzeri
GGCAGGACCTTGATTTTGTGGTCAGTAAACCATTTTCGTGTTGATTTTGATGTATGTTTTGGATCATTGTCCTGCTGTTTTCAGTTCTCTGTGAGTCTGATCTTTAATGGAGGATTTTTTGGGGTGTCACTAAATGTAAATCAGCTGTGTCATGAATATGCACGGGAACGTCATAATAATTTAGGTTCAGTTTGGCCTATTAAAACATTTAAACACAACTTTAATATAGATTAATAAATGAGGCCCATTCCTTATTGTTATACCCAGTATAAACCTCAAGGCATTAAAATCAACAGATGCGTCAGTAATATAGATAAACATATTAGAGACCTCGAGAGATGACAGAAGTACCCCTGCCTTCTCCCCAGAAATACTTGCCAGTTTTTAAAAGATCACATCCACAGACAACCATACGTTTATGAGTAAGGAAAGAAAGCTCCAGTATGGCAGCCAAGTGGCTTTACATCACTGTAAAGAATAGAATGGCATCATCAGCCACCTCTACAATTTATATTTCATGTCTCTACATGTTCTATACATGTCTGTTAAAATTCATTATGATACTTTGTCTCTGGGTTCCTAGCATCCCTATGTATCTCAGCATGCATTAACTCTAGCTTGTATCACAGTTTAATTACAAGTATTGTTAAACTGTAAATCTGTGCAGATTTTACGGTGCATAGTCAATATGCATTTTACTGAATGATTGCTGGCCGTGGTTCATGGGGTGTTATTGATATCATGTGCATTCATGCATGATATCTCCATATTTATGCATCCTGCTTGCAGACATATGAGCACTGGCTGCCTGCTGTGATGTATGCATGCTTCATCTACCTGCCAGCGCTGGCAGTGCAGGTGAAAATGGCTCAGAGCTCGGTAAGAATTCTCAGCTGTTCAAACAACACAGTTACGCTGAGAGAGGGAGAAAGCTCAAAAAGAAGAGAAAATGAGAAGAGAAAAAAAAACCCTTTAACTGCAACTTCGGATTCCCCCTATCCCTCCAAAACCGCATTAACCCTGAAGCCAACCAGAGAGGGGGGGTGTGCAGAGGAGAGAAAGAGTAGCTGGGAGCTCTTACTTTACAGCACTGTGTGGTCATGAGCCAAGACAAGCAAAGCGATGTGACATCATCAGGCCTGAGACAGGATTTGTCCTAAAGGTGTTTGTGTGTGGAAAGTGGAGTTCTATCCCAAATTGCCCCTAACCCTTTTTCCCGTGTGCGTTTCAAGAAGAGTTCATTGTCTCGCGCAGGTTTTGACTGACTGTCATAGCTTAAGCGGTATGGCAGGAACACAAACCAGCTAATCAGCTTGCAATGTAGTGTTACTGCCACATTACACAGTGCACCTTTCACATCTGCGAGGCAGGCCGAGGCCAAGGGCCCGGAGGAAGCAGTTGGTTCTGGACTGCACACAAGAGACTTGAGGGTGATGAAATACAAGAGTTGAATTGAAATAGATGGATCCTATTGCACCTCTCTCAGTCTGTGCAGAATTGAGTGTTGCACATGTGGTAAGGTTTAGTGGTTAAGGTTTAGATGAGAAACACAAACACTTCATATTGACATTTGTAGACTTTGTGTTCGAAAAATTATGCATATGTGCATAATCACAAAATCACTTCTACACCTGATCCTGATACTTCACAAGGCTTCATCTTTCTTCAGTGGTGACTGTAGCAGTCAGAAAACCACTTTTTAATACAAATCTAAACAGCATTATATTAGATCATCTCTATGGAATGTTTTTTTTTTTACCTAACTCCCCCCAAAAAGGCCTTTTCCCATCATTGGACTGAACTTAGCTAATACGGTACAAATTGCGGTAATTTATAGAAGCAGTCCTCTAGACAGCTATGTGTGTCAGTCTTCCAGGGGATGTGTGGTACTCTTTTCCGATTTCTTGATTCCTCTGTACCCATACAGCAGATAAGATGCCAATTTCATGCCAGTTAGTAATATTATTAAATAAATTGTAGGTTTGGGGGATAAACAACCTGTGCACAGGTTGACAAAAGAACAATGACAACTATCTCAAGATGACTGCCATGTGTGAAAGAAAGGAGATGACAAGTAGGAAAATGGGCTTGTGGGAGAGCACTGCAGAAATTCTGAACTTTGTTTTCTTTGGATGAAGCACTCTTACCTGAGAGCATGTCTGATTGACATCCGTGACCATGGCAACCCAGAGGGGGTGATGTCATTTCATGCTTTTTGTGATTATGTATGCAAGACTCGCAGTTAGTCATGGGAAGTGAAGCGTGTAGCAAATGGCATAGCTTCTGTTTTTACAGAGTAAATATTTTACGCATTACAGTTTACAGGAAACAGTTTACAGGAAACGGCTTGCATTAAAGACGCATGTGCAGGAGTTAGGCATTAGGTAATTAATGACTTACAAGACAGCCAGGGTAGAAAGGAAGGACCGCATCGCTCCCTGCGTCCGGCCGAGTCGCTCCGAGCGTCTTGGAAAACAAATGAACGCCGGGTCGCCTTCGATTCTTCCAAAGTTCACGTTTCAATCCCGCCGGTGTAATCCCGACGGAAAGGTCACAAGGTCACCGGACGCTCCCGCCGGCACCGGGCGGCGCGCATAGCTTCCCCCTTTGGAAGGAGGTGCGTGTGTGTGTGTGTGTGTGTGTCAGTGAGGAGTGCGCGGCGAGCGTGCCACCGGGAGCGGCTGTAACGGCGGCTGTTGCTTGCGCGCTTGGTAACGGCTCGGGGGCGGGGCAGAGCGGGCGGGAGGAGGAGAGCAGAAGTGGGGGGTTAGGCCATAACAGCTGGTATTCTCCACGGGTTACGGGTAACAGGTGAAGCCAAGTTTACCGGGCGTCCTCGCTCCACTTCCGGTCCGAGGATCACCCGAGGGGAAAGCGCGCGAAATGAAACTCTTTTTGATCCAAGGATTCCAAATATGTTACAATTCTCACACTCACTTCCACGAGTCAAAGGTCGTCAAAGGTCTTGGGGTCCTTTTAAAAGTGAGAGATTCTGGAACAAACATGACACGAGAGTTCCGTGGATTGGTATAGATAAGCGTGGAGAGGAAAAGGGAGGCGGACTGACTGGCTGGTGCGACGGAGATTTGCGCGCGGCGCGGGGCACTTCAAGCGCCGCCAGTCGGCCTCGGTCATGGCTGCGAGGGGTCCACGAAGAACTGTGGGAGTCGGCGCACGGTCTAGTCCGGTCCAGCTCAGATGATGGAGGGAGAACAAGGGGACAAATGCGCGTGGCAGATCCAGCCACCCGGGAGACTCAACACAGCGGCTCTGCACCTGATTTTCCGGAGTTCACCGCGCTCGCTGCCCGGCTGTGGGTCTGCTGGAGCTCTGGCCAAAAACGCAGTGCAATGACATCATCTAAAAATGTTTAAAGGAGGGGGTAGCATGGGATCCGAGCTTTTTAATTATTTATCTTTAAGCAGAGAAAGTTTGCGGCTCCACTAAGCAGCAGCCGCAAAAGATAACACGATCCTTCTGTGCAGTGAAGTCCTTTTTTTTTTTTTTTTTTTTTTTTTTGCAGTACATCCACTTAAGCAGAGTGACAGAGTGAAGCCCGAGCTGCACCACCTTCTCGTCTTCTGTCCCTCACGTTAACAAGTAAAAAAAAACTGTGGGAAAATACACATTGGGAAGGAGGAGAGGAAAGGGTGGTTTCTCCGTGCATTCCCCCTGCAGACCAGACGCTTCTCTTCCAGAGCTAAAAACTCACTCTGAGAATGAAAACATAAGAACAAGATTTTAGCAGCGGCACATAGATCAGTCCACCCTCCCTTGCAATCCCCCCCCCCCTTCTCTCTCTCTCTCTCTCTCTCTCTCTCTCTCTCTCTCTCTCTCTCTCAGAAGCGCTTGCTTTCATCGGATCCGTGCGCTTTTGCGTGTGTGTGTGTGTGTGTGTGTGAAACTGAGGGCGCGGTGTGAGCGCAGTTTTAGCGCCTTCCCCAACGGGACCGTGCGCTGTATCTGTCTCTATTACCACCGGGGTAGACACCGAGACAACAAGACCCAGGGGAACTCTGCCTGCATCTCACCTGCTGGCTTTTATGACTGTATTTTCGCAAACCATACTCCCGAAGTCCCCATTAACTGCACATTATACTAGTGTGTCCCTGCCCCAGCACACCTGACTCAGCTCATCAGCTCATTAACAAGCGCTTGACGAAGTTCAAACGGATGCTGGAGCATGGAAAACGCCACAAAACAAATGTGCAATGCATGGCTACTGCAAGAGTAAGGCTAGGAAGCGGGGAATTAAGGTAATAAAAAAGTTTCTTTGCGCACAGGGACTTTTAGTGCCTTTTGAAAGAGTGATGCGTTTTGGGATCCTGCGTTTCATAACAGTGGAAGTGAAGAGAGGAGAGTTTGAAAAGGAGAGGGAGGTATGTAAGCACAGGGTCGGCTCCAAAAGGAACATTTCTCAGGGAATTCGGCAGCAACGCCCGCTCTTGCCCCCCTTCCACCACCACCACCACCACCACCACCTCCCCCTTACCGCGACAGAACCGCAGACGGTCAGCCAAGCCAACACACTCACTCTCCCTCCCTTTCACTCTTCTTTCTGTCTTTCTCACACTCTCACGCACATACACTCCAACTCAATTCTTTAAGTGCTATGTGCAGGGGTATTTCATCCCCATAAAGTAATGATATTGTGTGTGTGTGTGTGTGTGTGTGTGTGTGTGTGTGTGGTTATTAATAGCGGTCCATCAGGGAGAGTAGATAATTTATGGCAGAGGATAGCAAATTACAGGTCAGCTCTCCAGTGTCGCCAGTGTTCTTTTACACTCATATGTACTGTATCATCCTCCTACTTGTGACCTGGCTGCTCCTTGCCTGACCTCTTGCAGCTTATGAAGAATGTGCTGTTGGATGGAAAGCTGTTTGTCAGTGGAAGAAAATGAAGCATATAAGGTCCAACATAAATTCATCTAACATGCAGGGACTAAAGCCTTGGACTCCTTTCAGCATCCATCAGGTGCAGGCTCCAGCTGTCCAGTGACCTTTGTTACTACTCAGTAGTCTTCACTAGGGGGCACCACATGGGAGAACAGGCATACATACATAACCTGTTGCAAAAACAAAAGCATACAAAACCTCAATTTGAAAAATGCATCGCATCCCTGGATAAGTAAAACATCATTTGGAATAATGTAGACTTGGGAGTATTAGACCAGAAAAATTATCAATACTGTGAAAGTAAGGAAAATCTAACAGAAGGATTGGGAGGCATTAATATATGCATTAGCATTATCATCTTCAGTAACTGTTAATCCGGGTCAGGTTTGGAGTAGATCCAGAGTCTATAATTTGAACTCTGGGCATGAAGTGGGAATACTCCTACTCCATCACATGGCACAATACAGACATACACACACACACACACACACACACACACACACACACACACACAATAGTCAATTCACCTATTGGCATGTTTTTTGGAGTTTGGAGGAAACCAGAGAACCCAGAGGAAACCCATGTGGACACAAGGAGAACAGGCACAGAAACTTCACACAGACTTTAACCTGAGCGCTTGATTGAACCGGGGAACCTGGTGTTGTGTAGCAGCCACGCGACCCACTGCCCGTCTATGCCACCCTAATGCTAATTATATTTTTATACTTATTATAATTGTACTAATTCTGTACTTACTATAATTTTATACTGAAAATAGTACACTTACTATACACACTATCCACAAAAAAGCATTAAACTGATGATTTAAGTTGCCAATACTTTTCCTTGCAGTGGTGTAGTAATAACAGAAGAGTCCCAGTTGATGCAGGCCCTAAAAATTGAAACTAAATACAATTCATTTGGGCACCATTTGACAAGCTGACAAGTTCAAGCACATCAGCTGTATTTCTTTTGTCTTTCTAGAAGACATTTTAGTCAGATTGCTTCATTTGACCTCATTCTGTTTCTCATTCATTTTTTTCCACCGTTTTGCTCTGTCTCTTTAATTCCTCATGTCTTTTTTCTCTCCCTCCTTTGGCCTTTTCACGCTGCTTGTGGCCTGAGTATTGATTGCCCATGTCTTTGCTTTTGCAGCTTCGGGCTATTGATCTTTGGCTGAAACATTTACTCTCTCTCTCTCTCTCTCTCTCTCTCCCTTTAAACTCTCACACACACACATTCATGACTGCAGCCAGTATTGTCTTTGTTTGAGATGGCTTGCTTTGCATTGGGCAGTGGTGCGAGAGGTGTCAGTTGCTGAGTCCTTCTTGGCTGTGCATCTGGCTCTCTCTCTTGTGCTTTCTCCCTCTCTCTCTCCCCTGCTCTGGGTCCAGCTCTGCAGGCGCTTTCTGAAGCCTGTTCAATATAGCCATTCGGTCCCGCAATTAACATCCATCACCCCACGTCAATACGGGTCCAGCCAAAGACCTAAGAGTTGCCTCTGTGGCTGCTGCAGCTGTGTGTGTGTGTGTGTGTGTGTGTGTGTGTGTGATTGTATGCATGGTATATATGTTCCAAGGCACCAGAGCTGTCTTTCACACACATTGGGATTACCCACACCCATGCACACACACACACACACACACACCCATGCACACACACATGCTGGTATTTATGTCAGGTCTGCTGTAGGGCTTAGCTGAAGGTCACAGTGTTAACAGGACCTTTAGTCTGGATGTGGCCCACCAGCTGCAGAAGTTCTACACTGCTCCTAGGCACATGTGTGTGGCGTGTGCATGGGGTGTGTGCTATTCTGCACTGCTACAACACCATACTGTCACCACACATTGAAAAATGATGGGCTTGTTTCTATGCTTCCATTTTCTATTGGCGTGTAACTGCTCACATATGTCCCATCACATGCTGTTTTTTCCAGTTTGAGTAGACCAACCAGACCCCTCTTTACACAGTTTAGGTATGAGATGTGCTTTATTTTAAAATACATTCATAATCTGTTCATATCCAGTGACTTCTTTATCCTGGTCACGGTCGTAGTGGATCCACAGCCTATCCCAGGCACACTGGGAGTGAGGCGGGAATGCATTCTGGATGGGATGCCAGTCCAACACAGGCCACCATGCACACACACATTCACACATTCACATCCATGGGCAATTTAGCATAGTCAGTCCACCTATTGACATGTTTCTAGAGGTGGGAGGAAACTGGAGAACCCACAGGAAACCCACACATACAGGGGAAGTAAATGTAAAACTCCTAACAGTTAGTAACCCCAAGCTCAGAATTGAACTGGGGACACTGGAGACAGTGATCCACTGCACCACAAAATCACCACGTTATTTTACAATATCACCATAAACTTTTGATATCATTGGGTTACTAATGATTAAGTTTAGGTTCTGAGACATACAACTTGTTTGATGGTTAGAGATGGTTATACATGTCAGCTTTTTACATCATAATTAACTAGTCATGAACTGTGTTGCACTGTTAATGCCTCAAACCAACAGTATGGGGCTCTGGGGTTCGAGCTTGATCCTTCTTGAGTTTGTTTATTTCTTCTTGTGGTTGTGTGAGTACCCAGGTACTCCAGTTTCCAGCGACCTCCCAACAGCATGCTGGTTAGTGGATTGACTACTGTAAATTTCTTCAGTGTGTAAGTGTGTGATGTTCTATGATGTATTGGTGAGCATTTACACTGCATACTTGCACTGAATGTTTCTTGGATAATCTGGATCAACCTAGACCACAATAAACCAGTTGCTGAAAATGAAATGAATGGTGTTTACTTCATAGCAAACCATAATGAATCATAGACAGATCACATATATAAGTTAGTTATTGTTAGTACCTCCATTAACAACTTCAGTCTTGGTGATATCAGGGATGATCAAATGAATCCAAGCCTTGTTTTTTTGTAGTTTTAATGGTGTGTGTGTGTGTGTGTGTGTGTAGGCCTGATTGGCAAGTGCAGTGGTGATTACATTTCTGAGCTCCAGTCTTATGGTTCTTATTAGAGAGGCACTTGATAGAACGTCTATTGTACTGTTGCACGTCTTTTCATAAAGTCATTATCTGCAATGGAACTCCTTTCATCAACAAGCCTCTAAATTTAAACCAGCGTGTAAATGTATGAGACACATTATTAAGTGTCTTTGATGATGGGCTCTGGCGGAATATGTTCAACACGGCTCTTTGAAATGAGAACCTGTTAGACACTTGTAGCATGAGCACGGACAGATGTGTGATAAACAGGACAGGAACTAATTAGCGTGCAATGCTCACACCCATGTGTGTATATTACTGCCATGGAGAGATGAAGGAGGTATGAGCAAGAGAAAAAGAGGGAAAGAGAAAGAATAAGAAATTAAATATTGTTTTTATTAGCAACGATGTTGGTGGTGGGGTGTCGGCCTTCAAGCTTGGAGATTAATCCTGGGAAAGTGAGTGAGTGTTGCTTCATTTTTGGAATCCATCACAGCTGTCTCATGGACTCAAGGGACACACAAGATGAGGAATAACTTTGCTTTTCTCATTTTGCGACGTGCGGTTCTAGTTAAAAGAAATACAGAATTGTTTAAAATGATAACTTCAACATACGCATTTGGAGCGCCACCAATGATATTCCACAGCTTGTATTCTCTCCCATGTGATGTGAAACCACTCAAACTAAGCAGTACCATTTGGTGTTAGTCTTTCAATTAGCTCTCATTGAAGTGAGCTCTCCACCTGGTTGCTATAATCACTAAGAATATCCAACCACACTTTGGTGGAGAACCATCTGTTCCTAGAAGAAAAGGGCAGAAGAAAGGTAATGGTTGGACTAAATATACCAAGGTCTCTTGTGTATTGTAGCTAAAGTGAAAGTCATTGGTTATAGCTCCATCCTCCAGGTCCCAGAAATTCCAGTAAGGTCTAATTTTTGGTAGCATATGAAACTCAGGTCCTCAGCCAATCAGTTCTTAAGAAACACCGACATGCTTGATGTGTTGGTTTGGTATTCGTTAAACAAACTGTGTGTCTTGACAAGTGGGATTGCACTCAAAATATGAGTTTCTTTTCAGGATTTTAATCATATCCATGCCTGTGCATTCTGGGACCAATTTCTTTAACCAATCACCTGCCAAAATGATCTGCTGCAACAGGGACAGATTGGCTCGTTTATTTTTGATACGTCATAGTGTTCATATGAACTTCTTCCTAAGAAGTTCAACGTATGCAAGTGGTAGTAAATTTATCCTCAACATTCCTTGGCACACTCTGGCTTGATGTTCCTTGTTCTTTCAAGAACACAAGAAGTCTAATGTTTGCAGCTGGCTTCAGAACATTCAGCAAAAACACTGACAAGCCAAATGAACTTGTCTAAATGAAGGAGAACATTTTTGAACTTTGCCAGCAATTACTAACAGGTATGGCACTCCAGTCAAAACTGTTGGCTTTGTTGTGGAAGTTTGGGTCACTTTGAAAGAGGCTAGAATGAGAAAGGGCCAGTTCATGTCCAGTGTCTAAAGAGCTATACAAGGCTGGGAGAATGAATGTGTAATTGAGTAATTAACAGCAGGCATTGTTTTTGAACAGCTATCTGGCTCCAAATAAAAGCATATTGGCAGAGATACCAAACTGAGATCATTGTATTGCGCTGCAGCAGCAAGCTATGGAATTTGTCCTTTGCAGCACCTGGGTAACGAAAAATAAAGCAAAAGTGTTTTGCTCAGTAACGCACGCTATGGTTGGAACAAGACAGAAGGCAGAGGGTCTATCCTTCACTTTAATTTCTTTACCCTCTCCATACCTATCCTCTTCCTACAGTCATATAAAAAGTTCCATCTAGCACCCTAAAGGGTGGAGCCCTTAAAGGTTTTATGAAGGACCCTATAACAGAGGGTTTCCCTTTCCGAAAAGATTCCAAGAAAAAAATATTTAGAAAGCTAGAACAATTCAAATAAAACTTGAACCACCCATTTTTTCTATACATCCTGTTCCGTACTTTCACATTAATATCTCATCCACTGAATTACGAGTTTGGCTAAGAGTGTTTTCTTGTGGTTTGTATTTATGCTCAGTGTGTATTGCATGCCTAGTATGTGAAGGTAATAGGTGGTAGATTGGAAGGCTTAGGGCATTTGCTGCTGTAAGATGTATGGTATGACTATGTATATTTAGAATATGAGGTCAGGGCCATGCGTCCTGCATTCCATGGGCTGGATCCCTCTTGATGAGGAAACCAGATGTGGTTTTTGTTGGATTCTGAGTCCTGGATGTCATTTTTTCATTCTTTCTTCTTCTTTTCCTCCCCTTCTTCATCATCTTAACCATTTTTTCTTCATGATTAAATGTGAGTTGGAGCCAGTCACCTCTGTCTACCTGCTCGCTGTCCTTCCACTTTGTTTGTCTACTTATGCTCCTCTCTTTCTGCCCATCCATCTATCTTGCACTGACGTTTTTTGGTCGTTTGTGGGCTAGCCATCCCACTGGGTAGAGAAGGAACTCTAATGTTTATAAAAGCCTTTAATGTGCTATGTAATTACTCTGGCAACACCTCCTCTTATTACTCACTCCAGTAAAGCACCTTACATTCACCCTGTCAGAGAAAGAGAGAGCACAGAAGACTCTATCTCTGTCTATAACTTTCTATTTCTCAGTCAAACCCTCAGCTCCATCAAATATTCTTTTTCTGATTTTTGTTTTTTTGGTTTTTTTTTTGCTTTTCTATCCATTCTTCTTCATGGTCCTCCCCAGCATATATCAACTTGCCCCCTCCACCCTAACTCTTCCTCACTGTCTTCCTCTGTCTGTCTGTCTCTCAGCTTTGACAACTTTGCAGGTGGTACTTAATGCTACAGTACATTTGTCTTTGGAAAAACAAAGGCATTCCTTGGGCTGGTTCAGAGAGGAGAGTCTGAGGATAGAAGAGGATGAATGGAACTTTTGCTGAAGAAAAATGAGAGAGGGAGTGGGTTTAGGGGTGAGTAGGCAGGGCCATTGAAGAACTAAACATTGTGGGTGAGCATGGATGTGTGTGGATACATGCAAGAGTGGTCAAGCCTGACGGCTGCCTTTGTAGCGCTCACCCTCTTTGTTACACTGGACTTCTAGTGAACAACCCAGTTCCGACACAGTTGCACGGCATTGTCTTTTGCTTCTCATCCTTTTTCCCCATTCTCCTAAACCCCTTTTCACACTTCACGATCTACGACTCCCTAGCTTTACAACAGCATTCTTTAAACAGGATTTGGATTTAAGTTAAGCTCTCGATTATTTGAGCTTTTCTGTGTGAAGCAGACTGTAGGCTGCACTCTACATTAAGCTCACAGAGGTGGAAGTACCTCAATCCTTTTTTTTTTTTTCAGCCCCTGGCTTTAGGACTAATGCATGCTGCACACTCCTCAATTTGTAGGGTAAACTGGAGCTAAACCTCTACACCAGCACCTGCCCCTCCTGAGGCCTCTCTACTCTCCTTCCTCTCATTTGTAAGGCAAAATATTATAACAAATTAAGCAGCATAACAATGGGAGGGTGTTGAGCCTGACGTCAGTCTGCGTTTCATTAGCATGGCTCGCTAACGTGTACCATCTGGAGGGGCCATAAGTGAGCTTTGCCGCTGCCCAGCATGCTGTGCCCTCGTCTGGATTGCCCATCCTGCATGGCCCCCTACTTCTCTAGATCCCCAACAGTGGCCCCTTCATTATGGCATCTTTAATTTAAGCCCGTCACACATCACCCGACACCCACACTACCAGGCCCCAATCTTTTGTCCTACAGCAGAGAGATAAAGAGTGAAATAGAGAAAGAGAGTGAGAATGAAAGAAAGGGAGGTGATTTTGACTTACAAGTACTTATTCTATCTGTATATTTTGTCCGTCTAGGATCCTTCTGTCATGGTCTGCTTCGCTTACTCTTTCACTGCACCTGACACATACTGTACCCAGGAGGAAATAGCATGGAGAAAGATAAAAGAAAACAAAAATCCAATGACACTTCTTCTATCACCCTCTCCTCTTTACTGTCACTGTGTGCTTCTTTTTTTACAGACGCACCAAGCAGACATCACAGCTGGTTTTGAGCAGCCACAGAAATATAGAATGTGACAGAAATGTGGAAGCTGACAACCGACTGGAACAGGATGCAGTTTTAGACAGAGACCAACAAAATGGAATGTGACAGAGTGCTGGAACACAGAAAATATCAGAATTCCACATAATCACATGACCGTACCGAGATATAGCATATGATTGTAATCATGAAAGATCCACTGCCACTCAAAAATTTTGAATTTTATTACAGTATCTGGAGGTTTATTACAGCTCTATTAGTGTCACAGACTAAACTAAATCTAAACTTACAATTAAAATGGAAAAAATATATATTTTTTTAATTTAAGGACTTATTTAATGGCCAGACTGAGATCCTAAAGGGACTCTAAATGAGTTCTTTATTAAAGGCAGATGCATTTGGAAGGAAAACCAGTAAACCCCTTTAAACCAGTGATTACAGTTTGTACCTTGTGTGTCAGTTGCAAACAGACTGTATCTTTTTTAAAAGCGCATTTTTTCCCAATTTCATAATTTGACAGTTCTCACCCTCTAGCTAGTTCCCCCATAACATGACAGGTAGCAACCAGGGAGGATGAAAGCTAGCACATACTTTCTCTGAGACATGTGAAGCCAGCTACAGCACCTTTTGAAACTGCTCACAGAACACACTTGGAGTAAAGTGCTAACTACCCTCTTCCAAATGCCTGAGCTCACAGACACCCATTATTAGCTAGAGTGTAGATTGACAGGGCAAAGTGTAATGCCATCCCTCCCACCCAGACAGAATGGCCAGTTTTACTTTCTTGGACTCCTTATTCAAACTGGCAATCTCCCAATGATAGGGCAGCAGAGACTATTTAGCAATGAGAGGGGTATTTCTTTTGGGGTTTGAGGAATTTAGCAATAAAAGGGGTATTTATTTGTAAGTTTGAGGTATTTAGCAGTGAGCAGGGTATATTTGTGTTTGGGGAATAAAGCAGTGTGGGCAGTGTTTACTTTTTTTTTGGATAAGTGCATTTAGCAGTAAGAAGGTATATATTTTGGGGTTTGGGACATTTAACACTGAGGGGGTATTTATGGGGGTGGGGGGTGGCGGCAGGGGCGTGGTCAAGGGCCCGTGTGTGACTGGAGGGTGGAGTCGGGGGAAGGTGTAGAAAGGATGAGCGTGCACCTGTGGATAGTTTATTAATAAGTGTTCTGTGTTTCAATAAGTGGCAGCGAGGAGATAAAAGGAAGATGTGACATGGAAGCCAGAGAGAAAGAGCTGAGCTGATCTGTGTGCGTTTGTGTTTGTCTCTGTGTGAGACCATGAGTTAGAGAGTGTTACAAAGCACTTGCAAAAGAAGGAAGTAAAATAAAGAGCCCTTTTTAAGTTGTCCCAAGCCTGTCTCTCATTTCCTCCTTTTCCTCACAACCTACAAGAGTGTCACACTGGTCCCAATACCCGGGATTTGAGGAAGATATGTCAGCATGGAGCACTCACTCCTCGCTGATATCATCAAAATTGTCACTGGCATCCACCAGACTCAACATCAGTCCCTCCTCAAGCTGTGCACAGAGCAAAAGCAGTGCTTTGAGGCTCTTCTCCAGGATCTGACCGAAGATTGACAGGTGCTTCAGAGTTTGGTCCAGTCCAGCAGCCACTGCAATGGCAGTGTCCATGCCCCACATTACACTAAGATGGGACCGTGGGATGACCAAGAAGCCTTCATACCCACAGATGCATGCTCATCCCTACCATGCCTTTCACCTGACTCAGCTCTCCATTCACACACTGGCCCTCAGCCATGCCTTTGACCAAGCCCAAGTCTCTCAGAAGATTTCGTGTTCACACCCCAGTGATGCCATAGCCATAAGTTGGACTACTGTAACTCACTAATCTCGGGCCTCCCAGCCAGCTCTATCAAACCCCTTCAGATGATTCAGAACGCAGCAGCATGCTCGTCTTCAACCAGCTCAAGAGAACCATTTCACACCCCTCTTCATCTCCCTCCACTGGCTTCCTGTAGCTGCCCATATCAAATTCAAGGCCTTGATGCTCACGTACAAGACCTTGTCTGGAACAGCACCCTCCTACCTCAACTCTCTCCTGAAGGTTTACATTCCCTCATGCAATCTGCAATCAATCAATGACCGACACTTAGTAGTACCTACTCAGCGTGGCCCAAGATCCCTTTCAAGAACCTTCAAACGAACTGTTCCTCAGTGCTGGAATGAACTTCCAACCTCCATCCAGACCACAGAATCTGTCACCATCTTCAAGAAACAGCTAAAGACCCACCTCCTCCGTGAACACCTAACCAACCCCTAAAAAAAAAAAAAACCTTACTCTGGCACACACCTCTACTCTGCGCACTTTGCTTCTTCTGGAACTCAATTAATGGATCTTGTATGGTAGCATTACTTGTATTGTTCTCTGCTTGGTATATCGCTTTGCTTGTATTTTCTCATTTGTAAGTCGCTTTGGATAAAAGCATCTGCTAAATGAATAAATGTAAATGTAAATAAGTGAGAGCTGAGCATCGCAGACAGTATACCCGGACAGAATAATTGACCCGACGCTCAGGGAGGGTATCATGACATATTTCTATTGCATGTTGTGTAACATTAGCCAATCAAAGGCATCTATGATATCTACAGTTGCAATCAAAATTATTCAACCCCCACTGCAAATCAGGTTTATTTCAAAATTTACAGACTTTCAGCTCTCTGCAATGAACAAATCAAACAAAATCAATTGAAATAGTTCAACACAAAGTAACTTCCCCAAATTCAACTGAAAATGCACCTTATAATGACTTCTCCATTTTCAAAATTATTCAACCCCTTCATGACAAGCATCTTTAGTACTTAGTACTTAATACTTTAGTACTTATCACCCTTTTGCTGTTATGACCTGCAGCAAATGAGATGCATAGCCAGACACCAGCTTCTGGTAGCGTTCCTGAGGAATCTTAGCTCATTCCTCATGAGCAATGACCTCCAGTTCAGAAATATTCTTGGGTTTACGTGCCGTCTTCAAATCCCACCAGAGATTTTCTATGGTGTTCAAGTCAGGTGATTGTGAGGGCCCTGTACAAGTATCTTCCAGGAGTTCTTCTGCAACCAAGCCTTGGTGGAATTTGAGGTATGCTTGAGATCATTGTCCTGTTGGAAGGTCCAATGATGCCCAAGCTTCAGCTTCCTCACAGACGGCATGAAGTTTTCTCCTAGGATTTCCTGATACATCAATGAATCCATCTTGCCTTCCACATGCTGCAGGTTTCCAGTACCAGAGGATGCAAAGCAGCCCCAGAGCATCACCGAGCCACCAGCATGCATGAGTGTGGACAGAGTGTTCTTTCTTCATTCTTCTTCCTCCAGACATAATGCTGATCCATCGTGCTGAAAAGTTTTGTTTAAACTGAAACCTCACTGAAACCTCAGTGCCTGTTGCCACCGAGTCTTGCTGCAGGTCTTTTCCAGTCACTTGAGGGTTTTTCACAACCTGCCTTCTCAGAAATCTCGTTGCAGCCATTGATAGCTTCCTTTTTCTGCCTTGTCAAGTTATTTCATTCATTTTCTGCCCCTAGCCAGTTCAGCTATTTCATGTGTTCCAGCTCAAGCACACCTTGTGCAACTAATAAAGCCCTTGATTAGTTGCATCAGGTGTGCTTGAGACAATACCTGTTTTGAAATTTTGTGCTGTTGTGAGGGATTCTATTCAGGGGGTTGAATAATTTTGAAACTGGAGAAATCATTATAAGTTGCATTTTCAGTTGAATTTGGGGAAACCACTTTGGGGAATTTGGGGAAGTATTCATTTAGTTTCTATTTCAAACTATTTCAATAGCTTTGGTTTGATTTGTTCATTGCAAACAGCTGAAAGTCTGTACATTTTGACAATAAACCTGATTTGCAATGGGGGCTGAATAATTTTGATTGCAGCTGTATACCTATGAACTTAAATACAGTTGGTGGTTTCCTCTGAGTGTGTTCAGCTCCCTTGTAACAAAGTATGAGCAGTAGCTCGGAAAAGATTCTGTGGCTGGCTTCATGTGCTAGTCCTCACCCTTCCCAGCTGGTAGCTGTCATATGATAGGAGAAAACTAGCTAATGGTAGGGAATTGGTGATGACTAAAATTTGGAGAAAATGGTATAAGAAGAACCAAACTAAGTCTTTCCTTTGAGTCATAAAACACTTTGATTCATTGTTTTTCCGCTACCAGAACCAACAAAAAATACTTCTAATACCAAGTGTCTCTGAGGGCTGTATTGCAACCTACCAGAGCCAAAAGTCTCATACATGTATCTAAATTGTAATTCTGTACATTACTATAAATATGTTTTTCAAAAGAATTAAATGGTCCACACTGACAAACTGACTTTCGCTAGTTGGTCCAAAGTCTGTAGGTTCACCAGAAAAACATCTTCCTAGAACAATACTCTAAAGACAGTGGTGATCTAATACCACCAGTGGGATTACAGAAAAAAATAGTTCAATCTATTAACTGTAAGACAAATATATGATTTTGGTATAAGTGCCTAATTAGAGTGCCCAAGATTGATACATTTTCTGATTAGGTCTAGATTGTTTCCATTAAAATAAAGAGTCAGAAACATTTCTCAATTCACTCATACGCATTCTTAATTTGTTTCCACATTCTAATAAAAAAAGATAGATAATAAGATAAGAAGGAACTGAGCTAAAACAGGTGCTATAGGTAGGCAGGGCCAGGTAGAGGGAGAGACAGACAAATAGACAGACAGATAGACAAAAATGTGACTGATCCTGAGGACTTGAGGGTAATTGCAGTGTTACAAGTTGACCACAGAAAGAGTGCACAACACATTAAAATTATGAAGCTGAATAAAAGTCCCATCTTAATAATAAATTAAGAATAATGCATTACAAAACAAAACAATTTTTTTTTTATAAGGATGAGCCAAAGATTTTGACTGGCTATGTAGAATATTCTAGAGAAAGGAAGGAAATGAAGTGTTCTCTATCAGCTTATGTACTTGCCAGAGTGTTGATAAGTGAGGTGCTGATAGCTTTTAATGATTATGTATGTGTGTTTTAGAATGTGTGTTAGAGATTGGCAAACATAAGACCTAGTAAAGTGTGTGTAGTGGAATGTGTGTCAAATAGTGAGTTCTCTCTCTCTCTCTCTCTCTCTCTCTCTCTCTCTCTCTCTCATTATTACTCTATTATTATTATTATTATTATTATTATTATTATTATTATTATTAAAGCTAATGGGGTACTGGCCCATCAACAGACTTAGAAGAGTAGAAGAAAGGCATTGTTCTCTAGAATGTCAAGTTAAAGGCAATAGGCCCTGTAGAAATGGATAATATTTCAACAAAACCTCTGAGATCTAGAGAAATAGATCAACAACTATGGACTAGTGTTATGCAAAAAAATGTCCAAAATAAATAAATAAATAAATAAATAAAAAGTTGACACCCTGGCGAACTGATTTGCCCTTAAGAAACTTAAATTTGGCCTTAAAGGCTGTCAAAAACATGACTGGGCTCTGTTATAATTGCAGGTCCTTGCAGTTTGCAGCTACCAAGTTTCCAGCATTATGAACATTAGTACTTTAGATAGCTAACCAAGTTAGCTAGCAAAGTGGCAAGTTAGTCACAAATGACAAAAAACTGCATTTGAAACATTAAAGAAATAATGTGCTTAATGGATCTTTTTTGGAATTGGGGTTGTATACAAGCTAAATAGTGGGATGACAATAAAAACCCACCTGACTTGATCAGATCATAACACATTTTGCCACATAGTATGGGGTGTTTTATGTGGGTTTTCGATTTTTTATTTATTTATTTATTTTTCATGTGAAAGGGATTCCGTCTAGACACCCTACCGCATAGCCCAGACGTGAAGAATATGAGAGATTGTTGTCACATGCAGGGAGTAACCACTACTTACCAGATATTCCTGCAGGTCCTTTAATGTTGATGTTGAATGTATGTCTCTTCGCAGTCTCCCTGATAAGTTTTCTTCTTGTCCTTTCCTTAGTTTTGATAGGATGTCCTGTTCTTGGTAATGTCTCTGTGGTGCCCCATTGTCTCCACTTGTTGATGTTGGACTTCATTCTGTTCCCTGGTACATCTAATGCAGGGGTGTTCAGGGAGTTTGATCACTACTGGTGCACAGGCCCCCAAGAATTTTATAAAAGTACTTTAAAATGTCTAGGGGGCTCCGGGGGCATTTTTTAATTAGTTCAATTTTACATTTTAATTTACTGTAAAGGGCTTACTATAATTTACTGTAAATTGCCTACATAAACTTTTTTTAGGTATCAAAACTGGTTACTGTTTGTTTGATGACAAATTCCATATTTTTATACCTTGGAACTCTGTTTTAACTTAGTCATTTTTAAACAATTACTAACATTCTCTTAATCAATGCAAATTGACAGTTTAATTGATAATTGACCATGTCTAATTTCTATTAAAATTTCTGCAATAAATACAATCCCTAATCAAACACACCTGAAAAATCTAGCCAAAGGCTTGAAAATTACATGCAGGTGTGTTTGATTAGCATTCTTGTGAGTAAACTAACCAACTAGCTCCCTAACTGAACAGATCACTTCAAAAAGCTTTCACTGATGATGACTAAATCCCATAGTTTGTGACAGAATGCCAAAATAGAAGAGATAAGCAAGCATTATTTTAGCAGCTAAGAAACTAATGTTATCGATCAAATCTGTGCCAAGTAAATTCAATCTGGAAAATGGGATGTCCTCATTCAACAAAACGCAAATTCACATACTACTCATTAACACAGTGATAAGCATTAGTCTGGTAGTAACGTCTCTTCAGCTACAGTGTCGTATTATGAATTATTGTCTGGCTGCAAGTCGAGGTTTCCACTGGGAAAAGTTAAGGGAGGAGCAGCACAGCGAGGGAGGCGGGGCGTATGATTGAAGAGGATGCGTAGGATGTTTTTGCTTCAGCTGGTGTTACAGTCAGCCTTTATGTTTTAAATCATTCAAATTATGTATCAGTATTATCAATCCATAATTTATCAGGAAAATTTTCCTGGGGCTCGTGCCCCAGTGAAAAGGGTCTAGCTACACCCTGATCCAATGTTTTGAAAATTATTTTGTACCCATCTTCTGATTAATACCTTTCAACAATGAGATCCTGTATGTGCTTTGTAATCTCTTTGCAGACCATGGTTTCAGCAGTCAGATGAACCCAAGAAAATCCTATAGAAACCTGCTGCTCTTTATTTGGGGTTTATCAGAATCACTTTATTGATGACAGGTGTATGATAATTACTTTTGAACATGAGTTTGAACGTGATTGGTTCATTCTGCGTGCAGTCACATGCCGCATTATAAAAAATTATTTTGTTGGTTGCTATATCACATTAACATTGGAAAACAATCTGATATCTTTTTTTTACATTACAAAATCAGCTATTTTAATAAATGTGTGTCTTAAAATTAATACTAATACTACCACTGTCTATAACAGTTGATAGATATTACTAATTTAACTGCCTTTAATAAATCTTTCATTTAGAGTCCTATTAGGATCTCAGACCAGTTTGTACGTCCTTAAATAGAAAGTTTATGTAAATTTTTATGTAGTAAGTAAAATACAAGTACTTGTATTTTCCTTATTTAGTAGCAACTCTGCATATGTGGTTTTGCAATGAACATGAGAAACTGAAAGAGTTAAAAAAAAAAAAAAATTGACTGAAAGCATATTTACAGTCATATGAAAAAAGTTTTTTTGTTTGTTTGTTTTTGTTTTTTTACATATTTGGACAAGCAAACATGTGATCCTCTTTGAAACAGTGCCTATTAATAAAGTTGATACACTCTATCAACTGATACATAAAATTGTAGTAATTTTTGTAGTAATTTTTACAATTTAAATTAACAACAAAAAAAAACAACAGATCAATCACATGGAAGAAAAAAAAATAAGTAAGTACACCCCTACATTTATCACACCTTCAAATCCATAATATTAGAATCAGGTGTTCAAGATTTGGTGCCAGTGATTAGAACCTGCTTAGGGAGTGCAGGTGTCTGGTGTTCCATTTGTTATTGAGGTGTGTGGTGTCATCATGCCAAGAGCTAAAGAGTTCTGAAAGGCCTTTAGAAAAAAGGTTATGGATGCCTGTGAGTCTGGCACGGGATTTAAAAAGATCTCCAAATTATTTGAAATACATCATTCCAGAGTAAGGAAAATAATCTACAAGTGGTGCAGATTTCAAATGACTACCAATTTGTCCAGAACTGGCTGTACCAGCAAATTCAGCCCAAGAGCAGACCGTCTAATGCAAAAAGAAGTCTCCAAGAACCCCAAAATTCTTGCAACTGTTGGTGTCAAAGTGTATGCTTCTACAATCAGAATGAGATTGCACAAATTTGACCTGCATGGGAGGCGTGCCAGGAAAAAGCCTTTGCAAGACTACAGTTTGCCAATGAGCATAAGACTGGACAGCTTGCATTTATTGATTCAAATATGAATTCTGCATCATATTTAAGAGTGCTTGAAGATAATGTGAGGTCATCTGTTCAAATGTTGAACAGGATAATGATCCTAAGCACACAAGCACATCCACCACAGAATGGCTCAAAAAGAAGAAATGGAGGGTTATTTAATAGCCTAGTCAAAGCCTGGATTTGAAACCCATTGAAATGTTGTGGGGGGATTTGAAACGGGCAGCACATGCAAGAAAACCCTCAAACTTCTTACAAATGAAAAAAAATATTGCATGGAAGAGTGGTCAACAAATTCCAGCAAGCCTGGTGGACAGTTATGCAAAAATGCCTACAAGAAGGTATTTCTGCTAAAGGGGGCAATACTAGCTTCTGAGGCCAAGGGTGTACTTACTTTTTTCACAAAATAATATCACATCTATTGATATTTCTGTTGAATAAATGATTGAAAAGTCTAATTTTCCTTGTGGTTTTGTTCGAGTATATCAACTTCTTTACAAGGCACTGTTTAGTAATCATGTAGTAGTCAATGTGAATTGAAGTTAGATCATTGTAGTCAGTGTATCGCTACAATTATCATTTTGTTTATGTCAAAGCCATTCAGACAAGTTAGAAGTTCTATGATTTAATTGTTAGCTACTGATAGACATGAGACATGCAAGTATTATTTGTTGGAAAGTCAATCTGAGCTCATGAAAACTATGTATGAATGTGAGCAAGCGTGACGTGGTTGGATTTTGTTTGCGTTGTGGGAATTGTTATGATTTGGAGGTGTTGGGGAATGTTTGACATTTGTTTGACAAGAGTTCTGAAACGGGGTTCGAACACTGATCTGGAATGAATTTAGTCTCCTATTTGGACAAACTGTTGCATTTTTTGTTAACAGTAACCTAACCATGTCCACTATTGAACTAACCACAGATCAGCCAATCAGAAACAATCCCTCAGTCCAATAGCAGTAGAATCTGGAGTCCTTTTGTCCTTCCTTTAAAAAGCCCCTCGAACACCATAAGCAATCCAGTAGTTGAGCGTGATATGTATGTGCATGTATTTTTGTCATCATATGCAGTAATCAGTAGCAGTGTGTGTGTGTGTTTAGTACTTTACCAGTGTTCCTTGGCGTGCTCTGAAGTTGCCTGTTTTTTAAAGACGTTTGTCATTTATGACCATAATTTTCCTGCTCGGATGACTGAAATAGTGTGAAAATCCATTCACACCCAACGCACACACGCAAACACACACACACACACACCCCACCACCACCACTACCATCAGTGGTGTTAGTTTTGAGTGTACTCCATGGTATTTGAATATGTTGTTTGGCTATAGTGTTGCTGCTAGTTGATGGTTTAAGCACATCACTGTTTATGTGAATAACTCCTGTCTGATGAAAACTCTTGCTTTTTTGCTACTGCATCAGCAGTTACAACTGAAACATGTCCAAAGTAGTGTTGATGATGAATTTCGTTAATGCATTGTTGCAGTGTGACATTTTTATTAGGCATATTTGTGGCTAAACATAAACACAAATTTATTGGACAGTTCACAGATAATCATTAGGCTCGCTAGAACGAACACACACACACACACACACACACACACACACACACACACTTCTGCAGACATTCATGCACATATATAAATTCTGCCTTACAGCTGCATGCAAAAATCTTTACACAAGAACAGAACATACAACATATACAAGAGCTCTGTCTTTTTTGATCTCTCTCTCTCTCTCTCACACACACACACACACACACACACACTGGTTTCTGAGCTGCAGCTGAAGGCCCAGCTGCAGCAGTGATGTCATCGCTTGCTGCCACTTTGCTGATTGGGACTCTTTATTGAAAGCAGAACACTTTGATTCTGCTTCAAGTGCTGGTAACGGACTCGTGCGCACATACACACACACGTGCACATACACACACGTGCACACACACACGTGCACACACACACGTGCACACACACACACACACACACACAGACACAGTGCTACATTACTCTGACAGTTTGTATCATGATATCAGCACACTCTCTACAGAGGCTTTCTTTACTGAGACACCGTGTTAGCTGCATGTTATCAGATTATTATTATCATTATTATTATTATTATTTTTTGCACAGCTTAAGGGTCAAAAGTCTATAAATCATTCATTGTCTTACTTTTCGAAATGGAATAAACTCTGTGTGTGTGTGTGTGTGTGTGTGTGTGTGTGTGTGTGTTTCTCCCCTACAGGGCTGTGTATTTGCTTTCTTGGCTTTGTCGTGTGTCTTTCCAGGCTTTGAAGACAGTTCAGTCTGCTAATAAAAGACAGGTCTCTGCCACAACAAAGGGCCCTGTGCCCAGACTCAATAAACAATTTATTTTGCCCCCCCTCCTCCTGCTCATTCTCTTTATTTCTCTCTTGCTCTTTTTCCTTCTTACCCCCCCTTCCAGTTCAAACCCCTGCCTGTCCTCTTTTTTTTTTTTTTTTTTTTTTTTTTTCTTTTTTTGTT
>JANDJT010000041.1:20185211-20206453 GCA_024331685.1 Stegophilus panzeri
GGGGGTTTACGAGGTGGTTCAGTTCTAATGTGCACACATATGCTCATTTATTTGGCACCCTAA
The DNA here is from genome assembly GCA_024331685.1 of Stegophilus panzeri. NCBI lineage: Eukaryota > Metazoa > Chordata > Actinopteri > Siluriformes > Trichomycteridae > Stegophilus > Stegophilus panzeri. Next base: position 20,185,275 of record JANDJT010000041.1, read on the forward strand.
GAAAATGATTATCTAGAACATGTTGTGTGTGTACACTCTTCATATATATCAGGATATTTTGACTGCTCTGTGTGCGTGTGATATGAAGGGGTCATCGTCAGGTTCCCTTTATGGAGCAGACCCTCTCAGAGCCAGGACAAGATCAGCAAGTGTGCCCTCAGGCTCTGACTAAATGAAAAGTCATACATTAAATGTTTGTTAATATGTTTTTAGTAATAGTATGAACTGAAAAATGCAGGCTACAGAGATCACAAACATTTCTGAAATACCTTTAAAAAAATGTCACTCTAAAACAGTTTCCATAAAGTGCTATCGTCTAATCCCTGTTAAAACAGCCTTAAAGTGAAACAGACTGACTCAGCGCACTGTCACTTTCACTCAAAGGTTACATTCTGCAAACACAAATACACACACACACACACACACACACACACACACACATTCAAGCCTGGCTAGTACATCTGATGCATGAAATAGAAAATATTATTTTGTATTTGTTCTTGATGGTCATAGAAAAAGTATGGGTTTTTTTTTTTATTAAAATGCATTTTTGTTCTGTAACTTTACACTTTAAAAATATAGAAAATACCCTTCCATGGTGAAATAAATAAATAAATAAATAAATAAATAAATAAATGTGTGCACCATGCACACATGCATTCACATCTAGCAGCAATTTAGAGTAGCTTACCATCATGTTCTTGGAAGGTACGAGGAAACCAAAGACCCCAGTGGAATCTTGTGCAAACACTGGTCCCCCGAGCTTAGGACTGACGCTGGACCTCGCCACTCGTTTTCAACAGACAAACATTAAATCATCCATCCGTCCATTTTCCATAACCCTTAGGGTCACACGGGAGCCTGGGGCCTATCCCAGGGAACTCGGGGCACAAGGCGCGGGACACCGTGGATGGGGTGCCAAGCCATCGCAGGGCACACTCACACACTACGGACAATTTGGAAATGCCCATCAGCCTACAAGTCAGGTTTTTGGACTGGGGAGGAAACTGGAGTACCTGGAGGAAACCCCCCAAAGCACAGGGAGAACTCCCCGCACATAGAGCAGAGGTAGGACTCGAACCCTCAACCCCGGAGGTGTGAGGCAAACGTGCTAAGCACTAAGCCACCATGCCCCTCCCCCCACAGAATTACAAGCATTTAGAAGCAGACTGCTGCAAATATTCATCAATGTGACGATTATTGACGGAACCATAATTTCATAACCTTATGAGCTTGGTGATAAATGAGATAAATTAACTTTATGACCCTCATCTCCCTCATCTGATGCCCAGTTAAACCAATTTTTTGTTTGTTGAGGTCTACAATATATTGGGAGTTTAAAGAGAAACTGGGGTCTTTTAAACAGCTTCTATAGACCTAATCAGTCTGTAATCATACAGGTGAGCAGGATTTCCAGATGGATTGCTAGTATCTGGTCAATGGAGGAAATAGCTACTACTGAGTAATGGTAAATATCAACATAACAGGCGATCAGGTAAATAAAAGGTTGTATTTTTTTTTACTTACTAATATGTGTAGTGGCCTGGACATGCCCTTCACATGATGAACCTTTGAAAATGTCTGTTATACTACATACTATAGTTATGAAAACTACATACATTCCTGGATTGAAATATGTTTTACCTTTGCATTATCTCAACTACAAATATAGTAGTTGACACTTGGTATCTGATTACAAACTGATTGGTTACGCTTACGTCTGTTTCACTAACAACTTGATCATAATCTGACATTCACTGTGTGAGGAAATGATACTTAGCTAGTGAGGTTTTAGACAGATTAACATAGTTTTTTTTTATCACCCTGTTTGTTAAACTGGCTCCTTATCCAACACAATCTTTGCGGCAAGATTATGAAGTAAATTTTTTTCCCACAATTCAACCACAACAACATCCACCATCCATATATGTAACAATATGTTTTATTGATATAGCACCTTTACAGAGCTCAAGGATGCTTTACAATAGCAATACAACAATACATAAACAAGGAACAATCATGGACAAACACAAAATGTGAAAAACAATGAACAAACAAACAAAAAAAGTGAAAAACACAGTACAGATAGTACAGTCACTGAGAGCAAAATGCATAGCATCACATTAGGACAAATAATACATAAAACAAATACCCTCACACATGATTTTATGCAGATGCCAGTGATCCTGACCCTTTCTGCACTCCGGACCTACCTGATCTGTTCAGATGACCTACCTCTGGATGGAGCGCTCATCAACTGGAGGCTACAGCCTGGAGATTGTTTAGGATGGTGCCGCTTGAAGTAGCATGAAATGGTTTTGGACCTCAATTCCACAAGGACATTCTCACTGTGGTTGCTGGGACTACGGTTGCTGCTATGGCCTTGGGACTGCAGTAACCACATGCAGTTTTGCACTCAGATCTCCTTTAGTGAACAGTGGACTAGTTCAACAAAGACTTCATGTACAAACCATAATGAACTTTCTTTTACTTATACACTATCCGTCGTTAACCAGATGAGGACGGGTTCCCTTCTGAGTCTGGTTCCTCTCAAGGTTTCTTCCTCATATCATCTCAGGGAGTTTTTCCTCACCACCGGCTCGCTCAATAGGGATAAATCCACACACTTAAAATCTCTATCCTGTGTTTATATGTTTCTGTAAAGCTGCTTTGAGACAATGTCCATTGTTAAAAGCGCTACAGAAATAAAATTGAATTGAACTGAATTGAATAGATACCTTTTAAGCTGAGATTTGAACTCGGAGATGGATGTGATGAGGGAAGAATCAGACAGAGTTATTCCAGATCTTGGGTGCTACAACACTGAAAGACCTGCCACCCATAGCAGAGAGGCGAGATCTAGGGACAGAGAGGAGTCCGAGCCCAGAAGACCTGAAAGAGCGGGTCAGATTGTAGGGGAGAAGCAGTTCACTGAGATAGCAAGGTGGCAAAACGTGAAGTGATTTAAATGTAAGCATGATTATTTTATATTTAATCCGAAACAAAATCGGTAGCCAATGCAGTTCAGACAGGACTGGAGTGATATGAGCTGAGTGCTTGGTATGTGTAAGAAGTCTTATTTCATGACTGCCCTGGTCATCCAGCCCAAACATGTTTGCTGTCAGGGAACAGTTTCCAAATGCCAGGAAACAACAGGGAGGAAATGGAGACGTAGCAATATGTTGCATTTAACAAATAACTCAGTGTGGTTTTTGGAGGATACACCAAGTGAGAGTTATTATCCACCAGAATGCTAACATTACTAACAGAAATGGCATTAATGATCTCATGTCCTCCAAAGTGTAAAATAATGAGTTTTCCTTCACAATGCATTTTGTTACATTTACATTTGACGTACTGTATTTTGTATTAGGTTTTAAAATACATTTTCATTTATTTTTACCCAACCCTGAATATAATCAGTATTGGGTAGATTACTGAAGTATTACTGACTGTGGTACTGACTATAAACTTTTCTTTTTTTTTTAATGTGCTTATTTACATACATTAATGAATGTCATTACTTTTAAGTGCACTGGGACATGTAATAATAGTACTGATGATTCCAGTAAAAGAACAATCCTTTTACTATAATTTTCACACTTCAAATTTCATTCAATGTAAAAATACAATACAACAACAATGACATTTCATGCCAATAGAGTTCAGCCAAAAGTATCAGGGCATGGCTTGTTTTCCTGTACTTATTTTATTTTACAATCTGAATTTTATGAAGTATACTTTTTTTTTTTAAACTTTCAGTATAAGACTCCACATCAAAAGAATGAAAACCACACTCAACTGATGTTAGCCCAGGCATAGTGATGGTTGTTATGCAGCTTGTGGGTAGACTTGGTGTATTCCAAACTGTTAGAATATGATTTTTTTACTTAAATAATGTCAAATAAAATATAAATATATTGTATATTCTGTTGAAACACTAATTGCCTCTTTTAAGTGACCAACAATTTTTAAAAATGTTGCTATTTGACAGATATAAGCCAATATTCCACTGATTTGCTCACCTTTCATGATGTTGCACAATCGTATGGCAGTATGCCCACTACCCCCATTTACCTTCATAGAGTTATTACTACACCTAGTAAATAAAAAACAAGACCAATAAGAGCCAATACAGGCCCATTGGGGCAGGAATCCTACTTCCCCATGCTAACTCTATGAAAATTTTCAATAGAGGAGAAGCAGCAAACAGGAAATGTAATGACAGGATTGGCAGATTCGCACTTTTTGCGAATATTCTGTTTAAAAATGACCATCAAGATCCTGTTTTATAGTAAATAACTGGAATGAAATGAATAAATTTCCACAAAAAAAGGCAAAGTATTAGTACAGACAGTGTATATGATGTACAGAACCATTTCTATTGTAAGATCCAGTATATTGCAAAGATTGGGGAAGGGGGATTATGGAGTGAAATGTCCATACATCAGAAATGTATGTGCATCATAGTGACCTTCAAGGACCTGCAAGCACTGGGAAGTAGAAAAATGTGTCCCCTTTTCCAATGCCCAGATTTTTGGGGTTAGTTTTAGGTCTTTTGTGTGGTTTTTGAGATATTGTCGTGCTGGAAATTTTGTTGAAACCTGGTGACCCTTTTTAATTGTAGCTCTTCTGTGTGTGTCTTGCACAATGTGAAATTTCTAAAACCACACAAAATGAGCTGCTAGACTGTATACTAGATGACAGTATGCAGTTGACTCAAAAAATTCACTAGATAGTAGCAGATAGCATAAGAGTGAAAGCCTCTCTACTTAATTTCATTTGAGGATATGTTGTTATTAATGTTGTCCTGCCGACCAGAATTTATGGTCAAAAGCCAACGCTGCTGGCTAATATGCATGTCATGCCACCAATTGATTCTTACATACAGTCATAGTAAGGTCACTGGGTTGGATTTGATCATAAATAGTATGATTTTTGCCTCCCCAAAGCTTTGGCTTAACACAGTATTTATAGTCAAATATGACTGTTCCCTGTTTAGTAATACATAATGTAAGCCTGTAGTAATAAGACAAAAGTATTTCTCTGATCATTGTAGTTGACCATTTTTCCAGCTTTAGCCAGCTAGCTTTGTTGTTATTAATTTTTTAGCATTAGCTAGATAGTTTGGTTACAAAATTTCCTCTAATAGAGGAGGCATTCTCTAACATTAACTAGATTTGTTTGGGGTTCATTTCTAATGTTATAGAAATGACCAGCTAGCATTGTTTAGGGATATTCTTTAGTACTAGCTATTTGTTAGGGGATTTACTTTAATGTACGCTAGCTATTTTTTTTAGCATAAACACAATCAAATTCAAAGTGAACTTTATTGTCATTCAGACCATACAACAAAGAGTGCACAGCAGAACGAAAATTGTGTTTCTCCAAGCTCAATGTGCAGAAATCAAAACAAAACAATTTTTGAAAATAAATAAATTATAGCACATAGTACCTGTAAACTTGACGCTAGTAAATATTAATATAAAATGTTCAAGTAATTTGAAAATGAATTATTGCATAGAAAAATAACAGCAGGTTAAGATTTATATTCATAGATATATACAAAGGGTTAGATAGCTATCAAGCAAAACTTTTTTGTAACCAACATTACCTAGCTAACTAGGGTGACATTTCTGGTAGATTAGTGATGCAGCAAAATTAGCCAAGTCTTTTTTTAACCAGTCCATTTTACACTGTACATTCATTTGTGTTTGAATTGTGGTATATTGTAATTTACTCATTTATTGTCAAATGCACAATGACCACCATTGTCTTTCTCGTTTCTTCTTTTTTATTTTTGTCTTGCTATTGTTCCCACCAGCCAGCTCTTAATTATCATACAACAGCTCTCAAATGGGGAGGGTGAGGTCAAGTGTATGCTTCCTCCGAAACACATGATGCCAGCCAGCACATCTTTTCTGAGTTGCTGCTCATAAGACGTCACAGGGCAGCTGAACACACTCAGAGGAAAGTTCTAACTGTCCTCTTACTCATACACATGAATTTACAGATGCCTTTGATTGTCTAGTATCGCTCTGATTAACCAGGAGAGAGCATGAGTAGTGATGCTCTCTTGGAATCCTGGCCACATCATCAGAATCATCAGGATGCTTCTTGGTTTTAGTTATCAGCCATGAACTTGTATATGGCTGGTGTTAGGATTTTATTCTGCCACAGAGTAGATGGGCATTACTAGCAGATTGGTGAAGGTGATTGATTGATTATCGGGTTACAATGGCACCTGTCAAGCAACTGACGAGTTCTCAAAGTTGATGTGTTGGAAGCAGGAAAAAATAGGATCTGAGCGTGAGGATCTGAGCGACTTTCACAAAGGCCTAATTGTGATGGCTAGACGACTAAGTTGGAGCATCTCCAAAACAGCAGGTCTTGTGGGCTGTTAATGGTATGCAGTGGTTAGTACCTACAAAAGTGGTCCAAGGAAGGACAACCGATGTACCGGCGACAGAGTCATGGCCACCCAAGGCTCACTGATGGGGAATGTGGGGAGTGAAGGCTAGCCCATCTGGTCCACTTACAGAGAAAAGCTACAGTAGCACAAATTGCTGAAAAAGTTCACACTGGCCATGATAGAAAGGTGTCAGAACACACAGTGCATCACAGCTTGTTGTGTATGAGGCTGCGTAGCCACATACCGGTCAGAGTGCCCATGTTGACCCCTGTTTACTGCCGAAAGCAACTACACTGGGCACGTGAGCAATGGAAGAAGGTGACCTGGTCTGAAGAATCATGTTTTCTTTTACAACATGTGGACAGCCAGGTGCATGTGTGTCACTTAGCTGGGGAAGAGATAGCACCAGGATGCACTATGGAAAGAAGGCAAGCCTGCAGAGGCAGTTTGATGCTCTGGGCAATGTTCTGCTGGGAAACCTTGAGTCCTGGCATTCATGTGGATGTTACTTTGACACGTACCACCTACCTAAACATCGCTGCAGACCAAGTACACCCTGTCATGGCAACGGTATTCCCTAATGGCAGTGGCCTCTTTCAGCAGGATAATGCTCCCTGCCACATTGCAAAAATTGTTCAGGAATGGTTTGATGAACATGACATGTTCAAGGTGTTGAATCGGCCCCCAAATTCCCCAGATCTCAATCCGATCTTGCATTTGTGGGACGTGCTGGACAAACAAGTCTGATCCAACCTCACAACTTACAGGACTTAAAGGATCTGCTGCTAAAGTTTTAGAGCCAGATACCACAGCACACCTTCAGAGGTCTTGTGGAGTCCATACCTCTATGGGTCAGAGCTGTTTTGGTGGTACAAGGGGGACCTACACAACATGTAGATTTCACTCTATCCTACTATCTTTCTCTCCCTGTCTCTCTTTCTACAATGTCTTTCACTTTCTCTCCATCTCTTCCCTACTCACCAAGTCTAATGGGATAGTGATTAGTGGACACATTCATATTTTCCTTTCAATGTGTTGTGCCAGCAAAACGCCTGTAAGCCCTACGACACTAAGGACAGTTGTGCCAGGGGAGTGTGAGTGTGCTGGTAAGTGTGGGTGATTGGTGTAAAAGCAGCACAGCATGAGACACTTGTTTACAGTGTTATTCTGAATACATTGTGTCTGTCATGTGCTGAGTTTTGCCATGTTTCCATGCATTGTGTCCACACGGAGAGTGTGTGGTGTGTGTGTGTGTGTGTGTGTGTGTGTGTGTGTACTGGTAGTCGTGGGAACTTTAACTTTGTATTTGGAGGTCCAAATGCAGTGCTTGGTGCAATGAAACCTGAACCCCCCCCTACTCAAACACACACTCATGTTCCCCTTACCCACCCAGCACTCTGAATTAAGACACATGTGGAAACAATTCAGCTGGTGCCCTGAGCAGGCAAGCCCTCGCACACTGAGGTACATACACACACATACATATACACAAAACATATCCATTGCTAACACACTCATTGCGTATACGCGGCAAACCTGCCCACACACACAGTGCATGGGAGCCACACACAGGCACATAGGTAAACATTCATAGCACATGCAGATGTATTCAAGTCTCCATGCTTCACTTGATGTGAATATATAAACAGAAGAAGAAAAAATCACTTCCGACACATCACGCACTCTGTGCACTAACCACTATTTTAACTTCAGGATACAGAGAGAACGAGAAAGATGTGTTAACAGCAATGGCTTGGCATTTTAGATCATTTTTTTCAGGTTGTGAGTATGTGTGTATGTGTGAATGTTCAGAGGTTTGAGTCATCTCCCATGAGACTCTGGTAAGTGAGCACCTCAGGGTCCTGCAGAGTTGCGTTTTAGGCCCATTGTTTTTGTTTTTGCACCTGGTTACATGGAATTCAAAGTGAATTAACAATCTGGTGATGTGGCTAGAACCTAATTTATGGATAAGCTAACATCTTTTGTAATGCTTCAGAGCAGCTGGCCAGAAAACATCTGGAGCCTCAAGGAGAGAGAGTTCTCACCTATCACACTGAATTAAGCTATGAGTGAAGTTAGTGCAGAATTTCCAGGCCAGGCTAAGCACAGACTATATGTGTGAGAGAGAGAGAGAGAGAGAGAGAGAGAGAATGTGCAAGTTAGTGTACATATGCAAGAAGAAAGGGCAGGGTTGTTTTTTTGATATAGCCAAAGTGCAGAAACAAGCCAAATTCTGTAATTTAATATTTCACTGCTTCAACATCTGGAGCTGCATATAAAAATGGAAAATGGAGGGAAGGAATGAGAGAATTAAAGAGAGAGTGAGCGAGAGAGAGAGAGAGAGAGAGAGAGAGAGAGAGAGAGAGAGAGCAAGAAAGATGAAAACACATCCTCTTCTATAGAATAGCCATCCTAATACTCTTCTTTCTTGATTTCTAAAAGTAAAAATATGGGTTTTTTTTAAAAACATTTTTGTTGTCTTGCAATAGAGGCCTTTTTTTAAGTGGTAGGTAATGTGGGTGTAACACATATGCACATACAAATACGTTCACATGCATGCTATGTGTGTAATCGTCTCTTGGCATAAGAGTGTAGGTGATCTGAGTGTGATTATTGCTTGGCTCTGTCAGTGGTGATGATGACATTCAATACTCTGTGTGTGAGTGTATATGTGTTTTCCATCATGTACAAATTGAAATCAGCCTTTTATAACTACAATTATCACCATTCTACCATGCTAACTAATAAAACCATTACAACCATTATTCATTATTGAGCCTGAGGTTCCTGCTCACACAGACCGGAATACTCAGTATTTATCACTTGTGTAATTACGCTGACGTGTGCTCTGTGTCACGCTAAACAATTATGAGTAACACAGCTATTTTCCCTTCAAATGCCACTATCTGCAAATGCTGATCTGTTTGTGTATGTTAGTGATTGCATGTGTCTTTCACTCAGTATCTATTCATCTATGAATTATCGATTCTCGATGTTTATGCGTCGATTCCTTTGATTGGCTTCGCCACCAATTGAGCACAGCTGTGTTTGAACAAGTAGATATGAAGTCAAGGAAGACAGCAGTACACAACCACACACATACCCTCAATCTGTACGTGTGCCCAGATTGTGCTAATCCTCTATCTTCACTCTCATTAATGTGTGTTTGCTTTCGTCACGGTTCTCGATTATCATCTGAACAACTGGAGAGAAGTCAGCGCTTTTGTTTGTAATTATAGGGACTTGAGAATAAAGGGAATTATGAGTAAAAAGAAGACAGAGAATGATTGAAGGAAAAAAACAACAACTTCAATGTGTCTGTGACGTATTAGTCATTTTTACTGTAATTGTTTTTTGACCCCTCTTCCCCTTTTCCCCTTTTCCCCTTCTCTCTCTCTCTCTGTTCATCCCCAAACACTAATGCAGTGAAAAGGGAAATATGCATAGTGACTGTTCTCATGTGGAATGCTCCAAAACTGTTGGTCTTTGACTGTCAGTTTGAGTCCAGAGCGTGGAGTGACTGCTTATTGATGTGTGTTTGCTTTGGAAATATGTGCAGGCCTCAGTTCTGGGAAAGCCTGGGTCTAGAGTAAGACTCTAACCCGAGGGAGGGAGCTGGCCACTGGGTTCATTGATTTGGTGTTGCATGTGATGGCTCTTGGAAGATTTAGGCTACCTCTACTATTACAGAGACATTTGTCTTCAAATGCATGCAGACAAAAGCAGACAATTCTAGCCTAATGTATTTCACATTTACACTGACTTGTCGCAGAATTTGGTTTGTCCCATCCTGCTCAAAAGGAAGAAAGATCATGAAAGATCATCACTCATAATCATGTGATTGTCTAGACTAGGATCATCTCTCAGTTTCAGAGTGCTGTTAATCCATGCACTTGCCTTGTACAATAAAGGCATGAGTTGATTACATGTATTTCATTTTTTGTTCCTTAGTGCCCTTGTTTCGGAGCCTTCAGTGATACAATGGTTTATCACCAGTAATCTTGCAGTCTGGAGCAGATCTCCTTTTCTCTTATTCCTCCATTCTCACTTTTAACTGATGCTTGCTCTAACAGAAAATAGAGAAGCCATTAATTGCACAATAGTGGAGCAAACAGGTGCCAGAGAGTATGTGAAAATATCTCATACAGCCCAGACAAATAGTCCAGTAAATTCTCTTGATCTATGGTATTCTACTATTTCTAGAGACATAGTGTGACTATTGGTAGTACAAAGTGGCTAGATTAATCATGGAACACTAGGATTGTTGTGAACTGCATTGGGATGAGTTGGTGAGAATTGGATTTTGGCAGGGTGGTAAGGATTACCTTGGGGAGGTAATTAATTGGGGAGGTAAAGTTTGGCTGGTGAAGGGTAGTCAAGTAAGGGTTAAGTTGGTAAGGACTGATATGATCTTGATATGGATTGGGTTTGCAACAGGCAGGCATTGATATTAAAATTGCTTTGGAAAGGTTTTGATGGTTTTGGTAAGGGTTACACTGATAAGTTGTAATAAGTGGTAGGTTGGTATATGATGGTTTTGGTAAGGATAATGCTAACAAATCGTAAGTGGTAGGTTGGTACGGATAATGCTGATAAGTGGTAATAAGTAGTAGGTTGGTAAGGGTTAGTTTTGGAAAGCATAATGCTAATAAGTGGTAATAAGTGGTAGGTTGGTAAGGGATGATTTTGGTAAGGATAATGTTGATAAGTGGCAATAAGTAACAGGCTGGTAAGGGTTAGTTTTGGGAAGGATAACACTGATTGGTGGTAATAAGTGGAAGGATGGTATGTGATGGTTTTCGTAAGGATAACACTAACAAGTGGTAATAAGTGGTAGGATGGTAAGGGTCAGTTTTGGTAAGGATAATGCTGATAAGTGGCAATAAGTGGTAGGTTGGTAAGGGTGGGTTTGGTAAGGATTGTGCTGATAAGAGGAAATAAGTGGTAGGTTGGTAAGGGATGGTTTTGTTAAGGATAATGTTAACAAATGAGAAGTGGTAGGTTGGTACAGATAATGCTGATAAGTGGTAATAAGTAGTAGGTTGGTAAGGATTGAGCTGATAAGTGGTAGGTTAGTAAGGGTTGGTTTTGTTAAGGATAATGTTAACAAATGAGAAGTGGTAGGTTGGTATGGATAATGCTAATAAGTGGTAATAAGTGGTAGGTTGGTAAGGGATGATTTTGGTAAGGATAATGCTGATAAGTGGCAATATGTAACAGGCTGGTAAGGGTTAGTTTTGGGAAGGATAACGCTGAGTGGTGGTAATAAGTGGTAGGTTGGTATATGATGGTTTGGTAAGGATAACTAACAAGTGGAAATAAGTGGTAGGTTGGTAAGGGTTAGTCTTGGTAAGGATTACACTGATAAGTGGTAGGATGGTAAGTGTCGGTTTTGGTAAGGATTGTGCTGATAAATGGCAATAAGTGGTAGGTTGTTAAGGGATGGTTTAGGTAAGGATAACACTAACTAGTGGTAATAAGTGGTAGGTTGGCAAGGGTTGGTTTTGGTAAGGCTAATGCTGATAAGTGGTAATAAGTGGTAGGTTGGTAGGGATTGAGCTGATAAGTGGTAGGTTGGTAAGGGTTGGTATTAGAAAGGATAATGCTGATAAGTGGTAATAAGGGGTAGGGTGGTGAGGAATGAGGTGAGGAACAGGCTGGTAAGAGTTAGTTTTGGGAAGGATAACGCTGATTGGTGGTAATAAGTGGTAGGTTGGTATGTGATGGTTTTGGTAAGGATAACACTAACAAGCAGAAATAAGTGGTAGGTTGGTAAGGATTGTGCTGATACGTGATCACCTAAGTTACAAGATGATAAGGGTTGGACTGTTACATGTTGGGTTAATGATTGGATTGGGGTGGAATGAACAAGGTAGGCATTTGCTAATGAATAGTTTTTACATACACTAAGCAGAAGATGTAACATAAAATACACAGACAGAAAACAATGAGTTTGAACTTGATTGCCATAGATTACTTATAGATTCATGAAATAATTTTATAGCAATAAAAAACCAAGACACACGTGCAGAGTGCACATACCCTTGCTTGGAGTGCTCAGATTTATGCACATGATGTAAAAAATGCTTACACACAGGGACAATAAAGAGTGAGTGAGTGTGTGTAAGTAACAAGGGGAGGGAGAGAAAAAGAGACCGAGAGAAAGAGTGAGGGAGAGAGAGAGAGAGAGAGAGAGAGAATGACCCACATCCTCCTCTGACTCTTAGCATTGCCCAGTAGGGATTGTTTGTGTAGTATCCAATGGCAACAGAAAGGGAATGCAGGGGAGGGTTATATATGTTGAACTGTAATGCTATTTGGATGGTATGCATGCATTCATATGTGCATGCATGTGTTGTACTACTGTACTGAAAACCTAAATGATAGTGACATGCACGCACAAATAGCTTGGACTCCAATTGTGAAAGTGAACTTCTCTTTGCCCACCTCCCTCTCTCTCTCTCTCTCTCGCTCACTCTCTGATGGTTTTACCAGAGTTGTGACTCACAAGGCACTGGGCCATAACATCAGGTAGTGAGTGAATGAAAGAGGGAGAGAGAGAGAGGGGGGGGAGGGGGGGGGGATAAGGTAGAGTCAACAAAAAAGGAAAAGGAGAATAAGTAAGAACAAGGTGCAATTATAGGCAAAGAGCTGACAGCAAATGTGCAGATTAACTTCAAAAGAGAAGTAATGTAATGCCTTCTTTCCTTCAGAGGAATTCAGTAATAATCTCTTGTGGGTAAGTATGAAAAAGAGAGAAAGACAGGGGTATTAGTATGTAGAAGGTATAAAAAAGGGAGGGGTAAGAATTTCTATGTGGTATTTTCCCTCCTATTCTGGTGGTAGTGGTTACTTAATGTGTTTATAAGAAAATGTGATCGTGTGTTTTATGAGGGTATGAGTGCATACTAGTTTGCAAATGAATGGTAGGTACAGTAAATGCCTGTAGGGCTATTAAAATATCCCATTCACAGAGAGAGAAAGAGAGAGTGTGAGAGAGCGAGAGACTGTCAATCACAATGTCCCCTCACGTCAGGGATTCCATTATCCTATTCTTAACTAATCAGCATCTTCCACTTGCTTTTTGACATGTAGAGAAGTCCCTGGTTCCTTTTCTCGGGAACGCTGGATGCAAGGTGAATACACACCCTGGATGTCACACTTATGTCTTATTTCAGGGCACCACCTAGGAGTATTGCACTCTGGAGGAAACTGGAGAACCAAGAGGAAACCCACAGACACAGACACAGAGAGAACATGCGAAATGCAATAGACAGTAACCAAAACTCAGGATCAAACCTAGGATCCTGGAGCTGTGAGGTGACAACTCTACCCACTGCACTCCATGCCACCATACTGTAACATCCCTCCTTCTTCTGTACCGCTTATTCTACACAAGGTCGCAGTTAGCTTGGAGCCTATCATGAGGACACCCTGGACAGGGTCTCAACTCACCGCAGAGCACAATCGTACACATGCTCACACACCCATTTACACACGACGGACAATTTAGAGGTGCCAATCAGCCTACAACGCATGTCTCTGGACTGGGGGAGGAAACCTCCAAAGCACGGGAAGAACATGCAAACTCTGTGCACACGGGAAAGGAGGTGGGAATTTTGTCACTTGGTTTATTATTTGGTTCTGTTGGCTAACTTCTTAGATTTTAAACATAGCAGATGTGTTTGCTGCTATCTGTATAGTGTCAGCGACGGCACATGTACATTGCAGATAATTTCATAGCTGGTAGTTACAGGATAAAGTTGTTTACCCACTGAAGTGATGATCTGTTTTGCAATGGCATGTAATCAACAACTTGACCAAAGCCTGACATTCACAGTGCAAGGAAAACACACTATATTAGTAAGCTAGCAATTAAAGCCGCATTTGTTACACTGACATCTTATCTACATAACATAGGCTTTGCAGAAAGCCTAGGCAGGGTTATCAAGTTAATTAAAAAGATTGAATTGTTTTGGGGGATATATATTTATGTTTTCTTAGAGTAGTAGTGTTGCAGTATGTTCTGGTCAAAACCAGAGTTTCCATCATTGTTGGGTGTTTTGCCAGAATTCAGCCATAGCTATAACTGACAGGATTTCAAAAGGAAATCTTCAAGATAATTTGAACAGGATCCTTTCCAGAATTTGTCAACAGATTACAATGTGCAATTACAATGTGCATGTTAATTTTATTTTAGCTTGTTACATTCCCGTGTAATATTCTGTAAAAACCAGTGCTCTGTTAGTAATAGCCATGCACTTTAACACACATGTAATCAACCACAGAGCCAGGCTACAGAGCTAATCTGAACTTTGACCTTTTTTCCTCATATGACCCCCAAAACAAATGAAATTCTGTCTTTCTGCACCACACCTCTATTCTTTATCCCTTTATCCCTCTGTCTCTCCATTTCTGTGCAGTTAAGAGCCTGAGGCCTGCTTTGAGTGATTTATCAACACTACTCATAAGGGATTTCTAACTCAGTGGTAGGTCATGTACCTCTTCTCTTTTTTTCCTCCAAAAACACACTCCTCTCTTTCTTTACTCCTCCCTTCTACTCAGTCCTATCGATGAGAGGTATGGCATGAATATATCACAATATTTGAAGAGAATTACAGTATATGATATGTATATTTGCTGAGTTTTTTCCCCTGTAGGTCTTTTAGCAGACACTCCAGAGCCATTTACAAAACATGCAAATAGCTGAAGACAAAACTTCTAGGATTCAGAACCTGAAAGAGACTAATGCTAACTTGTAACAGAAAACATTTGAAACAAGGCATGATGCAGCCCGACACAAAGCAGATTAGAGATTATACCACCATGCTGTTGACTCTGATTGGTCAGAAGGCGATGATTCATTGTCTATAACAGCAGCTCTGACTATTATGCCAGCTTAAATTCACATCGCAGGTTTATATTAAAGTGCACCTATTATGTTTTTCAAATATTACCTTTCATGTAGTGTGTTATAGAGCTGTTTGTGACTGTAAAAATGTCTGCAAAGTTTCAGAAATCAAAGCGCAGGACAATCAGAGTTATTGACTCCTAAACGAAGGAAGCGATTCTGAACAGCTGAAACGAGTCGTTAGTAATTCCAGACTTTACTTCCCGTACTAACCTACGAAGGTTTGTAACAAAAAGCCCCGCCTCTGGTCTTCATCGGCTGCTCCCTGACAGCGGTAAAAAAAATCACAATAGACTGGGGTATCTGACCAATCAGAGCAGAGTACGCTCTCTGAAAGAAGGAGTTTAGAATGAATCATTTAGAACAAATCATTTAACGAGTTATTTGTGACACTGGGGGAAAAAAGGGAATGCTGCAGTTTAAATTATGAGCACATTACAGTGTTTTTTGACCTTTGGTGCATGTAAATCTATTGTATGAGACATTTAAAACAAAATTAGGCACGTTTCAAAACCATAATAGGTGCATTTTAAAGCTCTCATTGTAAAATATTGGTATTACTATAGTAACAACTTATCCAGGGACTTGTGTGGTGGATACTGTGTGGTGTTCTCAGGGAGGAGACGTTAAATAATTTTTAAAAAATGCCGTTCAACAACATTAAATCCAACTAGAAACAGATTGTCTTTAATAATTTTTTGTTTTTTTAATTGTAATTGTTCACAAATTGCTATGGTATACAAGGAGTAAAACACTTCAGTAAGCGATATTATAGGAACATATTGCCGGTTTGGTAGTAGCAGTAACTCCGCTTCATCACACAGTGACTACGTTTACATGGACAGCAGTAATCTAATTATTGACCTTATTCTGAATAAGACAATATTGTGATTAAGGTGTTTACATGAGTTGTTTTTAGACTATTCCTTTCATGTTCCCATTTTACGTTATAGAACATAGATGGATTAACAGCACACGTCATTACGTCCCCACGCCACGCCGTCCCACGTCCCTCCAGAATTTCACGTATCTACATACAGTTGGTCTTCGTTATGGTACCATATACAGTTTTGGGTGTTTCGTTTTTAATTTTCCGAAATCTTCAAGTGCAGTTAATTATTTGTCATGCTGAACGTGTAAATAGACGACTGCTTGAAGCCATGGGCTGCGTCCCAAACCACATATTTACCAATATACGTGTATATCTCCTACTATATAGAAGGTAAGTACGCGGTTTGGGACGCAGCCGTGCTCTCGTTTGCCGTTAAACGGTTGAGCGCTGCCGTGTGTGTACGCGTCCTGTTGCAAAATGCGGTGAAAACTCACACACGACGTTAATAGTGTGATTAAGGTGTTTACATGTCTGTAATACACGTCGATAATGCGACTAAAACAGGAATACTCCACACGTCTTAATTCGATTTGTGTTTACTTCGAGTATGACTTTATTCGGATTAAGGTCATCAATAATCGCTGTTTACATGCTAGTTTCTTTATCAGAGTACCGTCTTAATCGGGTTAATATCAGATTATTGTTGTCCATGTAAACATACTGTCTGTCGTCGTCGTTATTTTCTTCTCTGTAACAGCACATCCAGTCATGTCTTAGTCCTAACAAAACTTATTACCAGGTGACCTTGCTAAGGTAGTTAGCTTGATAACTTGGCTAATGTTAGTGACCAACTACAATATGGTATATTTTGGTAGATTTGTCTTCTGTTAAATAAACTGTCATCAATGTGATGATGCAAATCAAGATGTCCATTCAGAAATCCCACTCCTGTCAACCTGTGACCAATGAGAACTTGTTTACTAGAAGTTAAGCAACAAGATGGCTATTACAAGATTTCCAAAATGCATATTCATGTATATCCATACATGCTGTCAGTCATTTTTAATTAGGGATGAAGAAGGATAACAGAGGCGTGCAGTACTGCCACCCTCGGGACAGAATTGGTAAGAATTTTCTTTTTCTTTTTTTTGTAAGAGAGAAAAAGTAAGACAGACAGAGAGAGCCTTAGATTAGAGAATCAGATCACACAGTCATGAATTTCTGTCAACAAAACAATTACAGATTGGTGATATGAGAAATACTGGACACAGATGAGATCAGTTAAGTTTCACTGATACAACATAACCATGCCCACCTGTTACCTACTGGTGGAGTTTTCTTCTTTTTGACGTGTGTGTGTGTGTGTGTGTGTGTGTGTGTGTGCTGTTTCAACATGTTTGCACCATACTTGCGGGAATCATATAATCTCATGCTGGAATACGTGTTCATGTCTGAATGCGCTTGACGCACTCTATCTCTGTCTTTTTTACTCTCTGCTTTTCACGGTGTTCTGTAGATCACGTTACACCTCTTACAACCATGCCAGTGTTCTCCTTCTTCTCTTCTTCTGTCTATCCTCTCTCTTTTTTTTTTTCCACTGTGACTATCATTACTCTCTCGATCCCCTCTTGTACATATACACTCAAAAGACATACTCGCCTTTTTCTCACGAACACACACCTCTCCAAGCATCTCAGGTTCCTGCAATTTTCCATTTTTGAGTGTTCAGATAATAATGTGTGTGTGTGAGAGAGAGAGAGGCATATGGGCTGCCAGTCTCCTATAAATATCAGGCCTTTTTCCCAGGGAATCCGAGACCCTGCCTCTCTCCAGTTTACACAGCTGAGCAGCATGTGCAAAAAAAAAAAAAAAAAAAAAACCTCTCCTTTCTTCTTCTCCAGTTTTTACACTCCTGTCCTCATTTCAAGTCTGTCCCCCTTTCTCCCCTATCTTCTCAATCACTCCTACTCAGCCTTGTTCATCCTGACCAGGAAGCTCCTCACCTTTAATTTTTACTGTTCTTCAGTCTTTTATTTTTTTTTCCCCCTTAAATTGATCTTTCAATAAATCTTGTGCTCTCTCTCCCCCCTCCTTTCACTCATCCTGTCCTCTCTTAATAACTTGTCGATCCCTGCCTAAATTTCCATTCAGGAAAGTCTGACCGGTATAAATATTTCACTCTTTGCTATCTGCACATCTTTATTTTCCTTGTTCTCTCCCTCTCCCTGTCTCTGTCCCACCACACATCTGCTACAGTAATCAGAGATATATTCCCCCACAGGGGGTGTTCGGCGCACGTGCCACGCACACATTCGCAGAGCATGTACTCGTAGGTTATCCCCTGATATTCATGTGCTACATAGGCTTGTTGGAGTTCACACTCATGACCTCATTCTAAGAGACCTGTGGGAAGGAATCACATAAAAGTCTCAAACCTCTGTTTCAGGGAACCTAAATTACAGAAAGGTTATAATATGAATCAGTGGAACGGGGCATGTAATTCATTTTCAAGGTGTCCATTTATGTGGGGTCACAATCTTTCATCCGTATGAAACTGAAAACTGACCAACTCTAATAACTGTGAATTATAGCAACACTTTTTTTTTTTTTTTTTTTTTGCAAGTATCTTTAAAGTCCTTCAGTACATTTTTATTATGAATGCCTTGATTACCGGACTCTGATTCACTGGTGTCTGCTGCCCTCTGGTGGACGTTAACAGATAGTGATCTATTCGAATGTTCTTCTAGTAGAGACACACACAGAATGTGTAGGAACTCTGCAGACAGTAACCGGGCTTGGGATCAAACTGGGGACCCTGGAGCTGAGAGACAACAACCCTACCCACTGGGACACCGTGCCACCCACTGTTTATAAATTCATCCTAAAATTCATTTAAAAATCCTGACAAACTGTCATTCAAGCATTGCTTTGTGCTCAAGGCCCCATCATCCCCAGATTCACGTGAACACTGTGCCCACTTTTCCCTCAAGACTCTTCAGTGCAGGCAAGTGCTGACAGTAGCCTAACAGGAGTACCCTAACAAGTCTGCATCATGGGAGAAACCACTCTCCCATCACAAGACTCAGCAGGCAGCTCTCATGGCCCTGCTCCCAAATGAGCGAACTGCGTTGACCAGCTTTACACCGTTTCCCTTATGGCTGGGCGAGAAAGATGACAGCCATGTGGCTGTACACGCCGCAGGCACAGAAGACAAGTCTGACTCAGTGGACAAGTCCACTGGATCCTTTTCCCAAATCAAACAGGACAAAGTTGATGAGTTGTTTATGGCTTCCACACAATCCATAGTATATGGAAGTGAATGCAGTGACAGAGATTGGCTACCACACCAGTGCACCAGTATGGACAAGGTCTACAATAGAACAGCTGAAAGGTTCAGCATTCCCTAGCAAGGAAGACCATATCTTGCAATGAGGGAAAACAGCTGCCAAATTCCAAGTGTTTGACAAGACAGCTACTGCCAGTCTTCTTAGAATGCCTGGTTCAACCCATTCGTTCCTGGAGCAATCCATGTTCTGGTAAAAGCAGACCATGGATGGACAGCGTGCGGATGGACTGGATTGATAAATAAGGCAGTGAACTCACACACTTACCCTCAGTGGAATCTTTCATGGCATCCCACCTCCAACACACGCAGAAGTCCATTATGACTTCAGCAGGTCCCATCCAAACGTCCATGGCCAATTGTTTCCAGTCCTCCAATTCATGGTCTATCCACAAGCATGTCACATCCTCAAGCAGCAATTGCTGCCCCAATCCACCAGCCCAAGTCTCTCTAGGAATGGCCATATCTTGTGCCTTGTTTCAGAAATATTGATTTGCATCGCAGGGAGACACCTTTGTAGGATTTTACAAACTTGACATGAAGCAGACACTTTACTATATTTGACACTCGTCTTCGAGATAAGCTTGTCAAGCAATTTGGTAGTCACAATCTCCAATAGTTGAAACAGTTTTGTAGGTACCACTGGAACCCTGGATCTCTCATAGCATGCAGAGGAAATAATGGAAAGTTCTGAGGCAGGGTGAGAGGAGAGAGGATGTGTCCCATAGTGAGATTCTTCATTCATACGATCAGAGAACTGTGGCTATGGTCGTGACCTAAAGTCAGCAGATGTTAGCTAGCTCACTAGTATAGCTGCACGCATATGTAATATCCAGGTAAGCTTCCATTTTCAGTAAATAACCTAGATAACATTTCATTAAATTGAGTGGTCCACCTAATTTAATTTGTATACATTTTTAGTCATTGACAGCAAGATGACAGGCAAGGTGGCTTAGTGGTTAGTATGTTTGCCTCACACCTGCGACGTTGGGGGTTTGAATCCTGGGTCAAAATTCAAACACAAACATCACCATGGTCTTGTACTTTATTCACAATAAATGTATTTTTCTTAAAAAATAATAATTTTAATATAGAACAATCTTTGACATGACAGTTTGGCTTACAACTAGAATACACTATCATACAGCAAGCAGAGAGAGAGAGAGAGAGAGAAACACAAACACCATTGGAGTGGAACAAAGAGCTCTACAATGTCTAGCATAAGAATACAGTGAAAATATGAGTACACTTAAATAAAAAAAAAAAAGGAATAAAAAAATCTGAAAGTGAACCAAAAAAAGAAGAAATAAAAAGCAGAGCCAGGAGGATGGATTCCACACTGTCTCACATGCACAATGCCCACCTCAGCCTCGAGACGAGGTGGAGAATTCAAACTCTGTTCTGCCGACGCAGAGCAGTCACTCTCCTACGCTTAAAGAGTACGCGTTTCTGGTCTAGCCCAGGGCCAGAGAGACAGAAAGAGAGATAGAAATAATTCACTAGTCTGTCCACGTAGTCCATTTACTCCATTCTCCTTGGCAGGTTTGTTAAGAATCTTTTTCTCAAACACCACAGTCTGTCCATTCAACAGTCTCAGAAGAGAAGTGGGAAAGTTAAATCGTCTATTGACAAGAGGGTTTTATGTATACATAGATTGGGGGGGGGGGGGGGGGGGGGGGTG
>JANDJT010000041.1:20239562-20255006 GCA_024331685.1 Stegophilus panzeri
TTGCAGTAATCAGGCCTGGTTGTGTCTAGTCCAGCTGAACCCCATTATGAATGCAGTTTCATAGATTTGGGAAATTAATAACTATGAAGGCAAATAAATTTTCACACATGCACAGTTGGTATTGGATAACACTTCTGCTTCAATAAATAATATAATCATTTAAAAATTGTATTTCGTGTTTACTCAGGTTGCCTTTATCTTAGATTTTGTTTTCATTTCTGAAACAATTTAGTATGAGATACACACAACAACAGAAGAAATACTTTTTCACAGCACTGTGTATGTATAAACAGGGGCAAGCCTCAACACAGAGTGTGACCTTTTACACAAATCTATTCGACGCATGAATAAATACACAACACACACACACACACACCTCCTTGTCTGTGAAGTGGGACTTGTCCTTCTCTTGCTCAGGTGTCAAATAAATGGTCTTCTCATCTGAAACAAATCCAGTAAAATTATCCAGTCTGGTTTTTATAGTTTCGCACACTTAAAGTGTGAACACTTGACAAGGCAAATAACTTCATACATATAATAAAAACTTTGATAATGGTGAATTTCCTCCAAAATCATGAACCCCACCCCCTCTCACTATACTGTACATAAAAACTACAATAATAATTTGCTTACTGGACCATGAAGAGCTCAACAGCTTTTAACCAACTTCATCAGATCACACACACACACACACATAATACCATTCCTGGAATAATTTCTGTAGAGGAACTGAGAAAGTCTTTGTTTTAAAATGTACAGATGTGAATTTTGCCAACAAATTTGACCTAAATACCTATAAATCAGGATCAGCCATCTTGGAGTCGTGAACCATTTAACTCCACTCTGAACACACACACACACACACACACACACACAAAAACACACCTCTCCCATTTAGCTAGCTCAGCTTATCAAAGTTTGACCAAAGAATTTACCTACAGTAAGGATACACGTTATCCTGTCCAAGGCTAACAGTCAAATACACCAGAGTCTGGAATGCAAGCAAAACACTACACTACACACACCTGACAGCTGGTTGCTACTGCTCGAAAAGAGCTTGACCCTCTGCCCTTGACTTCTTTCTACTCACTGTAAACATGCATCACAACTCAGTGTGTAACCAAGCTTCTGTATACTCATACAGCACATGTATCTAATGAGTACAGGCCTGTGGAGTAACAAAAGTGTCTAATCGTGTGTGTGTGTGGACACCAGTGTTTGTGTGCGCCTCTGCTGTTATCTATTTGTTGTACCCACAGTATGATCATGGTGTACGGGTGTGTGTGTGTACCATTTTCTGCTCCGTTGCCCTCAGCCCCATGTACTCGTAGGATGTATCTCATGGTGTCCAGGTTCTCGTAAACAATGAGGATCTCCACTGCTCCCATCTCCAGGGCCTTCAGCGTATCCTCCACACCGAAACAGTATTTCCCCGTGTCCTGGCTGATCTCATCAAAATAGCGACCTGAGGGGGGGGGGCATTCAACTGAATTCAATCAACTGAAATAATTTTTTTTTTTTTTTTTTTAAAATCACATTATTTCCAAAAACACTCGTCCACTCTGGATTTTTTTAATTCATCACAATATGTACCTATTAGTTTCTTCTCCTGGATGAATTTGACGTTGGAGAGGACCTCGGCCGATAGCTCGATGGCCTGGTTGAAACCATTCTCTCCTCCATAAGAAATGTCGACCAGCTTCAGCACCTTTGCCTGTAACCTCTGCAATGGAACAAAGGCACACAAATCAGTCATGTGTCTGTGCGTCACTACGAAGCCTAAACTTTGCATACACTCTCAATGTTCAAACTAAGGGCGTTTTCAGACCTCTAGATCTGTGCTGTGTTCTGAAACGGGACTTAAACGATGTACTTTCTCCTTGCCTTGGTTCGCTTTCACAAGGCAACATATCAAAACGTGTTTACGCAAGTCACGTGTGAGGAAACTGTCCTCTCATTGGTCAGAGGGAGCCTGGTTATGTTCCGGGGTTCCACCAATCAAGATGGACAGACAGCAGCTCCGTGAGCTTATTGTGGCTGTGTTGTTAGATGGAGTTACTACAATTTATCAGTTTAAGCGGGTTTCGACGTTCCACAGAGCGATTAAAGCCCATCTCCTGAAGACGAAAACCCGTGTAAATCTTGGCGTTATTGAAGGTTGTTCGGAAATGTTCGTCAGACCAAATTTCAACGAGGCGTTTTACCTCGTCTGTGGTCCAAGTTAAATCACGATTCATGTTGTGCGCCGTTAACAAAACAAGCACGCTTTTTACCTAATGCAGTTCCCATCATGCATTGCTATACAGGTCAGATCGTTGGGTCAGACTGTTTTCTAACCACAAGTGCGCTGCTCCAGGACTCGTTTGCAAGCGGACCGATTGTTTTGGTGCGGATCGTGATTTGGCGATTGACGTGTTCATACATGTTTAAACTAACTGAACCAAGAAAGAAAAAGTTCCAAGTTCCAAAACAAATGGTCCAAATGAGCCAGATGGGAAAACACCCTAAGAGCAGCTACCAGTCCAATTTCTAGCACTGGCAACACCTAGGCATCGTTCTTGTTAAAGGAATGTATATTGCATATAAATATTTAACATTAATAATCACGTGCTTTCAATTTAACGGTGTCCAAGACATTTACATATATGGCATTTGGCAGACGCCCTTATCCAGAGTGATTTACATTTCTCATTTATATATATCTGAGCAGGTGAGGGTTAAGGGCCTCGCCCAAGGGCCCAACACTGGTAGCTTGGCAGTGCTGGGGCTTGAACTCCTGATGTTCTGATCAGTAACCCAGAGCCTTCAACCATTGAGCCTTCAACACTGCCCAGTCTTATTCAGTCATGAAAATCTGAGTTGACATTTCCTATTTAAACTTGTTTCTTTAACATTTTCGCTTTGGTTAATCGTTTTCCCCCCACCACAATGCCATCTGACTACCTGATGAGATCTCTTTATCTCAGCCTAAAGGGAAAAGCACCCTTTTTAATGTCTGTCCAGGTCTCTCACCGTCTCGTCAGTATTCTCTGCTCAGACTTTTATACCAACACCCTGGTCATCACCACTGTGCTCGTCAACTCACAGATCACTGTAGTGCAACTGCAGCATAGATGTTAATTGCATTTTGGAACTCTGAGTCGAACATTTGATGTCTCAGCTATTCCATGGCGAATTTCTCAGTAATAATACATTGAACATTGCTAGAAAATGGTAACTGAAATAAGAAGCTCTTGCTCTTTTTTTTTTTTAATAGCCAACAGCGAAAAAAGCTATAACCGAGACTAAAGAGAAAGCGATTAATAGCAACTAGATGAGCAGAACAGATGGTGCGGGAGCGCTAGAATTCGGGTATGAGTAGGGTGCAATAAAGAATGTAGAGATTAAAGCAGCATGGGAACAGGGACAGCTGTTATACTGCAGTTATCTCTGGGCATGTAGAACACTTTTTTTTCTTTTTTTAAAACACATTCCCAATAGGACTGTGGATAGGCATTACATTAATCCCACGTAATTGGTAGCAGAGAAATTAAACCTAAAATGCAAAAGTTCACGCCATGTAAAGGTCATACTAACTGCATTTACTGTAAACCCAAGTCTACAATATCACTTGAGCTTTGTGAGAAGAGGATAAAGCTCCATGAGTCACATGTTTAGCTGAGAGTAGTAAACCTGGAGCGGACATGATATCCAGCCCAAGTGATGCATAAAAATACCGAGCAAAAACGTAGAATCTAGGTTTTGGAGTTACACATGGACTTGTCAGAGCTAAGAGAGTAAGGAGAGGCAGAGGCTGTTTCAGGAATATCGCTGCACATGCCGAGCTGATGTCAGTAAGCCTTTTTATGAACCGCCTGAAAGGTGAAGTACAAGGAGGCGTTAAAGGACAGCGGAGAGTCCATCAAGATAACTAGTACTGAAATGATGTTTAAGAAGGTCAGCATGGATGACGCTACATCAGAAAGCACCGCGTAAAGAATTACAAGCCACATGTCTGGCAGCAGTGATATTAAACCGGGAAGGGAAGGTCTCTTCCTGCTGTCTGATCATGTATAGTCCAGCAAAACGAATTAGATCCAAGCTGCAAGCTCCTCACAGGATTCTAGATAAGTGAAATCTGAGAGTGTAATATAGAGATGGGTGAGCGAAACCTTTTTACGCTAAGCTAACCCAAACTGAAGACAAAAAATGCTGAATTTTTACTGTCGTAGAGTATACACGAGCAAGTAATACAAGCCAAGAAGAAATACTGCCACTTCAGAGATGGGAGAATGGGTATAATTACTGTGGCGTTTTTAAAATAAAACACTGAGAACTGGAACCAAGGCCAGGTTATTAAGCTGAAATATTTGCTTCTCCACGACACATTTAAAAGCAAGAATAAGGCTTTTCCAAACAGGAAACAACTGTACTTCCACTTCTAGATCATCGAATTCATTCTCAACCAACTCACGAAATGAATGGAACAGACAGTCGGCGCAATAAAAGCCATCGTGTTGATTAAGCTCAACATGAGAAAAGAGGTGTTTGGATTAAAAAGGCTGTGCCATCTGACAAATTATTATTACTGTTTTTAAATACTACAACGAAACAAATGGTAATATTGACTACATTTACATGCACATCAAATTCTGTTTAAGGTTTATATACGGGTTGCAGCCATATTCTGAATACGATGTGTATATGCGTACAGCATCAGAATATTCCTGTATACATGGTTGATGTAAGTATGCCAGAGTTGCCATTCCTAAATATCTAGCCTACAGCTAAACATCGGTTAGCACCCACAATTCCTTGCGGACTGAGCATGTGCATACAATCTCCCTTCAGTGGATTTTCTGAATAAGGTGTTTATATGCGACACATTTTTTGATTAATACAGGCATATTCCAGGGCTGGGATTCAGAATTTGGGGAATCAAAATAGTCTTAAACTGAATCGGGCAGTCGGATCGCGGTGTTTATGTGAATCAATACTAATTAGAATATTGACGAATTCAGATTAATATCGTAATACTGATGTGCATGTAAACAGTCATTGTAGGGATTTTATCAGTATGCCCTGAACTTCTGAATCTGGCTCCTTTAGAAGATGGAAAATGAAAATATCCCAGTTCCTTCGTGTCATAAAAACAGTTTGTGCTTGTGTTTTTTTCCCCCCCATGTGTTTTGAATGTCTTTTAGTAGTTGTGTAAATGGTAGTGCTTATTATGTTAACATGCAAAATAACATATGCGAAACAAATTAAGCGATAAACAGTAGCTAGCCTAGCTCCTACGTACCACTGGGTTCTGCTGGGATCAGTCTTGAGCTTTAATTAAAAAAAAAAAAAAAAAAAAAAGAAGCCACAAACAACTGGAATCGCTGGTATTGGACCCGTGGCAAACAGTTTCAGTTTTCTGGTGCCAGAAGTTCCAGTATTTTGTGCAGGCCCCAAGAGTAATAACTGAATAATACTCTGTGCATAGCTGAAAACTGCTTTCACTCGTACCGGATCGAACATGTCGGACTGGCTGAGCTCGGTCTTGAAGTCTGCTGAACCAGCAAGCACCAAGCCAGCTACGTTGACTTTATCATTGGACACGAAGAGCTGCACCGCCGTCTCAGCCACCTTACGCACGTAGTTATGTCTCTTCTCCATTCTCAATCGTGCAAAACGCAGCGCGGACTGTCCTCCACGACCTGACCGACACACACACACAGAGAGAAATAAAATCAGCTCCTGCACCACAAGGCTTTTCTGATTAAGTATTCAAGTTCCAACACAGGGCAGACGAAAGTGACACTGTAGTAAGAGGACACTGCTTTCAAGCTAATTACCATTCAGAGCTGGATAGGTGTGTGTGTGCACGAGCATGAGTGTGTACCATGTTTTTTGGGTAGGTCCACTGTGAATTTGTGCAACACTTCTCTGGTGTTGCCCTGTAAGGTCCCAAATAGTGCTCCGCTACCATCAATCACGATGAAGCCAAACTTGCTGTCGTCGGACAACAACGCCGTCAGAGCCTATAAAAGGAAGGAGAGACAGAACGAGAAGTAATAGTGAAATGTCCGTGTGTCAAACTCAAACAAAGAGTATAGTCAAAACAGTCAAAAAAACTGTCTCCAAGGGCATTGAAATAAACCTGCACACGGCCGGTGTACTTTAACACAAGCCAAACAGACTCATACATACAGGTATACTAGAGGCGTGAAATTAAAAGACCTACCATACGTTCATATTAGA
Organism: Stegophilus panzeri; assembly: GCA_024331685.1. NCBI lineage: Eukaryota > Metazoa > Chordata > Actinopteri > Siluriformes > Trichomycteridae > Stegophilus > Stegophilus panzeri. The sequence goes on from JANDJT010000041.1 coordinate 20,245,788, forward strand.
GGTCAACCGACCTCTAGTGGATTTTTACCCATAACTAGGTTGGGCTGTACCTTCCCATAACCAACTAAATCAACCGATAGGTTTTAAACATGATACTAAATGAAAACATCACTCGTAGTAAATTATTACTGTATCACAATAAAAAACATTACATGAAAAATATAACAAATGAACATAAATTATAAAGTGAATAAAAGATACATTCAAACTGAACCAAAAAGTAACAAATAAACAGTTTGTTTCTAACATGGACGAGTCGTGTGAACTCCCACCACAAACACAAATAAACATCCGGGATGATTCCAAAAAAACACTTCAAACACAAAATCCGTCAGTGATGGTTTTTATTTTACCTCTAAAGGCCGTTCTCGTACTGTTTAGTGATCATCCATGCCGATTAAATCGGTCGACCTCTAGTTCGTACTAGCAAGCGACAAGGTGACCGTTCATTTTCTTTCTATGTACGTGCACAAAACATTCCTAACTGAGCTTTTCTCAATTTTATATTCCCAATGAAAAACACGGTAAAGGAACAAATCCAAACGTCTGGCTCGAATGACCGGATGATCATATGGCATGTTGTCTGACGTTTATTACTTAGAGCCGACCTCCCGGTAGTACCCATGTACGGCCAGTTGCGCAGAAAATTAAGAGAATGTGCTTGTTCCCGGTTTATTTTTATTTTATTCAAATGTAAAGGAGAGTAATTTTCAGACCCCAAAAAAAAAAAAAAAAAAAAAAAAGAAGCAGATTTAGATATGACAACTTTATAAAATAAACAGCCATTGACTATTTATTTATTTTTATTCAGAAAGCCTGAATTTAAACCTTGGTTTCATGGGGTTTTTTTCCCTGTGGAAAAACCTGCATTAAAACAAACTGAACTAAATAATCCACTCAGTTGGTTTCTAACACAGACAAGCTGTGTGAACTCCCAGCACAGGCGTTAGACTGTGGGACTAGAGGGTGAACAACAGTACAAGATCATGTAGATAACAGCATGGGGAGCAGTCAGATAATAGTATAGCAGTGTGTGCGTGCACGTGTGTGTGTGGAAGTTCAGCTTTTTCAATTGATGTATTGCTGGTCAGTACTAGATGATGTCAGTAGTCTGTTTGAACAATAAAGCAGAACAAAAATCATAGCCATCTTGTGTGACACTGTTGACATTAGACGCCACTTAATTCAAAGTAAACTACTTCGGTTTCGTTTTCTTTATTTAACCAGGTTAAAAAAAAACTTTAAAAAAAAAAAAAAAAAACTAATTGAGATTAAAAATCTCTCTTACAAGAGTGACCCCAGCCAAGATGACAGCAACAAATTACAAATATACAACATCGAAATACAAAACACAACAATCAAGCATCAATCAAGGTTTGCACTCTTTGGGTTCAATTTGCTTTTCTATACAGCGTTATTCCAATTATTCTGTAATTAGTCAGTGATGACCTGTACTTTATGAGCTGATTATTTTCCATCATGAGCAATGACGGGTCACGCAACAAGTAACCTGAAGGATTTCAGAAGCACAGTACTGCTGATCCTCCCATCGCTTGCTCATCATATTCATGTGATTTACATGTGCAAACAATTTCAGACTCAAACTGGTTGAGTTTTGCTAAAAGAGCACTATTCAAAACCCCCATTCCCAAAAGTGCACAGTGTTACACTGATAATCTCACCCTCGCTCACACATGCATGAAGTGTCATTAAGCAGAACTTACCTCAGTGTGAAATTTGTTGTCACAGAGATAAAGCGAGGTATTAATGGGTTTGAAAGGCTCAAAGTCAATGTTGACTTTCTTCTCTTTGCCTTCTTCAGTCACGATGGTGCCACAGTAAACTACCAGACCATTCGGGGGCACTGCAAAATATACAAATAACAAAAATGCTTAAATCACACACACACACACACACACACACACACACACACACACCAATACCGCAAACAAGAAAACCCATCAGACAGAAACACATCTGTGGATGAGATGATGGCTATTCTCCCCAGATCAAGATGAAACTCAGGTGTGGTCACTGCTGAATAATACGCATTGCCACCATTTTTTTTTTTTTTTTTTTTTAAACCCTCCATAGCACTCATCATCCCATTTTTGTTTTTTTAATGGCTCACAAGTCTGAGGTTCATGAATTCACAGGTCCAGGTTACTACCTGATGCAAAAGCATCACATCCCGCATCTTTTCCGCTTCAGTGAATTTTCATTGTTTTTTGATTGGTCTGATCATTTGCTTTCTGAGAAAGTAGTAACTAATTTTTCCTGTATTAGTCTCCCGTATAAATGCTACAACTAAACCACATGTTGGTGTGCGTTCAATCCGTTGTATGCACAGGTAGTTTCGGTCAGTTTAACCACTGTTCTAAATTAACGCACTGCCTATAAACAATTGTAACCATAGTAACAGTTACAGTTGCAGACAGAGTGAGACAGCTATTGGAAACATTTCCTAATTACCTTACTTAACTAAATGGATGATTTTTGCATGTGATTTAACTTTTTTTTTTTAAATTTTGATAAATGGGCTGAGGCACAAGATGAACTGGAGAAGATAACGTTAAATGCTTTTGAATGGGGAGAATTCAGTTATTTGTCATTTATCAGTCATTATTTGTAAAGAAGTGGCACAGACACAGGTCATTCTCTCTCTCTCACACACACACACACACACCTATTCATTATAATTAATTCAAATGAATGTAATCTTATTGCACTACTTTATCTCTGTATGATTTAGAGCGGGCAGAATTCTAGATCTAACGTCCCGTATATAAAATAACTAACGGAAATTAACCGTTATTTTTATCCTTTCAGACAAATTTTACACTGCAATCAATACTGGCAAGTTACCAAGGTATAAAATGGGATAATCCACAGCTAGGTGTGCGTTACACGATTTTTATGCACTCCACTTCGTATCAGGTGCTTCTTAACGTCCGCGTTGTGCATTAAAATCGTGTAATGCACACCTAGCCTTGAATTATCCCTTACGCACATACATACACAGTCATAGATGGCCAAAAGAGAATATTCCAAATCATTACGTATAACGTACATCTTTGAATTACATTTCTAACTGCACTTCTACAGTGCTTTTAACAACAGGCAGTCCCAAAGCAGCTTTACAGAATCCTGGATGTAGCTCTCCCCAAAGTACAGTATCTCAAACTGTCAAGCTTCTTCGGTATTCACACACACACCTTTATTGTAGAGTTTGAGTCTCTGCTGTACAGAGGTGATGGCTCCCAGCACAGACAGTCTGTTGACTCTGCTCTTGATGTTGGAAGCCGTGCCAAACTCGTCAGCCAGCATCTTAGCCACTCTGGAGATCTGATCTTTAGGAGGAATGATCAGCGAAATCATACTGGTCCCGTTACTGAGAGAAAGCCACACAGAGAGAGAGAGAGAGAGAGAGAGAGAGACACTCAGTCAACACATTCAATACAGACACCCTAAGCCTGTAATGCCATATAATCCATCGAATATTGTTCTGTTGTCTTGTCTAGTTAGCATGCCCACTGAGTATTCAGTCCTTATGTTTTGGAAATTCTTGCCCTTGTCTCACATTGTAGTGTATTTGCACTTAATGTACTGGATGTCCTGTTTAACATGTTACTGTATTGTGTTGCACAAGGTCCTAAAGAAAGAAAAAAAACCTTTTAGACCAGGATGAGAGAAAACATCAACTAAACCCATCTTTAATATAATCAGAATAAAACATAACTGAAGATTTTATATATATATATATATATATTTTTTTTTTTCAACTCTACTCTTTTGATGGCACACTGCTAACAAAAAGTATCCTTATGTATCGTAATATAATCTTTCCATATCACACAGTTCTACTTGGGAGTAGAGAAGTCTTGTAACTTGGTACACATCTGACTGAAAGCAACATGAACAAGATATCTAGTCAGAACGGATTTCTTATCTTCAGCGAACGAGGAAAACAACCTTGAAGGGTTCGATGCAGGTGGTAGGTAGTGTAGCCATAACAAGCAAAGACCACCTCTTTACTACAAACCTAAACACACAAACATTATTACTGAGCGCAGTGATTCAGTTAAAATGTTCAAACTGATGGTTTGCAATGATGCATCTCATTCAAAAGTGAGGCATAATTGAGGCATGTCAGTACGCGTAGTGATCAGGTGGCAGATATACACAAGCAGCACCAAACTGAACGTGTGTCTGAGGGAGCCTGATAACGCAGCTATTTCAGGGAAGCGAGACGACTACAAGCTGTGGACAATACAACTAGACTGAAGGGGATCTGATAAAATCTCTGGTAGGAAGGAAGAAACTGGCTACACCAAACGGAAGAAAACTGACAAACAACAATACATCTTAAAACTGAAGGCACAGGCGACAGAGTCATGCGAGCTTTCAGACTGACCGTCGTTTTCAAAAACGCAGTAACACGTGTAAACTCACCTGTTGCTCATTTGACTTCAGACTGCTACTAACCAGAGCAGAAAAAAACGAAGATATTTTACACTCAGTACATTTACATGGACAACAATAATCTGATATTAACCCGATTAAGACGATACTCTGATTAAGAAACTAGCATGTAAACAGATTATTGATGACCTTAATCTGACTGAAGTCATACTCGAAGTAAACACAAATCGAATTAAGACGTGTGGAGGATTCCTGTTTTAGTCGCATTATGGAAGTGTATTATAGACATGTACACACCTTAAATCACACTATTAACGTCGTGTGTGAGTTTTCACTGCATTTTGCGACAGGACGCGTACACACACGGCAGTGCTCAACCGTTTAACGGCAAACAAGAGAGCACGGCTGCGTCCCAAACCGCATACAGGTATTTCAGCTACTATATAGACGGTAAGTACGCGGTTTGGGACGCAGCCCGCGGCTTCAAGCAGTCGTCTATTCGCACATACAGCATGACTAATAATTAACTGCACTTGAAGCTTTCGTAAAAGTAAAAATGAAACACCCGAAACTGTATACGGTACCATAACGAAGACCAACTGTATGTCGATACGTGAAATTCTGGAGGGAACGTCGGACGGCGTGGCGTGGGGACATAATGACGTGTGACGTTAATTGATCTCTGTTCTATAACATGTAAAACGGGGACATGAAAGGAATAGTCTAAAAACAACTCGTGTAAACGCCTTAATCACAATATTGTCTTATTGAATTAATGATCATTAAACTTTATAATTAACATGGGATCTTTAATGCCCTCCAGTACATATTTTGTAATCAAAATTTAAGCTAAACGTTTTTAAACTACGTTGATAGAAATTCACTTTGGTTAATAGCTTTTCATTTGACCATCTATTGATAGCACAGACAGTGGGTTTCATGCCTTGCTCCATCTCTAGCAGAGTGGATAAGATGTCTGATCAGAAGGTCACGAGTTCAAATCCCAGCACCACCAAACTGACACTGCTGGCCCCTTGCGCAAGGCCATTAACCCTCAACTGCTCACTTGCGTGCTGCCAAATGCCATAAATTGACTGATCCAAGATGGCGGTGTGGCAGTAGCACACAGCGGCCTCTCCGGGTCCAAAATGGGGCTATTTTTGCCGACAGAAGTGCAGCTCTGTGCGGTAAGGCTAGTGGCTTGTGTGTTTACATCAACACGGAATGGTGCAAGAACTCTGTGCTAGTTTCTAGTTACTGCTTATCCCTGGTGGGGTTAGTACATCTAAGAAGATGCAGACCATTTTATTTACCACAGGAATTCACCACTGTCCTTATAATCGGAGTATACATTCCCTCCAGCGCTAATGCTAAAGAGGCGCTCTGAACTGTATGGGGCTATTAGCGAACGGCAGAACACACACCCTGATGGGCTGTTCATCATCGCTGGAGATTTCAATCATGCGAATCTCAAATCAATGCTCCCCAAATACCATCAACATGTGGACTTTGCAACGAGAGGAGCGAACATGCTGGATCTTGTTTGCACAAACATCCCCGGTGTGTACCAGGCAGAGACCCGCCCCCACCTCGGCTACTCAGACCACAGCCCCGCCCCCACCTCGGCTACTCAGACCACATCTCCGTTATGCTAATCCCAGCATACAGACCGCTCGTCAGATGCTCCAAACCGGTTTTGAAGCAGGTGAAAACCTGGCCAGTAGGAGCCATCTCTGCTCTTCAGGACTGTTTTGAGCACACTGATTGGGACATGTTCAGGGAAGCTGTAACCGACAGCAACTCCACCAAATTGGAGGAATACATGGCATCAGTGACCAGCTACATCAGCAAGTGCAGTGATGACGTCACCGTTTTTAAGATAATCACTACACACTCCAACCAGAAGCCGTGGATGACTACGAAGGTGCATGCGCTGCTGAGGACTTGAGACTCGAGGTGACAAGGCGGCCCTAAGAACAGCGAGGGCCAAACTGTTCCAGGCCATCAATGAGGCAAAGCGCACACACGCCCAGAAAATCCACAGCCACTTCACGGATAACAGTGACATGCTGTGCATGTGGCAGGGCATTTAGGCCATCAGCAACTACAGGACATCACCTGCCTGTGATAGTGATGCCTCCCTTCCAGATGCACTGAACACCTTCTACACTCAGTTTGAGGTGCAGAATGACGTGGCAGCAAGGAAGACCACCCCTCCTCCCAACGACCAGGTGCTGTGTCTAACCACGGCTGATGTGAGGAAAGCGCTACGCAGAGTCAACTCACGGAAGGCTGCTGGACCAGACAACATTCCTGGCAGAGTGCTCAGAGGATGTGCAGACCAGCTAGCAGATGTTTTCACTGACATCTTCAACATCTCCCTGAGCAGCACCATCGTTCCAATGTGCTTCAAGGCTACCACCATTGTCCCCATGCCGAAGAAGTCTTCAGTGTCCTGCCTCAATGACTACAGTCCCGTTGCACTCACATCCATCATCATGAAGTGCTTATAGAGGCTCATCATGAGGCACATATAGACCCTACACTCTTCACCCTCCTGCCGTCTGGAAAAAGGTACCAAAGCATTCGGCTCCTCACGGCCAGACTGTGTAACAGCTTCTTCCCTCAAGCCATCAGACTCCTCAATTCTCAGAGACTGGACTGACACACACACACAAACACACACACACACACACACACACACACACACACACACACACACACACACAAGGGCTGCACAATTAATCAAATATCGATCTCGATTACGATTTTGACTGCCCACGATTACATGAACATTATCGACTGAGATATTGACATTTAAAATTCGTCCTCCACTCATAGAAAACTCTGCTGCATATCAAATCAAGCGCTTCCCAAACTTACAGCTAGTCACCATAGAGTGGCGCAGGGATGACGTCATTCTGTAATGCCAAAACCCGGAAACGAGTTAGCATTTTAGCTCTCGAGCTGCCAACTTCGCTTCATGCATCAGTGCTGGTGCAAGGGTAAATCATGACACTAACATGTTGCTAAATGGGACTACACACATTGTTGGGGACATTAAACGTCATCATGCCGAACAGGAAAAGACTTTGGAGATAAACTGGTTCAGGTATGCTGCCACAATTAAAAAAAACAAAACATGGATGAAGATTCATCCACAGAGTAAATCTCTATTATGGAAAATGTTTTTTTAAATCAAGTTTGGAAAATTTGTCGGAAACTTGGTGATGGTGATGTTGAAGTTGAGCAACCGTGGTGTAGTTCGTTTATACCATATGGTGAGCTTTTTATTTCTGGCGATTTTATTTAGGTTTTAAACTCCATAAAAGTTGTGTTCATTCACAGAGGTTTCTGGGTTTCGGTACAAAATGACATGTGCCACTCTATTGGGTCATTTGGCTGCGTCTCTCCTCCTGTAAACACTGTTATTGCCTTTTCTGCATATGCATTTTGCATATTTTCATTTGGTTGATGGCATTTTTATTTTTACTTATCCTATATTTTGGGTAAAATTGTATTTATATTTTGCTTGTACGAGACGATGCACTTTAAGGATCAGTCTAATTTGATGCAAAGATTGTACATTAGCAGGAATGTAGCACAACATGGAGGTGAAAGTAGTGGTCTGTTTATTTAAATGTGAAAGTGCAATAAAATATGTTGTCTCTAGAATCAATGAATAATCGTGATAAATAATCGTGATCTCAATATTGATCAAAATAATCACGATTATCATTTTGGCCATAATCATGCAGACCTAACACACACACATACACACTCTGAACCGAACACCACCCCACTCCCATTGCAATATTTGCACATTCCTGCATTGACTCTGTTGAATTTTTGCTGCTACTGTATTATAAAAATCTAGTATTTAATTTATTGTCACTATTATACATTTTACCTAGCTGCTACCACAATAACTGCTATTTCTATATTTGGTATATGCTAATCTGCTGAAGACTAAGTTATGTTCACATTTATACCATTTTTTAAATTATATTGTTACTCCTTGGCACCTATCTTCTGCACTACCTGTTATATCAGACACTTCAGCACTAAAATGGTACTGTTTGGCACTAAACTGTCACTTACTGTGACTATTGTTCTGTTTTAGTAGTTATTGTACCGTCCTGTGTTGTTAGCACACATCTGCACGTGTACTTTATGCAGAAATGTGCAGATCTTATTTAGTTCTGTGTCTCATGTGGTTAGTGTGTTATTTTATGTAGCACCATGGTCCTGGAGGAACGTTGTTTCGTTTCACTGTGTACTGTACCAGCTGTATATGGTTGAAATGACAATAAAACCACCTGAACTTGAAATTCACTTAGTCATTAGTCATTCATAGCAATGGGTAAGACCAAGAAATACATCTGTGATGTGCGGAAAAAGGTTGTCACGCTTCACAAAATGGGAAGTGGCTATAAGAAAATATCACAAGCATTGAAAATGCCCATTTTCACCATCAGGGCAATAATTAAGTTCCAGTCAACTTCAAATCTTAAGAATTAACCTGGAAGAGGACATGTGTCTATATTGTCTCAACGCACTGTGAAGAGGAAGGTTCAAGTGGACAAAAAAGTCTCCAAGAATCACAGCTGGAGAATTGCAGAAGTTAGTTAAGAAGTTAGCGTCTTGGGGTCAGAAAGTTTCCAAAAGTACAATCTGAAGTCATCTACATCACCACAAGTTGTTTGGAAGGGTTTCAAGAAAAAAAGCCTCTACTCTCATCCAAAAACAAACTCAAGCCTCTTCAGTTTGCCAGACACTACTGGAACTTCAAATGGG
>JANDJT010000041.1:20275257-20286236 GCA_024331685.1 Stegophilus panzeri
AGCAAATGAAAATGCCATAGGTGGGAGTAGGTCCATCAGTTAAATGGGTGTGTGTCAGATCATTTTGTTTTTAAACATGCCATGGAAATATTAGAATACCTGTGGTGGCTGGCAAAAACCCAATGGACGTCACATTGGGTGAATTCTGGCCAACAAACAAAGCAAGCTTGTTTTATTTTGCTGATTACATACTTTGATCGACTTTAAGAAACCATAAATATATATCAACATATATACTTTGTGTGTGTGTGTGTGTGTGTGTATATATATATACACACACACACACACACACATACACACACACAAAGCTTGATCAATTTCTGTGTCTGTGCTGCAGCTGGAATAAAATCACGCAATTTTCTCCCTTTTCACTTTTGGGGATAGCCATGAAGTAAGGACATGCCATGGGTGTGGCATGACATGCAGTGTTAAGTGCATTCTTTTTGAAAAACAGCAAAGTTTTTCATGTGTTACTCCATTTATATCATAGCAACTTGCCAACGATTATGATGTTACACTTAATGTAACTGTTTATAATTAGATTCAATGTTGTCAAATGTCCCCCCACGTCTGTCTCAATAGAAAGCCCTAAAGACTTTCCTGTGCTGAGAAACTTTAAGTGTTCAAAGTGCTTACACCTGAGACTCCTTTTATAAACATTAAATAAATGCCTCCTACAATGATCATATGTTATACTTTGTTAAATCACAACATGCTTTTTAATCCATTTATTATTAGTCTTAGATTATGTGGCATGTCCGTTGTACAAGTCCCTGTGTAGGAGCGGTTACTATAGAAACAATAACGTATTAGAACAAGTACATTAAAATAAACCCATCATTTGTGTTACAGTCAGAACTACTGTCCAATCCTTGCTGTTACACAAAATAATGCACACCTTCTGGCCAATCAGATTCGAGGATTCAAACATTGTTGTATAAAATGTTATAATTTTAATGTGGTTAAGATCCATGCAAAAGATACGTATATTTCAGTTGAGGAAATTCATTACTTTTCAGAGCTAGACAGTAAGGGGGTAATAAGTATTCAGACACTTTGGTTTTTGGTACTCAATATACTTCCAGTGCATATATACACTTCAAGTTTAAACCCATAATGTCTTTTGACTCTGTACTTACAAATATTAACAAAATACATTAAACTTTTTGATGTTTTTATGAATACATCCTTTTTTGTTGACATTTATGAACAATTGTCAAAAGAAAGTGTGTATAAATTTGAAGTGAATATATACTGTATGTATGTAAGTACAGTGGGGGAAATAAGTATTGGATGCGTCAACATTTTTCAGTAAATATATTTCCAACGAGGCTAATACTTTTTTCCTGTGTCATTCCAGTTTATCACACATAACTTCATTTATGGACTTTAATGTTGTGAATTCTTTATATTTCCGGATTTCTTGAGTTAATACTGATGTCTGGTGAAAATTTCATGTGAAAATCCTCATTGGAAATATATTTACTGAACAAAATGTTGACGCATCCAATACTTATTTCCCCCACTGTATGTTGAATAACAAAAACAAAAGCGAATATTACTGAATACATATTTTCCTCCATTGTATATAAATGACCACATGAAGAGTTTTCCCAGGCTGCCCACATATAATACGGGTATACTTTGTAGAACTCTGCAGAATAGTTCACAAAGAGATTTAGTCTAATCTCTCTCACTCTCTCTCTCTCTCTCTCTCTGTGTGTGTGTGTGTTCTGACAGTGCTGAACAACAGAAAAACATTCCGCTATGGCAGAATCCTTACTCTGTGAACACGCCACCTGCAGTCCAGTAAGTGACCTCAGATTTCAATGATATATATTCAGTATGTTCATCATGCCCTGATGATACATCTATAAATGACATGTTTTATTAGGAACACTTATAGACCTGCACATTCATGCAATTATCAAATCAGCCAATCATAAGATAGCAGCACAATGCATAAAATCATGCAGATACAAGTCAAAAACTTCAGTTACCATATGTGTAACATGGGCTAGAAATAATAAATGTTTGAAATTATTGACATAAGGAGTAAAATATCAGGGTGTGCTGTTATAGAAACAATCAATAATGGAAGGGATTGATGCTATTACTAGACTGAAGCTGATTATTTTTCTATAAACAGCTTGCCCTGTCATGTTTTATTCCTTATACACCACAGCAATAAAAAAAAATGTATTTGTTAGTGTTTATTAAAGAATGGCACACTATCCATTGTTATCCATTTATAGTTACATTTAATGATGTTATTATAGAAACAATATGTACTAAAATAAGCACATTAATAGTGTTACGATACCTGAGGTGGAAACAAGCACAGGCGATGCCTGCATAGATGGTAGTGAGTGCGCTCCCAAACCTGTTCACTCCTGCGGAACCATTTGTCCACTGCTGGCGAGTCAGTGGGATTGGCGTTCCAGGGGAATAAGGTTGGCTGGTAGCCCAAGACACACTGAAAGGGGGTGAGCTGCGTGGCTGAGTGTCGTAGGGAGTTCTGCGCGTACTCGGCCCATGGGAGGAATTTGCTCCAATTCTCCAGGTTCGTGGAACAGAATGTCCGTAGGAACCTAGCGATTTCTTGGTTGGCCTACTCCACCTGTCCATTAGCCTGGGGGTGGTAGCCTGAGGTGAGGTTGACGGTGACGCCCATCTTCTCCATGAAGTTTGCCCAGACTCTTGACATGAATTGCGGACCCCATCACTCACGATCTCTTCCGGGTTCCCAAAGTACCTGAATACATGCTGGAACAGTAGCATGGCAGTGACAAAGGCAGATGGTAAGGCAGGAAGGGGGATAAGGTGCAGGGATTTAGAAAACTGGCCGATGAGCACAAGAATGGTGGTGTTTCCCTGCGACTCCAGTAAGTTGGTGATAAAGTCTAGGGCCAGGTTGGACCATGGGCGTGCTGGGATGGGTAAGGGTTTCAGCTTACTGGCGGGCAGCGTCCGCGGTACCTTGGCTTGGGCGCACCTAGAGCACAAGGATACGGTGCGCTGTACCTCCCTGAAAATGTTGGGCCACGAGTACTTCTCGGCCAACAACTGGTGGGTCCGATGTACTCCCGGGTGGCCCGTCGCTAGTGCTGTGTGGGCCCAGGTGAGGAGCTCCAGCCGGTGTTGCTTCGGGACAAACCGGGTGGGCATGCTGCCGGGATCTGCAACCTAGGGAGGCGTGCTAGGACCTGGTCCAGTGCCCACTCAATGGCACTGATGATGCAGGAGGTGGGCAGAACATAATCTCCTTGGTCTGCTCGGCTCTCCGGACAGTGGAGCCGTGACAGGGCATCGGCCTTCGTGTTCTTCGACCCTGGATGATATGACAAGGTAAACTGGAACCTGGAGAAGAACAGGGACCAGCGTGCCTGGCGAGGCGTGTCCACAGATACTCGAGGTTCTGGTGATCTGTGTAGATAACAAACGGGTGTGAGGCGCCTTCCAGCCAATGCCTCGACTCCTCCAGGGCCCGTTTAACTGCCAGAAGTTCTCGGTTCCCCACATCATAGTTGTGTTCCGCTGCGGATATTTTACGGGAGAAGAACGCCATGGGTGAAGCTTGGGTTTGTCCCCGAGCCTCTGTGAGAGAATGGCCCCCACTCCTGCTTCCGAGGCATCCACCTCCACGACGAAGGGTCTGGAGGGATCCGGATGTCTGAGTATGGGAGGCGTGGTGAAGGCTGTCTTGAGCTTGTTCAGGGCTGCCTGCGCGGCTGGGGTCCAAGCGAGCAGTCTTGGTTTGCCATGTAGGAGGGACGTCAGGGGGTGCGCTATGGTGCTAAACCCTCAGATGTACCATTGGTAAAAGTTAGCAAAACCGAGGAACCATTGCAACTCCTTGACGGTTCGGGGCGTGGGCCACTCTACCACCGCCTGTACCTTACGGAGGTCCATAGTGACCCCCTTCGGGCTGATGACATATCCCAGGAAGGAGATCATGTGGTGATGGAATTCCCACTTCTCTGCCTTTACGTAGAGCTGATGTTGTAGGAGGCGGCGTAACACCTGCCTCACATGGCCAATATGCTCCTCTAGGGACACAGAATAAACCAGAATGTCATCGATGTACGTAATGACATTCCTCCCCAACATGTCTCCCAGGACGTCATTAATAAGACACTGGAAAACTGAGGGGGCTTTAGAGAGCCCATAAGGCATGACCAGGTACTCGTAGTGACCTGAGGTGGTGCGGAATGCCGTTTTCCACTCGTCCCCCTCGCGTATGCGGACCAGGTTGGATGCGCTGCGCAGGTCCAACTTAGTAAAAATGGTCACAGACCGTAGTTGTTCGAGGGCTGCAGGGACTAGTGGCAGGGGATACCGGTATTTTACCAAAACTTGGTTTAGGCCCCAGTAGTCGATGCATGGTCGGAGACCCCCTCCTTTTTTCTCCACAAAGAAGAACCCGGCAGAGGCGGGGGACATGGAAGGTCTAATGTATCCCTGTTGGAGAGCCTCCTGGATATACTCCTCCATAGCCCGATGTTCGGCTTGGGAGAGAGGGTACACACGACCTTGCGGTGGGGTGGCTCTGGGGAGGAGCTCGATTGCGCAATCGTAGGAGCGGTGTGGTGGTAATCCGCTTGCCCTCTCCTTGCTGAATACCTCACTGAGGTCCTGATATTCGGGAGGAACTGTGACTGGGATGGGTGTCGTGGGGCTCTCAACTGTCGTGGTTGCCACCGGGATCATGGGGAGCATCAGGCAATTACTGAGGCAGTACGGGGACCACTGGGTAAATTGCTTGTCTGTCCAAGAGACCTGGGGGTTGTGGAGCTCCAACCAGGGCAGACCTAAGATGACAGGATGCCGGGCTGAGACCGTTACGTACAGGACGATGGTTTCGCTGTGGAGTGCACTAACCTGGATTTCTAGGGGTGCTGTTAAGTGGGAGATGACCAACCAAACCGCCCCCCCCCCCCATATGGGGGACCCGTCGATGGACTGGATGGGGCGTGGGTGGAGTAGGGGACGAACGGGAAGGTCTAATTCCTGTGCAGTCTTCTGGTCAATTAGGTTGCCGGCCGCTCCTGAGTCAATCAGCGCTGTGAGCACCATAGACACCCCTGAGCACTTAATCTTAACCGGCAACACGAATACATGGGCTGCGTGCTTGGTCAGGACTCACCGTTAGACGACAGGGTCGGCTGTCCCCGCTCTCCCCGGCAGGTCATGGTTTCTGGTGAGGGCACTGACAGACGAGGTGGTTGTTCTCTCTGCAGTAAAAGCAGCGAGACTCACGACGACGCCTCTCCCGCTCCTCCTCGTGAAGCCGAGCCTGTCCGAGGTGCATGGGTTCTGCTGCGGCTCCTGGCTCGGGGAGCAGGAGGCCCCACTGCGCGGGGCGGTTGGTCCGGCGTAATCGGTCCAGCCAAATCGTGAGGTCACTGAGGGCGTCGAGGGTGAGTTGTTCATCACAACACGCCAACTCCCTCACCAGTTCTGGATGCAGCCCCTAATGGAATGTTGTCTTGAGAGCCGGCTTGTTCCACCCACTCCGTGCCGCGATAGTATGGAACACCAGGGCGTACTCCACCACGTCACACGAGCCCTGCGTGATCTTCATGAGCTCTTGGCCAGTCTCCCATCCGTCAGGGGAATGATCGAAGGCACACTGGAAGTGGGAAATGAGGTCCACTAGCGAGGGTCTGGCGCCGCCCCTTTGTTCCCACTCTGCCGTAGCCTATAACAAGGCATGTCCGGTTAGGAGCTCCATGAAGTGCATAATCTTATGGACCTCTGGCATGTCAGGATAACTGTCAAAAAACAGCGAGCACTGTAGTAGGAAACCCTTACCTTGCTCCGGCTCCCCGGCATATCTCTCCGGCATGGGCAGTGGCGGAAAGTGCGCAGGCGGTGAGGGTGGCTGAACGTACGCTGGCGCTGGTAGCAGAATGTACACAGGTGGCGGTGGTGGACTGTGTGCAGGGAGTGTGGACTGACACATGCGCGTTAATTGCTCTGTTAAGCGCGATATCTGTTCTGTTTGTGTATTTATCTCTCGGTTCTGTGCAAAAATATACTGTTGCCATTCCGGGGCACCCGCTGCCTCCATAGTTAGGGCGAAGTAATCTGTTACGATACCTGAGGTGGAAGCAAGTGCAGGCGATGCCAAAGCGGGAAGGCGAGAAACAGGCTGAAGGCGTAGTCGTGATACAGGCAGTAGTCAGGTGATCAGGCAAACACACAACACTGGGCTAAAGCAGGGAATCATAGTCAAAACATGAGGCGGTAAATCCGTAAACCAGGAAGATCCAGAAACAATGAAGACGGCTTGGTGAAACGACAGAGACATGACGCTGAGCATTTACTTCGCAAAGTTCTAATGTTCACAAGGTCTCTTATAAACTGTGCTGTGAGTGGGTGTGAGATTGAGTGCACGTGTCCGTAATCAAAACTCCGGAGAATGCGAGCGTGTGCGTGTATGGGAAGTGTAGTCCCATGTTTGCCATGTTTGCCATGTTTGTAGTTCACGCTACATTCTGGGAACTGTAGTCGCGAGTTTGCAACGCCGTGACAAATATAAACATATAAAACTCCATTTCTCAAATAACCGATGAATTAAATACACTGCATTTGAATGTTTGCATGTATGTTCCTTTCAGTATATTTCAATCCATTTTTTCACAGATTTATGACTAAATATTAGAACAGTATATGGTTATAAATTGACTTTTATGTTTGCTGTTGTTTTGTAACAGGTACAACTGTGGGGCTTCACAAAACTTACCATTTGGTCAGTGCCAATGGTACTTAAGAAAAATGAAGTCCATGGAACAACGTATACTTTTTAAAGATATCCCCTTGGAAACTTAAAGGTAAGACTGATGGGGTTTGACAGGTGGAATTATTCTGCATTAATCTGGTTGCGATTGTGTCACTTAAGTAGCTAATAAAAGTAATTTCATTTTTAGTATACGGTTATTTTTTAAGATCTCAGTTTTATTTTCTGTGCATGTGATGATTATGTTACTGTGTTTCAGCCCTTCCAAAGTGTGCTGACAAAGACATCCACTGAGGACAGAGACAGCAGTCCAATGATGAGGATCAACACAATGTCAAGTGTCAGGTCAACACTTTCTCAGAATGCACTGAGGCCCAGAAATATGACTGCCCCTGACCAAATTATTCAAATCACATGTACTTTGTCACGTTCACAGTCACCTGACTTCTAATCATGCACATCAGTATCCAGTTAGACCCTTCACTAGATAAAGGACTCAAAAACAACCACTCAATGCCAAAGAATGCTCAGTGTGCCTTTTATTCTGTGTGTTAATGTTCTACTTTCAATCATGTTTTACTATCTGGCTTTTGCATTTTGGATTTGCTCAAGATTATTGTTTGCTGATCGCCTGACCTTTTTGTCTCTTGTCTATGTCTTCGCTTAATGTTTTGGATTTATTTTCCAGTTCCTTTTAATAAAATGCTAAACTGTATTTGCATTCGCTTTAGCCTCTACTTTATGACAAATTACCAGCACTATGGGTGCAGCAGAAGAGTATGACTGGCGAAACATTTTGGCAGCACGTCGACAAATGGTGGGAGAGCGCCGCCAACACTTGACTGAACTAGATGCCAAAGTGAACTTGATCTCACCAGCTCTCTCCACCACTGCTACACCATGCTCATCCACATCGGTGGCAAGCTCTCTAATTTCCCAGCCCGATAAGTTCACAGGTGAAACTTGTCAATGTAAAGGGTTTTTGCTGCAATGCTCACTGTATTTTGCCTAGAGAGGTTAATGGAGCAGCAAAAAAATTGCGTTATTATTTAGCCTCCTCACTGGCAAAGCTTTAACCTGGGATACAGCAGTGTGGTTTCAAGGAGGCGAACAACTGACCTCCTATGACTGGATCATTGAGCTGTTTCAACATGTCTTTGACCATTCACCTGAGGGGAAAGAAATCAGGGAAAAATTTGAGAGGGTCCGAGTACGCACTGGAATTCCACACTCTTGCTGGAGGTAGCAGGTGGAATGAACTTGCCCTCAAAGCGGCATTTCATAAGAGTCTGAGCCTTGAAATCCTCACTGAGATGACATGCTGAGATGACTAAATGACTCTTGATTCTCTGATTGATCTCTCCATATGTCTTGATCACCTGCTCCATAACTGGCCACCACGCAGGGGAAGCGGAACTTCCCGAATATAAGCGATCAGCTGGAACCCATGAAACCCTCTACTCATCCATGCTACTGATGGAGGACCCACTGGTGACCTGGCACTGGCACCATCATACTCTGTACCCAGCCCCTCCTCCTAGAAGTCAGTGCATTGCGCCTAGAGCACATCTCCTTCCTAGTCACTGCGACCTCTAAACACCACATCATCTTGGGGTTCCCTTGGATGCAACTACACAAGCCACAGACATCAAGGACAGATAAGGAAATCACTCACTGCTCAATTCAGTGCCTTAACACTGTCTTCAAGCACCTCAGCTCATTTTGGCATCCACCACAGTGGAAAGTCCCAAGAACAGAAAACCCGGGAGAATCCCTTCAGAGTACCAAGACCTTCATGAAGTACTATGGAGGAATACATCCAAGAAGCACTGCAACAAGGGTACATTCTCCTTTCCACGTCTCCTGCATCAGTAGGCTTCTTTTTCATGGAGAAGAAAGGGGGTGGCTTTCGACCCTGTATAGATTGTTGAAGACTCATTCAAATCACAATCAAGTACCATTATCCGCTGTCTCTTGTCCCCGCAGCTCTAGAACAACTGTGTTCTGCTCAAGTTTTCACCAAGCTGGATCTCTGCAGTGCATATAATCTCTTTTGCCTTTGGGAAATTAGCACCACCTCTGGCCACCCTGAGTACTGTGTCATGCCATATGGGCTCTCAGTGTTTCAGTGCATAATCAGTGATGTTTTGCGACATGCTCATAAAATTTGTCATAGCCTATGTCAATGACATATTGATCTAAACTGGGAACAGAGAGCTGCTAGCAGTGAAACTGGCACTGCAGGAATGGCATCACTGGCTGGAGGGAGCCACACATCCAGTCACCACCTTTACGGACCATAAGAACTTTGAATACCTCAAAACAGCCAAAAGTCTCAATCCTCACCAACCCACCGAGATCTGTTCTTTGCCTGATTTAATTTCACCCTCCTACAGGCTGGGATCAAAGAACACAAAAGCTGATTCTCTGTTCTAGTTACATATGGCTAGTCCAAGAGAGGGGAGTGAGGAACACATTCTTCCACCTTCCTGCTTCATGGGTGCTGTCATTTGGGACAATGGAGGGCATGTCCTCTGAGTAAGAAGTTTATGCCCATTACCCTGTGAGACAGACTCATCACTTGGGCACATACCTGCAGCACCATAGCTGCAGGTTAACCTGGTACACACAGACCATATCATCTGCTGCGGGCCAAGTATTGGCAACCCAAAGGTTGGATGGCATACGTCAGTTTGTCTCGTCCAGCTCTGCTTGAGCAAAAGCCAAGGTCCATCATACCTTTCCAAGCAGAAAAACTTTGCCCCTATCCACACCATAGTTGCATTTCATCTGGCAGTGGATTTTATCATAGACCACACCAAGGAACAACACCATCATTGTTGTAATCACAGACAAGTTCTCTAAATCACTGCACCTAATTCCCCTGCCCAGTTTACCCACAGCATTCATCACAGTGGAACTACTTTTTAATCACGTGTTTTGTTACTTTGGCATCCCGGAAGACATTGTTAGCAACAGAACCTCAGTAGTCTAGTCCAGCTTCGTGGAAAAATTAGGCGTGACAGTGAGCTTAACCTCTGGGTACCATCCATAGTCCAAAAGACAAGTGGCAAGAGCCAGCTAAGAAATTGGCCATTTCCTCAGAACTTTCTGCACTGAGAATCAGGAAGACTGGGCCCAGTTTCAACCATGTGCTGAATACTCCCAGAATTCACTGCAACACTCAGCAGCACAATTAACTCCTTTGCAGTGTGTGCTCGAATACCAGCATCCTCTGTTCCCCTGGAACGCCAACCCCACCAACTGCCCCAATAATTTGGGTCATGAATTATAATGATGAATGTTCATACCTTGCTGGTCAGATCAGAAATTAATTAATGATATTTTTAAACAATTTAATTATATGCTGTAAAGCTGTATCAGCTTTCAAATGAATAGGCCTATGTTGTTTGTAGTGGATGTAATGAATTAGTGCTTGTATTGAGATATATTACTCCAGGGCCGGACTGGGACATAATTTCTGGCTGGGAGTCTCACACTCATCCAGGCCCCATACACCCACAACAAATTTTGAAACCACTGACAACCCTATTTTTTCTTTCCTAAATTCAATTTATTACACACTGTGCGGCCAACCCATAAAAACATAAACAAGCAACCTAGAGGTAGTGAAACAGTCCTAATTTATATCAGCTTACATGGGTATGGCAAGCATTTAACAAACACCAGAAGTGCAAAGCTGCCAGTGACGCTCTACTTTTCACTCACAAAAGTACATTACATGCAGAAGAGAGGTAAACAAAAGACACTTTTTTGGCCATTGTGCTATGAACAGAACTGTCTCCACATTGTTGGAAAACGACAACTTTTTAACCTCACTGTAATTTGTGAGCACAGAATCTAAATATCTTTTAGTTCAATTTAAAGCATCACATTAGGGCAATGTGTTTTTTTTTTTTTTTTTTTTTTTACTTAAATACTCAGGTATTTTAAAAACACAAAGAAAATATTTGAAAAGTGGAAATAAAGTGCCTAAAAACTGTTTAGTAATAAAGTGTTAGGGGTAGGTGTAGGGAGGGCTTTATTGTCCCAGTAAGATGGCATCCATTTAACAATTTTAATAAATATAGTCATTTACACTGCATCCTGTTAATGTACAACAATACTGAGGTGCAAATAGTATCTACCACTATTTATAAGTATAAATAGTATCTAACAACTATTTGCACTTATTGCAAAGAACTGCTACTTTTATATAGGCTAGTGTAAATAGAAA
>JANDJT010000041.1:20291685-20307853 GCA_024331685.1 Stegophilus panzeri
AGGAGAGTGTTGAGGTAGGGGGGTGCTGTTCCAGACAAGGTCTTGTACGTGAGCATCAAGGCCTTGAATTTGATGCATGCAGCTACAGGAAGTCAGTGGAGGGAGATGAAGAGGAGTGTGACATGGGTTCTTTTGAGCTGGACTACAAACCACGTCTATTACAAGGAACGTCTACTAGCAAATCACACTACACAACATTCCCATGGCCACTAGAGGATATGTGTGCACATTTCATCAATTTCCCTATCCCTAAGCCTAACCCTAACCGTTTTTGTTGTGGGCGTAACTTGTCATAGTGGGCGTACCTTGTAATAGTGGGTGTACCTTGTCATAGTGGGCATACTTTGTAATAGTGTGCGTACCTTGTAAGGGGCATGGTTTGTAATCCTGCAGGTCGCAGATGGTACACTTGGTATTCTTCCACCTTGTACCCAGTGTTCCTGGGATTGACTCCGGATCCACTGCAGCTCTGACCAGTATAAAGTGATTATTGACAATGAATAAATGAACACAGTATCCATGCAGGAATGTAAAAATCTCTGTCTGTATATACGAGCTGAGAGTTACTTTAACACTTTAAGTCTAAGTGTCCCAGATCAGATTGGATTTTGGGTTTGCACCACTCCCGCTTTTCTCTTTTTTGATACAACCTCCATATCAGAGCTTGGAGCATTGATCAATACCTGACGCTGACCTGAGCCGACTCTCTGACAGCTTGTACTGCCAATGTAGGTGAAACTTCACAGATGCAATTTCAGTGTCCCTAAAAACAACCAAGTCATGTGTTCATATTGAAGATTTGTGTCGGGTCAATCACCATAATACACTTTCATCATATAAAACACATCAGTGGATCAGTATGAAAAAGCTCAAATCCTATTCTTCATTGATCCAGCATTTCTGTCCAGTGTTGTTTGATGAATGTACACAACTGTTTGCTGTTTGCACTTGTTGTGTAATAGGCCCAAAATATGTTTTGTGTAGTATACTCCATGTTCAATTCTGCTGCCATCCCAACAGTCCGAGTAGTCTGATAATACGTGTTTGCCTAGTGACCCGTGTACGTGTTTGTCATTCAAGTGACGCCAACTATTTACTGCACTTTTAATTAGATATCTATGAAAAGTATAGATGCAGAGCTGTCAATCATCTACAAACAGAAATATTTACATAAGAAATAAAGCTCACGGGAGCATGCTGAAGTGAAAGAGTTGCTGTTACAACCTCCGAGTTGATTATTTTTCTATAACAGCAGGTCCCTATGTGTTTTGTTCATTTTGTAGCACAGCAATTGCCAATGTCAGGAATGTTTATGAATTATATAATGACACATCATACTTTTTTTTAATATATGATTTATAGTTACATTTAATGTTCTCGATGTCATGTACGTGAGACAAGTTAGCTCTTATTATCACATACATTATAACAGCTATAAACAGCCATTCCGGCACCACCCTGCTGAAAAAACCCATTAGAATCCATCACAGAAATTCTAATGGTTTCCACTACAAAATACCATTACAAACCATTACCATTATTGGTCCTTAATGGTATCTACTAGACATAACATGCCACCAATTGAAGGCATCAAATTACCAGTACAGACCAAAAGGGACCATTACAGTTTCCATTAAAACCAATACAATTCCCATTATAACCATTAAAACCATTACAAAAATCTTATTAGGGTTTCTACGTTTTTTTTCAGCAGAGCCTCTCTTTTTTTTTTTTTTTTTGCTTTCTTTCTTAAACTTAAGAGGAATGAAATCGGAAAGTGTGAAGTCCTTTGTCCTGTAGACTCTCTCTTGGCGGAAAATGTCAAATAATCTTAAAACCTCACCATATGAATGGTTTCTTGTTAAATAACAACATGACTTTTGCGACGTGTCCACCATGCAGTTGTATTAATAGGAGCACATGTGATATAAACCTGTGATTTGCCTTGCACCCAGCACTATTGTCAGAGCTACTTTTATAGAAAATTAATCACCACCTTCTGACCAATCAGATTTGAGAATTCGGCAGCCTAGTGGTATAACGTCTTTTCACTTTCTTTATCTTAATTGTTTCACTAATAATTAGGCTGTTACAAGCTACAAGTGTGTTACAAGCTTCAGTGTTCTCATTTAGAAGTAAATGTATCTATCTATTTATTTATCTATCTATCTATCTATATATATATATATACATTACATTGTACTTCACTGTGCATGGACATATCACTTAGGGCTCCTCTCCCACATCCACATCCACATCTCAGCACATGTACCATCGCTAGCTGCAACGCCAGTGAAAGCTCTGCATCTTGTTTTTGTTGTGCTGCTGGCTCATTGATTTTTATCAGTATCATGTTGGATTGCCTTGCAAATATGTTGATCATGCATGATGGAAAATGTGCTCGTGGGTTGTTTCAGGGCAGAGCTCTGTTTACAGTAATGCCGTTTACGGGTTATGTAGAAACGGAAATGTAAAACATTGATGCATAAAAATCATTCTCACAATAACAGCTAATGTTGAACTGCACATATGTGAAAATCTTTAAGTAATATCACTTTGTGTATGTGATATTAATTAGTAAGTTAGCCCGAGAGCTAGCTTTTTTATATACAGTATAAAACCTAAGTAATAGTGTTATATGCTTTTGTTGTGATTCCATTTTCTTTGTCTGAGGCCCTGTTTACACTAGCACATTTTTCTTTTTCGTTTTAAAACGCATAACTGTTGGTACGGTTACGCCTGTCGTCTACACTACTCCGGCGTTTTCCACCCTCGAAAACTGAGACTTTTGGAAACGAAGGCGTGGCTTTCGCCCACATTCACCCCCTGATTGGGTCTTCTGGATCATTGCGTATCCTTCCCTGATTTGTCAAGCCCCTACCATATGACCATTACGCTACCTTGTTCGTATACACAACAACACGGAGACTGAACCGCAAGCTTTGCTGGCTTTGTTGTCATTCTTAGCAGAAATTGTGCAATTAAATTCTGTATTTTATAATACTGCAGCTGCCTACATGCGCAAGAGGCGAGCTACGATTAGAGAAATCAGCAACAAATCTCATTTCCAGCAGCGTAAGCCCTACATGGAACACCGGTTTGTTGTGCGTCCCGGTGACTAGCAACCAACTTCCTGTTTATACTTGTACGCGCATGCCCAGTGTGCATGAATGGTCATGTGACATGCGTATTCGGTCTTGTAGTGTGGATGGAGATCATTTCTGAAACACAGTGGAAACGCCAGTGTGGACGAGGATCGTTTTCAAACGAAAACGCACTAGTGTAAACAGGGCCTGAAAGTATCTTCAGGATCTTCAGAGAGTCATGAGTGTAAGACTTCAGTTTGTGAACAGCACACGGTGTGAAACCCATGAAAATCACTGAGTTGCAACTGACTGTAGTTTTAAAAGCTTTTAGGTGTGCACTGGTGTGAGAGAAGAGCAGAGAGACATTTTGAATACGCACTCACGACCACATTCATGCAAGAAATCAACGTCAGCACCTTCCACAGAATAAATATCAAAAAGCGAACTTTTTAATGAGTTTTTTTTATTACTGAGCGAGAGTTAAAAGAAAGAGGTAACTGTACTGATACAGATTAAATGTGTATACAGTGAAAACATTTTTTTTACTGAACTGGCAGGTAATTAAAAGCTAACATTGATGTAGAGGTTTCAGCTATTTTATTGCAGTTGGGGTTCTGTGGGAGTAATTCAGCCTTTTTAACTCTCTTTGTGGGCAAGACCAGGAGATGTGTTTTTTTTTTTTTTTTTGTGGGGGGAGATAGCTTTGAAACAGATTAAAATAACGAATTATGTCCTGAAAGTAATGTTTTGAACTTTCCATTGTGTGTGTGTGTGTGTGTGTGACGGTAAGTCTGTGCCGCTTCTCAGAGGGAAATGCAGGAGCTCTCTTAGCATGAGCATATTGTGTGAAAATAAAACAAAAGGTACAGCTGTAATGGTTGTCTGAAGGGTTTATTTAAAATAACAGTGGGGTATTCTGGGTAACTGGTTACAATAATCTTTAAGTGGCCAAAATGGGAGAAATGGAAGTGTGTGTGGTGGCCAAAATGGGAGAAATGGAAGTGTGTGTGTGTGTGTGTGTGTGTGTGTGTGTTAAGTGCTCAGGCTTTTGTTAGTGATTCACCTTTGTCCTTTCTTTCTCTCATGTTTCATTCTCTCTTGCGCTTTCCTTCTTTCTTTCTGTATGTGTGTGTTGGTTCCTCTGGGCCTCCTATGCTTGCATGCAGCTGATTACCCAGAATCTGCCTGATTATGAGAGACTGAGAATGGAAAGAGAGAGTGAGAGCAGAGGTGCAGTGAGGAAAGGTCTGTGACATTTGGCTCAGTGTTTTGATGTTTTATTGCTACTAGAGTAAAGAGGCCTGTTAGTGGAACACCATGAAGGGTCCTTAAACTCTAGTGTAGTGTCAGCATCTTTTAAACCCTCTCTCTCTCTCTCTCTCTCTCTCTCTCTCTCTCTCTCTTTCTTTGATTTTGCTCTGTGAATCTTTTTGTCTCTGTACACTGAGTCTCGCTGCTCCTTCAGCTAAGGTCTCCACCCCCACCCCTTGGATCTGTCTCTCTCCTTCGCTTTCTCTGACAATCCCCAACACTGTGCTCTCTCAGCTGTGAAATCACACACACATACACACACACACACACACACACACACTGACCTGCTTAAATCAGCTGTAATGCTGCTGTTCCAGTGCTGATGAGCTGCTGACACTAGACATGAGAGAGACAGTGGGACAGAGAAATATGGTTCTATTTTGGTGTCAGGTAGAGAATTGGGGCTGGATCCTTTGCACCAAAAAAAAAAGCACAGTTGGTTTTGTACCAAAAGGTACAGTTATAGTTATTAATACCTGCTCAATTTTGACACCGACAGGGACTAATGGTACTTGGAGGTGGGGCCAGCAGGACAAAAACATCCAAAGGTGTCTTGGCTTGTGTTTGCCAGTAAATTGTGTAGTTTATATATAATGTGTATGTGTGTGTTGTGGAACTGTTGAAATCAGTCCTTCAATTTATCAGACAATTGGCAACTGATGCTTAGGGAGAACAACATAAAGAAAGATGTGTGCGTGTGTGTGTGTGTGTGTGTGTGTTTGGGGTGGGGTGAGGGCATGCATACACAGCTTGTTTTTTGCTGACAGTTAATATTTTAGTGCTGTGGCTCAGCTGGGACCTGGGAGGGAAGTGTGTGTGTGTGTATGTGCATAGACAGTAATATGAGCTACCCTGACCTCTTTTTATATTTGAAGTTGTTGTTGTTGTATGTGTGTGTGTGTGTGTGTGTGTGTGTGTGTGTGTGTGTGTGTAAGGCAGTTTGGTCTTACTGACTGCACTGCAGACTCTTGGCCAGTCCATCACCTAGAAAAGTGAACAAAGACATGCTGGGAGATGGACTAGTTTTCTTGTCTGTCTCTGTGTGTCTCTGTGTGTGTCTCTGTGTGTGTCTCTGTGTGTGTCTCTGTGTGTCTCTATGTCTGTTTGCTGTTACAGGGATGTGACACCTTTTAAAGGTGTTATATTGTATTATTTTCCTGTTACTTCTGAGTGTTAGCTCAAGTGTTTTTAACTCTGAAAATCATGTCTGTATATTTTTTTTTTTAAATAATTGGTTTATGGAGTGTTATTCTTTGTCTCTCCAGTCCTCGTTCCATTTTTGCTGACCGCCCACAGTCTATGAATATTCATAAGGAGACTACCAAGCAGACTATTCATTAATATTCATTAGTCAACACGAGCAAGTCCTAAAATATGGTTGCTGCTCTACATTTAAACTTGTCTGAGTATGGTCTGACTCATATTATGTGAGAGAAAGAAAACAAAAACCCATTAAACGGTGAGGTTGAAAGAAGTTGCAGGGCACTGTTTATTTTACAGTTAATCAACAGTAGCTGAATAAATTATAGGAATTGACAAGACAACGGCAGGTTATTTATTTTATATTCTGTTCAATTTATATAGTGCCTTTCTAACACCCTAGATTACTTGCTTATCTTACTTACTATTTACTTACTCCAGTAAATTGGCTAGCTATTTTGCATGTTAACAAGCAAAATCAGTATTTTACAACTTGAGGCTGTTCCAGAATGACTTTGGTTTTCAACTGACCTTGGTTTAAAATGGTGTCTTGAGAGATCTATGCATGGTATGCTAAAGTATAATAATTTTGGAGAGCAGAAGGATGATGGTTATGGCGAATTTTGTCTTTGGGAAACAAATAAAGCACATCAGTAATGTAAACTTGGTGGCATGGTGGCCACCTGGTACCTGTTTTGATCTTGAGCTCAGGTTACTCTCTGTGTGGAGTTTCGAGTGTCCATGTGAGTTTCCTCCAGGTTGTCTGGTTTCCTTTCACCTCCCAAAAACATTCCGGCAGGCGAATTGGGTCCATAGGTCTGAAAGTGTGTGTATGATTGGCTGCGATGGACTGATGTTCCATTCAGGGTGTATTCTCGCCTTGTGCCCAGTGTTCCCAGGTCCACCTTGACCAGGATAAAGCTGTTATTGAAAAGAAATGACTGGGCCATTAACTGTTTCAGGAATTTTGACATTAGACACCCTTACCCAGATGACCCAGCTGAGATTTATGTACCCTCAGGTTGTGCCCTAGCAGTAGTGTGATGTAGATTTGCTCTTGCACTTTGCAACACACTGGCCTTGACGATCCTGATTTATAGTGTTGTTGGGGTTGACCATCTGCCATGCTTGTTGGCACTACAGATGGTCTCTGTGATCGGCTTTGGGTTCAACAATGTTATAGGCCTTCCCCCATAACTTTTGGACAGCAATTCAGGATGTGATTGAGGGTTCCCTTTACTTCTTAATGGCAGCGAGGGATGCTTGTGTACTACCAAAGCTATTTAGATGGAATGGAGAAAGCATCATAGAATCCCTATCCTAGAACTTGACACTTTGTGGTCTACCATTTTCACTGCGTCTACAGCTCTCCACCTTCTGCCATTCTTAACAGTTACCCTAGACCCAGAGACTTTAGGGTTTACACACTTCCCTTTGCTTGCAAAAGGGAGATTCACTTTAAAGTCCTTTCAAAGAGGAGATCGCAGGTGACTCTTCTTTGAACTTATTCATAACTCTACCCTTCTTCAGTAGTTTACCAGCTTCAATAACATCCTAACGTAATGTCAGGAGTAACCTCCAGCAACTCTTGTACCATTTAAGGGGCCATCAAGCCATGTGCATTAGCCAAGTCAAGTTGCCCACAGCACATCCCTTTGGTTTGTCAACCACTGGGCTATGGACTGCTAACTACTGCTTGCCACCATTGAACTGCTTGCAACAATGCAGTAGCACATGACTATTCCCATGGGGTAGGAGAGGTTTCTGAGTAATGATCTTCCTGAACAATAAAAACACTGACATCTCCAAATACTCACTTGTTCACTGTGCATCTTTTACAGAAAAATAACTATGTCCATTGTAGAGCATTGATGTAACACATCATCATAAAGTATGGATCAGTCTTCTACCAATGTCACCATCTTCAAGAATATATCATAGTCAGTTATTCTGTCATGGTTTATGCCCCTGTAACACCAGCACTATCCCGGCATCAGTCTGGTTAATGCTGAATAGTTAGATCACTGGAACTATAACTGCAGGTTTGTCAAAAATCGAACATTTTTAGCCCTGTTCTATTCTGCCACCCTTTTCCCTGTGAGAATATTGATGAGTCCCTGGCGGGGACAATCCTTTCCAAATAGACTGAGTCTGGACCCGATGTCCTATGCGTCCTTATCTACTTCAGCATGGAGGAGAGCTAAAAATACCTGCATGATCATCTCTTCTGCTTACAATGTGTATGTGTGTGTTTGATGACTCTTCCTTTCCCGTTTTATGTTGGTGAGCTTCGCAAGCAGAATAAAGTAGTTTCACTTGCATTTTTTCTCCACAACACACAGCTCATAATGACCCCTGCTCAACCTACACACTCTCTGGTGGAGAAGATGGAGAGAGAGGAAGGCGGGAAAGGGCAATAAAAAAAACAACAACCAAACAAACGTGAAACACAAATACATCTTTTGTATATGTTTTTTTCTCCACTGAGTTTCATTTCTCTGCACATAAACAAACCATACTATTCTAAAATCCAGTGTGTGTAAAGTATGGGAAAATATTCAAGTTCCAAGAGCTACTATATTACAAAATACAGCAGACAGACACTGAGGAGTATTTTTACTTTGTTCTGTCCCCTTCTTGTGTCTAGATCTCTATACTCCTGCCTTCCTGTCTTCCTGCTTCTGGCTTCCTCTGTTTATATTTATGCAGATGTGTTTTTCTTTTCTCATTTGACTATCTTTTTGCGGAGAAGAAAAAAGTAACGATGTCATTCAAGTTTTTTTTGCCTTCAAAACGAAACAGTTTTTCCTCTGTTAGGGTAGGGGGTGTTGCGCCTCTCTCTCTTCTCTCTTGTCTCTCTCTCTCTCTCTCTCTCTGTCTTTTTGTTTCCTGTCAAGGCTGTCATCATTCCAGTGCCACTGGATTTGGACTTTTCATGAAATTTAGACTCTTTAAAGGTTCTTTGTTATCCCTCTTGAAGGTTCTGTGTCGAACCCCATACCTTGTCATAAACGTTTTTTGGAAGCTAAAAGCCCTAAATTCTCTTACCTCTTGAAGAACACTGTTTTTTCTAAAAGTGTATGGTTAACTTATTTTTCCTTTTACTTGTGTTTTATGGGGGGTGATTGAGCTTTCGAGAGTTTCTTTATATGGTCAGCTTAACCTGTTCTCACTTCAGGTTGCCATGAAAATTAATTAGTCCCACCTGTTGCTTGTTATTTTTGATTAGCTAGTGTATTTATAATGGTTTGGTGAACAGTTGAGTATTTGATACAAGTGTGAGCTGTATTATTTCTAGTCGTGACCCTTGCTGTATCCTAGTTCCTAGTTTTCCTGAATATCATGTTTTGGGTTTTTTTATTTTTTATTTTTTTATTTATTTATTTTTTTTTAAAAGTTTTAACGCATCCTTGTTAACTCCCTGTTCCTTTTGTATTTTTGAGGATGGATTGTCCTGCACTCATTTTGTCTGCCTGGGCTCTGACCTCTTCTCTCAGGGGTTCCTGTAATGAACATGTTAAGCTCCCACACTCCCACATCACACCTTTATGTATTTATTTATTTATTTTAAACTTGTGTTGCTCTATTAGTTCAAAAGACTGTGTGACAGTGATAGTATTTGAAAACTGTGGCAACTTCAATCAAAGGAATATTAATCCAAGTTATATAAAGCCCTTATGAACTTAATTCCATAAATAGCTTCTTAATTAGCTATAGCCTGTGACTGCATTGGTTTACAGTCTGTCTTGGTTTACAGTCATCTGCAAAAAAAAAAACCCCAAAAACAACAACTGTTTTTTCGATTAAGAGCTTCCTGAATGTCATTTTCCTGTCATTTTCTTCGAGCGGATTGGAGCTGGGTGGGACTATATTTGGTACAGTTGATGTTAAGACTACCAGAGAATCAATCAAAATGATCCATTTGTTCCCCCTTTTTGGAAGCCACAGAAACTGAAGTGACTTCTTTCATATTCACTCAGCCTTTTTGTGCCAGAGTACGAGTGAAACTGTATTTTTAACATTTTACAGGCATTATTTTAATGCAGTAATTTATAGTTCTACGTCGTGGCATTTAAACAGTGCTAGGAATGAGACTTAGCAGAATTAGAGTCGCACCACGATTGAGATCATCATGATGTACGCATAGCACTTTTTAAAGGTAGACAAGCTGTATGTTTTCCTAGTTAACACATTTTTATAATACCTATTACTTACACATGGGGACATTGAAAAGCTAAGATGGTGTCTGGCCATTTTTGCTCTTGTTTTTCTCTATGGTATATTCTCACAATGTCATAAAAAATACAAAAGGTACACATCTTTTTTTGCAACAGCAAAACTCATGACTCTAAATGATTGATAATTCAATTTAATGACAGGAAAGTAAAGTAAAGCTTATCATAAACCATTTTATG
This sequence comes from Stegophilus panzeri, assembly GCA_024331685.1. Taxonomy (NCBI): domain Eukaryota; kingdom Metazoa; phylum Chordata; class Actinopteri; order Siluriformes; family Trichomycteridae; genus Stegophilus; species Stegophilus panzeri. The sequence continues at coordinate 20,301,698 of JANDJT010000041.1, forward strand.
AAACCGGGCATGTTAAGTGTGCTGCTTTTAAACCACAATCTTTATCACTTTCCATGAGTGCTGAGGCACCAGGAAAATATACAAATTATATCAACTTACCATGCACAGTTCTGATCAGGTAGAAAAAGAGGCGTTTAGTTATAATTCTACAGTATATGTCTTTATATGTCTAACTTTATTATTGAATCTGTGTTGCCAGTGACTTTAATATAAATATATGCATGTTATTTTTGTCAGTTTACCCACAGCTACACCATGCTGAGCTGGAGTGTCGAGCTCTATATGTTTGAACCGTGCATCCCAACCCCCAGCTTCACTAATTGGATTCTCCCTCTTTATTATGGAGAAAAGCTTGTTAGTGTAAATCAGGTTGTGTTACACATACCTGTGATGGAGCAAATCCAGTACTTCCTGTATAACAAACAGCGGGTGCTGGAATCATACAATATACACTATGGTCTTATTTCTTGAAGACGCAGTTTGGTGTAAAGAATTTCAAGACCCAGTCATATCATTTCACATAAACTATAGAAAACTGGACTGAAAATGATCTACACACCCAGTTAAAGCTAACAAAGCTGCTGAATCCTGCCGTTTTTCCTTCAAAAGCAGCTCACGACGAAATCTAAATTTCAACAAAATCATCGCAGTTGTGATTCACCTTGCAGGCTTTAGAGGGCAAACTGCTCGGTTAACATATTGATTAATTATTGGATTTCTAAGTCAATACATTCCTGTGGCACTCATGCCTGCAGTTCGCCATTGGCAGATTGTCCTGTGTAATGAACAAAATCATTTAGTATTCCATACACAACCATGTTCATCAGAAACTGTAACAGTATACCTAAACATGGCAAAATAAATAAATAAATAAATACACATGTAGTATAAAGTGGGATTGAGCTGCATGCTTTTATATAAAAATGCAGTGTGGCTTTTAAAGAAAAATGATTAATAAATTAGGCAGAAAACATTCATGAGCTTGTGTAATTGTACACATTATGTTGATTACAAGTTTCATTACAGGATCAGTGATCTGTAATAGATTAGAAACACGATTTTGTGCATTTTCTCTCTCTTTCTTGCTCTTACGTGCATTGTTCATAAATATGGTCTTCAGCATTTCTGTATCTGGCAATTATCTCTTCAGCATGCATTGTTTGTCACTTCTTGGACAATGTTCTCTACTCTCTTCATTATCACCATCATCTCCTCTTCTCCTCTCTCTTTCTCTCTTTCTCTCTCTCTCTCTGTCTCTAGCTCTCTTGCTCTCTCTCTCTCTCTCCTAGAGCAGCAAAAACCATATTTATAAGAAACAGACATTTCACTACAACATGTTTCCACACAGTTGGAAGCACACAGTTGTCTAGCGTGTCTTTGTAGGGGCGCACGGTGGCTTAATGGTTCACATGTTCACCTCACACTTCCAGGGTTGGGGGTTCGATTCCTGCTGGAACCCTGTTTGTGCATGTTCTCCCCGTGCTGTGGGGGTTTCCTTCGGGTATTCCGGTTTCCTACCCCCTACCAATGGTAGGCTGATTGGCATGTCCAAAGTGTCCTTAGGTGTAGTTCGTGAATATGTATTTGATTGTGCCCTGCAATGGATTGGCACCCCATCCAGGTTGTACTCCTGCCTTGTGCCCCATGCTCCCTTGGATAGGTTCTCTGTGACCCTGTAGGATAAGCAGTTGCATAGATGGCCCAGACCTGCTCAAAGCGAGGTCCATAAAGACATGGTTTGCCAAGGTTGGTGTGGAAAAATATGAATTGAAACACAACTGCACCTCACCCAACACCCTGCACCTCACCCAACATCAGTACCTGGCATGATTGAATGAGCACAAACCCCACAGCCACATTTCAAACAGAGTTACAGTAGATAGAACATAAGTTTAAATGCATAGGATGAAGTTCTGAGTGGTCAGTGACTGTGGAAGCACATCCAGCTGGTTGAAGTGCAACTTTTCTCTTTCACATAAACAATGTGGTGATTATTTGATTGTAACAATATATGCTCTCTCTCTCTCTCTGTCTCTCTCTCTGTCTCTCTCTCTCTCTCTGTCTCTCTCTCTCTCTCTCTCTCTATTCCCCACAACCCAAGGCTGCAATTTGTTTGGCTGAAGAGTCCGATCTCTAATGAAGGCCTATGATGGATGAGATTGACCCTGTCTGTCTGCTACATGAATATCAGTGCATAATATACAGTGTGTGTGTGTGTGTGTGTGTGTGTGTGTGTGTACATGTGCATTAGAACACAGCGTGTAGATAAATCATTGTGCCTCTCATTAAAGGACTCATTTCTCAATCCAAACACAATTATCCACAAACAGTGCTACTTCTGCCAGACACTATACTGATATTCATGTAGCAGTCAGGTGAGGTCAGTCACATCCATTATTCATTTAAACCCACTGCAGCTTACATTGATGGATAGGCTTTTGTTTTAGCATGCAGTGTATGAAGAATACAAGGCATCCTAACACGCAACTAATTCCTCATCACGATGCCTCATACCAATGCATTTAGAATTGGTTTTGTTAGACAGTCAGTTGATTTGGTTAAATATACGATATTCCATGCTTATATGTTCAACTGTCTGATTCACATTTAAGTTTAGTACCCTGTAAGTTTGGTAGTAAGTATGTTTTTATTTTAGTCATTCATTCATTCACTCTTTCAATCTAGATCCTACTTCTATAGTTTATATCTTTTGTGTGAAGTGGAAGATTTGTATTGAAGTCAAGTGACAATAATGCACTCGCAAAACCAGTTGTAAGAAATAGGTCAAGACTTTTCAGGCTGTGCTTGAATTCAAGAAAATGCTGTTTCAGCACTACATCTATGCTAAGATTGTGTTACAATAAGCACTGAGTTTAGAAAAGTTGTAGACCAAAATTGGGCTGAAATGACCATTTTCCTAGTAGATTTTGTTGTTGTAATGTTTTTATTGTACTCCAGTTTCCTCCCCCAGTGCAGAGACATGCGTTGTAGGCTGATTGGCATCTCTAAATTGTCCATAGTGTGTGAATTGGTGTGTGAGTGTGTGTGCAGTTGTGCCCTGGGATGGGATGGTCCCCAGGCTCCCCTGTAGGATAATGGATGTAGGACAGAAAATGGTTGGATGGATGGATGTTTGCATTGGGTTGTTGATAAAATTTGTCTTATCACATATCAGCATGAATCCAATGGGAATGGAAAAGAGGAATGGGAATAGGAATTTTCCATAGAGATCATGCGTGTTTAACATTCCCATGCTCCGTCAGATTAAACTGGGTTTGTTGAGTAATATAGCGCAATGGTTCTAACAGATAATCAGCCTATTAGCTATTAAGCTTTTGGTTAGCTGCAAAATACAGTTCAGTGATGCAAAATTATAGCATTTTCTTTTTTTTGGTCAAGTCTATGTAATACTGCTATGTACGTTTATTTAGAATAAGCTATCTTTGTCAAACACTGCTGGGGAATTGTGCGAATTCCATAAGCTGATGTATTCACCTCAAAATGCAGGCCAACATCACAGCAATCTAATAAGCGTGCTCGCTGTAAAACAGGCTGTTTGTTCCATTATGCTTGCCTGAGGCACAAGGGTGACGGTCTCACTGATAGAAGCTTCGGTCTGCGGAGACGTGCTCTTGGGCTGATTTCCTCGTCTGCTGTCCATCCACACACAATTCCACAGTTTCATCAACACACACTCAGCATCCGAGTGCAATTTTCTTCTCACTTTGAAGAGGAGGGGTGAGTGAATTCGAAATGAAATATGAAGCGTTTACAGTCTGGATAATCAGCTTTCAGAAAACTCACCCCTTCTCCATGAGTCTGACAGACGTTCAGACACGAGGAGATTTCTCGCCTGTCCGGTGTCGAGTCATCTCACACATATGCTCACGCTTTATTGATGTTCATTCTTGGAAAAATCGTTTTTTAATCTTCTGCAGAGAGCTCGCTGACTTGGGGGGGGAGAGAGTGAGAGAATGAGGTGGTAAAGGAGAGGGATCATTCTGTATGAGCAGAGCTTCATCAGTAATAAGTGGTGTGTGAAACGAGTTGTCATCCAGGCAGCTTTTATCAAGCAGCTCACAGCCAGAGAGAGAGAGAGAGAGAGAGAGAGAGAAAGAGAGTGAGAGAGGAGGGATGGTCAGAGACTTACAAGAAGACAGAAAGAGGGGAAGAGAAAAGTAGGATGAAGAGAAAAAGTGGAGGAAACAAATATATGGAGGAGTAATAGATGTTCAGCGAAGTGCATCCTTGAATTATGAGTGTGTGTGTGTGTGTGTGTGTGTGTGTGTGTGTGTGTCTTGGTTCATTAAAAGTGTATTTCAATAAGTCACTGCTGTGTATTTGGCTAAGTGGTTGCAGGAGGAGGACCTGACCAGCATCCAAGCAACTAGAAGCAGATTCATTATGAAGATGAAAGTCACACATTATTCACCTGGATAATGACTATGGCAGAGTGAAGACTGGCACATTTTTCTAGCGTTGTGATTGAAACATTTCACTCTCTGTTAGGAAAATGATGTTAACACTGTAGTCACATCATCAAACCAGTCTAGATTGTCATATCAATTCCACTACACCGCTCTATGCCGATAGGTCATGCCATCTGAATACAAGCGTTTTGTTTTCTTTATTATCTGATCAATAGCAAAATGGTTGTTTACAGTCATTTAAATGACAAGATGATAAATTACAGAGACAAATTGAATCCCTATTATGTCATATCTTAAGGCCAAATATATGTTTCTAGGTCAATGATCGTTCAGTTCCTTTGAGCCCAGAGCTCACAGGAGGCAGAAGAAGTTAAATGAATATTGAATTCTCATAAAACGGCATGCTTTATTTCTTTAATCAAGAGAGATTTACAAATCCCAATGGATTAGCTCCTAAATGATTGAATGATTAAAGCAGGGTTGTAATGTTTTACAGTGCTGCTTTTATGCCTGACTTAATGAAAACCTGCACTGCCAACAACAGATCCAACTAGTATAAAAGTTATCAACAGCTCTATTTAAGAGAAAAACAATGTTAGAACTTGCAGCTTTATTCAACTTCATTCATATGAAATAAAACAAAATAGCTATAACACAAAAGGGTAGCTTGCTATAATCTATGAATCTCTTATTATTGGCATTTAGGTTTATTCTTGAACTATGGTTTTAGTGCATAATGGGTTGCAAAACATGGGTAGATTTTTTTTAAATTTAAGACACAAATATTAATGAAATAAGTGAAAGTAAAAACCAAAAACACTAGAAACAGAAATAACTGAGGAAATAAAGACTTATGGAAGCATAAGAAGAAAAGTAGTAATGTAGGAAACCACAATATAATACATTAGTATATTTACACTGGTAAGTGGAGACTATCATGTCACAAGTAACATGTGTTTAAGGTAGAGTTAAAAAACAAGGCCTTAAACAGCAAAGTCCTACATCTTGAAGAGCTGCTCCAGGGCTGGGACTCAAGGGGTCAGGTTTTGGTGTTGTGTCTGCTCTTGGTTGTGGTCTGGGCCTCAGTTGATCTGATCTTGCTGTGGTCTGTTTGGTGTCATCTTGGATGAGGTCTGGGTCTTGGTTCATCTGATCTTGGCTGCAGTCTAGTCTCAGTTGATCTGACTCTGGTGGGGGTTTGGGTCTTAGTTCGTCTGATCTCGGTTGTGGTTTGGGTCGTTTTTGGTCTGATCTTGGTTGGGGTCTGGATCTCAGTTGGTCTTATCTTGGTTGAGGTCTGGATCTCAGTTGGTCTTATCTTGGTTGGGGTCTGGATCTCAGTTGGCATTATCTTGGTTGGGGTCTGGATCTCAGTTGGTCTTATCTTGGTTGGGGTCTGGATCTCAGTTGGTCTTATCTTGGTTGGGGTCCGGATCTCAGTTGGTCTTATCTTGTTTAGGGTCTGGGTCTTGGTTGGTCTGATCGTCGTCAGGGTCTGAGTCTCTCAGGGTGCCTGTTCCTCATCTGGCTCTAGTAAATCTAGTCTTGATCGGGGTCTCTGTGAGTCTGGTCATGGTTTCAGTGTTAATAGCTAATTTGAATGTAGTTGTAGTCTTTTGTCTTTTGCCAAAGTGAATAGTTGTAGTCATATTTTAGTCATTTGCTTATTGTTCAATTCAAATTTAGTTTGACAAAAAAAAAAAAACTTTTTAAAAAACATTTAGCC
>JANDJT010000041.1:20307953-20320036 GCA_024331685.1 Stegophilus panzeri
AACTATAACTGAACAGTTTTTGTCAATTTTGTCTTTTTTTTCACCCATCAAATTTTGTTCCTGCACAGTATCCAAAATACACATTCAATACTTGTAAATGCAGTAATATGTTTTGCTATGTCTCTTTACACATGCACATTTCCATTATTTGCCTTGCCTGTCTCCTTCTCCTTCTTTGGTGTATACTGAGTGCACAGTATGCCCTAATTATTTATTTTCTAATTATTTCTCACAGTGTCTGCTCAGAGATGAAGGGAAAAGAGGTTTCACTTTTGTACAATCAACCAGTTCTAACATTTGTCTTTTTTTTTTTTTTAATGCACTCAGAAATGTCTAATTATAGTTCATCACAGATTTGAGCACAAGGTTGAATTAATCGTCATGCAAAAAAAAAAAAAAAAAAAAGTCATGGATGAACAATTTTCATCAATAAAATGAAGTCGTCTTGTTCTGGGTCTCGGGGGTCCAGTCCTGACAATAACATCTTTACTTCTGCATGTATATGAAGATACAGTTACAAAAGTAAAGTATATGAAGATACTGTATATGTGTGATATAAGTGGTACAACAGTGTCATATATTGTGGGCGGCTGGGGCTCAGGTGGTAGAGCGGGTTGTCCACTAATCGTAGGGTTGGTGGTTCTATTTCCGGCCCACGTGACTCCACATGCCGAAGTGTCCTTGGGCAAGAAACTGGACCTCAAGTTGCTCTCGATAGCAAGTTAGCACTTTGCATGGAAGCTCTGCTACCACTGGTGTGTGAGTGAGTGTGAGTGGGTGAATGAGACACAGTGTAAAGCACTTTGGAACCACTAAGTTTAAAAAGCGCTATATAAGTGAAGACCATTTACCATACAACAGTCTCCTATAGTGTAATTTATGGAAAAACCATTGGGCTATATGTTTATCACCGTACCTCTAATTACATTTTAGAACCTTAACCATAAACATGTTAGAATCTTTGCTAGAACCTCCCATGCTTTCCCAAAAAAATACCATATGTGCATGCATTTCTAGCATTTCATATTGGCCACCTATTAAATCTTTTGGAGACGTTTAGTTGTTTATCATAGATGCTCATACATTATTCACAAATATACTGTATGTGTGGGTTTTTGTTCTCACCTCAGGGATAGATGAATAATCTCAAGCTCACTATAGGCTACAGTACAGTTGCTTTTACTTGTTTATGTTTTATACGTAATGTCAAACAAGAGAACTAGAGAAAATTGTCTCTCCCGGATTGAGTTAGAGAGGCAGACTAGGATATTATTAGAGGAAGAAAAGGACAGATCTACTCCCACTTGCATATTTAGAGAGTTCACCTTACAAATTAGAAAATGACTCTCGACTGAAGATATTAAAGAAACCAGGCGATTGAGAGCCCAAGGGCCGTTTCAGAAAGAGCTTCATTTTGTTTTGAATTCAAACTTGGAATGTGTTTTAGTTTGGGTACTTAATTTTCTTTCTTTGTACTCCTTTACAAATGAAAAATACCTGTTTTGCTCAGTAGTTTTTGGTTATTGCGTTTTCTTTTCAATTGATTTTTCGCACCCGTTTCCCACCCCTCTTTCTTTCATTCATTTTCAGTCGTAAAAGCCTTTTGTTTTGTGGGCAGGAGAATTAGTGCATAGGAATGTTCTGGTAATTCTCTCGGCTTTCCGAGCTCTGAAAATTCAAACTCTTTGTACTCTCTGCCCAAATGATCAACATGCAGGTCTCATGACATTTAATGATTGAAGAACCTTTAGGGAAATCCAACAAAATCCAACCACATCATCATCTCTTGGTAAAATTTGTATGAATTTTCCATTAGATCTCATTTGCACCAGTGTGTAATTTTAGCTTTTATGTTTCTTTGTTATATAACCTAAAGCTCGTTTTCTCATTCATTACCCCTTACACCCTCATATAGAAGTGATGTCATAAATCACTACCTGTTTAATTTAGTTTGGAGTAATTACACAGCATTGTGTGTGTGTGTGTGTGTGTGTGTGTGTGTTCTTTCTTCTATTCAGAATATGTAAAGGGAGTAATTAGTCAGCTTAATATCCTTTGCTAAGAGGATGCAGTTACTGATCTATCATTATGAAATGCCCTCGATCAGAATGAATGAGTCAGGCTATTGCTCAATGAGGTTTGAATTACAACACATACCTGTAATTTAAAGTTTTAAATGCTATTGTGTGTTGTTCACTATCATTTGTCACACTTAATGATAACTAGATCTTTCTGAACTTTCAGCTGGAGCACAGTGACCTTGTTAAAGGCTCTTGAAGTTTATTAAGTTGTATAGGTGGCAACATCAACAGTTTAGTTCATAGTAGAGATGCACCGATACTAAATTTCTCAGCTGATACGATAACCGATTATTCAGAGTGATATCGGCCGATACCGATAGTTCTGCCTTTTATACCTTCTTTTAAATTAATAATAATTAATTCCACAATTGTGAAAGAAATGCAAATAAAAACTTTATTCTCTCCATTTCAACAAGTTGTTTCACAGTAACTGGTCTCATACACAGAAAACACATTACTCACATGAACATTAACACATGAACTCAATTCTGAAGATTAAAATAAGATTTCTTAACTTATTGAATGTTATTAGTTTATATTAACAGAATTAATTGACTGAATTGTAAAAAACCTCCTGTTAGTCTCACATTCACTCACCACAAACAAAAGCATTTCTACTTCATCATTAACATCAAACTGATAATATATAATATCAACTTTTTTTATATATTAACATTAACTGGATCTGAAATACACTACTCTACAAATAAATTTTTCTGTGCAATATATACTTTTTTGTCAATTCATCTTCATTTAAATCTTTCAACGGTGTACTGGAGCTTTAATTCAGCTCGAGCAGTGCGGAAAATTTTTTTTTGACTCGACGCCGAAACTCCCGCTTCACTGCTGCAGAGTCCAGTGTAAAATTTTATCAGTGCAGAGATTACAGAGATTACAAACTGCAGTTTTATTGTCATTCCACACAAGAGACCGCTTCTTTACATACAGCATGAAATCGATGCGTTTTCCCGCCCTCTTTTTATTGACAGGATATAATCGGCCCTGATCATCGGATGTTTCTAAACTATCGGCTGACAGCGTGAAAATCGCCTTTATCGGCCCATAACGATTATTGGCCGATACATCGGTGCATCTCTAGTTCATAGCATTTAAACATTTTTACCACACACAATACAATAAACACCTGAAAATTATGCACTGCTTTCACAGATAAAGCAGCAGATTAAATTCACCTGATGGAAAAGCCCATTCACTGAAGGGGAAAGGACTGCCAACTTTATCTAGGTGCACCATGACCCGTGAATTTGCGAACCTTGGTCTTGGGAACCAATATAAATCAAAGAAGGCTGGGCTGTGGTGTCTTACATCTGTAAAATAAAATGGAGGAGATGCTAATTATTAAGTAGAGGTCACATCAGACTCTTTTCTTTCTGTTGTAGTACTTTTTAAAATCGATGCTGTTAGAATGGAGCCGTCCCATCCACTGACATACTCTAGTGTTTGTCTGGTAAAATTCTGCCTGCTTGGATTTTCTTGTTGCCAGTGTTGCCAGTTCTGAAGCTGGGTAAAGGCATGTGAAGCGTTTTTTTTTTTTTTTTTTTAAAAGATTGTGAGTTTGGCAGATTACTAACGCTCAACTAATCCCAGCATTGTGTTCTACACCGAGGTGAGAATAAGTGATAAAAACGAACAGTGTGTACTACATGTGCAGATGTGTGTCAGCTGAGATATGTCAGTTCTCACGTTCGTTGTGAAATGCTACCGGTGTTATCAGATGTTTTAGCTGAAGGTGTTATCTAACATGTGCACACTCGTTGTCGCTATTCTCAGCTCTGTCTGGGAAAAGCTTCCATCAGTTCTTTACATAGTTTTTACATTCACTAATTAGTGTGGAGTTAAACTCAACTAATTAGTATTATGATGCTCTGTACATGCATCGTCATTGTTAGGAAGCTCTTTATTACCTTACAGTGAGTTATGAATATTCTCAGGTGATAAAGAGTGCTGAATATGTTCTCCTTTCCCACATCATCTCTCGCACTTGATTACAGCTTTACGCTCTTTCAGTTGTCCTTTTGTGTTCCACTCCTTTGTTCTGTCTCTTCCTGTGCCATGGTCATGTGTTTGTGAATGTATGGAGGATGGTACATTTGTTTATTTTACTACATACACATTTGTGTATTGTATATAATATTATTGTGAATGTATAATGTAGATACCTACAATTCAGAATTCATTAGAATCACAATCTCTCTCTTTCTCTTCCTCTCTCTCTTTTCTAACACACACACTCTGACTTCTCTGCTTGGTTTGATGCTCACTGGGAGTGGTTGCGTGCTGGATGATTGACAGCTCCTCCAGCATGATCATTATGGGATGTCAATAACAGGCACTTCTGCAGCAGATTTCAGTAGGAGACAGTGGAATAATTGTACTTTTTTTTAACAAAGCAAACTGTATAATAATAGGCGTGTGTGTATACCACTGTCTCCCTGTTGGAATACTCACACTCACCACTGTGCTTGAATAAAATTGTGTATACATGCCTGTGCCTTTGTTGCTCTGACAGTAATTTCACCTTTATTGTAGGATGACAGAAATTCAACAGTAGCCACAGCTTTCATCTGGTAAAGCTTTGTAATGGAGCTGCAGTGATAGATTGTGGAATTATAATAGCCTCACAAAAACTGGCAGACTCCTTCAGTCTTTATTATTATACACTAAAACATACAAATGTACAACATCCAAGATCAGTATGATAGCTTGCTAAAAACTGTGACTGTCTTTATGATAATCCTATGAAAATGAGTCAACTATGCACTGTAAAACTGGATAGTTCATTTAACTCAAAAAATTTGAAGAAACTAATTACCTCAAAATTTTTAAGTTGATAAATCAATTTCTTTAAGCCAAATACACTTAAGTATAACAAAAATGTAACTCAGTTAACTCTATTTAAGTGTATTTGGCTTAAAGAAATTGATTTATCAACTTAAAAATTTTGAGGTAATTAGTTTCCTCAAATTTTTTGAGTCAAATGAACTATCCGGTTTTACAGTGTGGATATCTTAGTGAAACTATGCTAATTTACTAAAAGCTATGTAAATATCCTATAAACTATGCTAGTCTACCTTGATATTATGTTATGTTATCCCTATAATCTATGCTAGTCCAGTCAAAGCTTTATAAATATAATCTAAACTCTGCTAATCTACTAAAAGCTCTACAGATATCCTGCAAACTATGGTGGGCCACCTTGAAAACCATGCTTGTCTCCGAAAAACTATACTAGTCTCCAAAAACTATGCTAGTCTACTTAAAGATTGGCAAATATCCTGTAAACTATGATAGTGTACCTTGAAAACTATGCTCACCTACAATAAACTATCCTAGTCTACTAAATATAATGCAAATATCCTGTAAACTATGCTAGTCTCCAAAAACTATGCTAGTCTACTAAAATCTATGTAAATATGCACTAAACTATGCTAATTTACTAAAAGCTATGCAAATGTCCTGTAAACTATGCTAGTCTACTTTGACAATTATGGCAGTCACCCAAAAACTATGCTAGTATCCCAAAACTAGTCCACTAAAAGCTTTGTAAATATCACCTAAACTCTGCTAGTCTGCTAAAAGCTCGACAGGTTTCCTGTAAACTATGATAGTGTACCTTGAAAACTATGCTAGCCTACAATAAACTATGCTAGTCTACTAAATATCATGCGAATATCCTGTAAACGATGCTAGTCTCCAAAAAAACCTTTGCTAGTCTATTAAAATCTATACAGGGTGCAGTAAATATGCTCTAAACTATGCTAGTTTAATACAAGCTATGCAAATATGCTGAAAACTCATCTTGAAAACTATGGTAGTCTCCCTAAAACTATGATAGCCTACTATAAACTATGCTAATCTACTAAATACCACACAAATATCCTGTAAACTATGCTAGTCTCCAGAAAAAAACTGCACTAGTTTACTAAAAGCTTTGCAAATATCCTGTAAAATACAACAATGTTACCCTAATTTGAAAACAATGCTAGGCTAATCTTCTGAAAACTATGAAAGCTCCTTGCATATTAGTCTTCCAAGACCTATGTTCTCAAAAACTTAAAATCTCATTGTGTTTCCTCTCCTATTAGTCTGTTTGCAATTGTAGCGGAATTGATACTAGTAGAAATCACAACAAATCATCTGGTGCTTATCTTTTTGTTATGCTGTCCTAATCTACAGAACCCATGGCATTTCTGTAGGTCTACAGCTCTGTTTTTTGGCTTATTTTTGCACATTGTGGCCCAGTTTAGCAGCTCACATCTAGAAAAAGAAAAAAAAATTTCCCACAGAAGATACATGACATATTTGATTAACTTCCTGCAGTCGATTCAGAGTCAAATCACTTTCTCATTAAACTCGGACAGAGCCCACCTCGTCTTGGGAGTGGTTGTTTTGTCCTGTACTTAAGTGCTATAGCTCCAAGGAGGAAAATGCACCAGAAAACTACTACATATTTGTGAACTATGTTAATTTCATCAAAAATGTGATTATCTTAAAAATAATCAAAGTACTGTAGCTTACTAAAACGATGTTAGCTTTAAATAAAAGGACAGTCGCCTCACGACTTTCACACCAGAGAATTTTGCTCATTTTCTTGTGAATTTTTAACCTGAATATACAGTACTGAAGAAAAGAACCTGTTTGATAGTTGATTTTGGGGAAGGCTGTTTTTACATCATCAGGAACTCTAAAGTACCCTTGACCTGAGGTATTTCAGTAAAGCCAAGATACCACAGAGGGGAAAGTCATTACCCTTACTGTAGCAGACTTTTAAAACTATATCTGGTTCATTTAGTTAATCTTTCACACAGGCAAATCCCTAAATGGAAGAATGAAGCCTGGCACTGAAAGGTATGCAGTGTAAAAAAAAAAAAAAGAAAGAAAAAAAGAAACCAGGTGTGTTTGAGCAGAGTGTACAGATGAGGAGATGAGAAAGATGCAGGACGCTGCATAGATGGAGATGATGTGAGGGCTAAATCCCACCAGTGCCAGTGCAGTTAATGATAATGAGTCTTTATTGATCACATATTACATATATATTACAGCACAGTGAAATTCCTTTCTTCACATACCCCAGCATGTCAGAGTGCAGGGTCAGCCTTGATACAGCGCCCCTGGAGCAGGGAGGGTTAAGGGCCTTGCTCAAGGGCCCAACAGTGGCAGCTTGGCAGTGCTGGGGCTTAAACCCCCAAGCCAAGACTGCCCCTTGAATGGCATTGTGGGTAAGGTTGGAAACCAAAGTGAAAATAGATGATGGCAGTTTAGAATCAACTCTGAATCACAAAATAAATGACAAAAAAAAGAATAAACAAATAAATCTTGATCACATGTTAAAAATAACAATTAATATGCAAGTCAGAGAGATTTTTCTGAATATATTTGGGACGTTTTAGATGTTTTAGACTGTTTCAAGTCCGAGTTTTGGGATTGCTGTATACTCTGTGTGTGTGTGTGTGTGTGTGTGTGTGTGTGTGTGTGTGTGGACAGAGGGTTTACTCTACTGGGGCATTCGAGTGTCTGGAAAGACTCTGATAATAAGTTGACATTTCTGCTCTGTGAAGCATCATGGGAGATTTGTTATGGTAATGGAACATTTAATGGTGAGGGCCCCTTCAGATAGAAATGGTGGGGTGTTTTTTTTTTTCTTTTTCTCTAAAGCCTCTCATTACAAGTGTGTGTGTGTGTGTGTGTGTGTGTGTGTACTTGTTTTACCCTGTGAGTTTAATGAGATACCTCCTTGCTTTAATGAATTTTCTGAGTAAAAGCAAAGACATTATACCTTAATAGAAAAATAGTAATAAAAAAAGATTGATGTATTTACTATAATTATAATTTGTTTAATATATAAATTGATTCCTCCTAAAACACATTATAACAAGAATATTGGGAATGTTTATGGTAAAATATCAGATTGATTTATACTGTACATCAATGATTTGAAAAGAAATTAACCTATATTCAGGGAGAAACACACAATTTATCTAAATGTGTTATTGCTTGTCGCGTGTACATAGTTTATTACGAGTGCAGAGTCAGGAATCCTTTGTCAGATTCCATTAGTACTAATTGTTCAAATGTACCGTAAATAATTGAACATTTGAACCATTAGAGCTTTTCTGAGCTGAGCAAACAGAGGGATAGGACAATCTGTGTCCTTTTTTTGCCCTTCTTCCTCAATCCCTGCTTTATCCCAGCTGCTTACTACCTTCCTCCTTCTCTCGCCATCACCCTACTCCCCCCTGCCCTTGTGTTTATAGCATCTATAACCATGTCCAGGAGAATTGGTCATTATTCCCCTGCTCCCTCAGGCCACAGAAATGGATAGCGGTGTGTATTTGTGTGTGTGTGTATTTGTGTGTGTGTGTGTGAGAGTTTGTAGGTTTGTAACAGCTTTAATAATTCAGTAAGCAGCTGTACTGTTTCTCGGGAGAGAGAGAGAGTGAGGGAGTGAAATGGACAGAAGGGGAAGAGCAAAGTTTCATCATTTCTGTCTGTGACCTGTGTGTTATTATTAATGACTTGATTTGACCAAATTCACCACATTAGTGAGTGAAACACATCGTCTGACTGATCAGCAGTGAACAGTGTATCAGTGTTACTCATGCATTATGTATAGAGTATCTGAGTGTATAGTCTGATTATTTGAGGGAGTTTGATGAACTTTAAAGTCTTTTAAGTTTCCTGTAGTAACTGGTGCGATTATTGAGTCCATTTGATATCCAGTGCTGCTTTTGTCTTCGAGTTTAATGTTTGATTTTCCCTACCATGAAGGCTTGTGTGCGCAGTGGGCTTTAACATGAGATATGGTTGTCATTTTGTGCCACGCGCTGGCCTGGCTGTTTTTTTTTTTTTTTTTTTTCTTTTCTTTTTTCTGCTGGATCCAATAAGGTGTTATTTCAAGGCTCAGATATTAAAGCACCGTAGCAGAAGTTGTTTACGATAAACAGTCACTTGTTCTGAATGATTGATTACGGCTCTGTGTGCGGATGAAGGCGTGCATGGGAAATGGTTCTTTTCTCTGTATGATAAATGGTTCAAATGTAGTTGCAGATGAAAAGTCGTTTGTGTTTCTTAAGCTGAACTCTTTTGCAACAGGTCATGTGATTGTTTCGAGTGTGTATGTGTGTTTAAGTGAGTAATTGTTGAATAAGTAAGGTTACCACGTCAGAGTTGACTATTTTCCAATAATAGCATGTCCCGAAGTGTTTTATTCTTCTAATACCATAGTGCCTATTTACCAATGATTACAATTAATTGCCGACATGTTTATTAATGACTGACACGTCATGCTTATTAAGCATTTATAGTTATTTTTAATGTTTGTGATACCTCTGTGAAACAAATTCCTGTTATCACTTACATTACATCAGTTATAAAGTCATTCCCCCAGTCTACAAATCTGTACCAAACCAGATTGTAGTATTAACCATCACTAGCGTGCACCTGGTGATTAAATCAATAGCGAACATTAGCCTCCAGCTGTAATAATCACCCACTGATTGGCCTTTATTCTCTGACGCTGTGTAGATCCTGATCTTGCTGGAATGACCGTGTTCACTCTGAGCATCACTGCTGCTGGAGATAACTGTTATTGATTCCTCCGTGCTGAACGTTAGCCGTGATTGCCTGGCTTGTTTGGAGCTACTGTGTCTCCCTCTGCATCATCGATTGGACGCCAATGGCATGACATCGTTGAGCTTTTCAGGCTAATGACAGCCATTTTCCACCCACACCGATAAAAGAACAGCAGGGACACTGTGTGGGCACTGGAGCTCGCTGTGATGGTCCAGACTGTAGTCCAAGCTGCTCACAGCATGGTGCAGAAATTTGAGCACTGTGTCATTCTGTACTGCAGGAGAAAACTTTTCGTAAACTCTCTTTTAAACACACACAAATACACTTCAACTGCTTTATTTGGTCGAACATAGAAGCCGTCATGTAAAGGTAGGAAACTCACAGGCACTCGCACATGTATAACCACATCTGCTTCTCAAAAAGAACTGCATTCAAAAGCGTTGTGTATAAAATAGTACTGATGAATGACTACTCGCATACACACGTTCACATTTTCAGAAATATTGAAGATTGGAGGGAAAAAAACAACACTTGGTGTTTTTCCCATATTCACCAGTGCAGTGAAGGTGAGTATGAGCCCACTGTAGCCTCAGATTCATATTCTTGGCTGACAGGAGTGGAATTCAGTGTCACCTGCTGCTGTTGTAGCCCATCTGTCTCAAGGTTCAATGTGCTGTGCATTCTGAGTTCACCATGGTAAAGAGCAGAAATTTGAGTTACCATAGCCTTTCAGTCAACTCGAACCAGTCTGGCCATTCTGTTGATATTAGGGTGTGTCAAGACACTTGGGTGAAATATATAAGTTTATATTATATATAAGTATTTATGCATTACTTTTTTTTTATTTTTTTTATAAAAGATAATGTTGACAGTAAACTGTAGAAAGTCATTGTTGGTGACTCTGGGTAGCGGCTAAAGCTAGCGTGCGTATGACGTCATGCGCCATCGACTAGAAAGCGGCTTATACTTCCGGTTAGTAAAAAAAAACCGCTCGTGTTCTATTTGAGACGATATTACCTTTCTAAAATACATACACTAGATGGTAGAGTACGCAGTACATAGTGTAAGTGTATAGTACGTAATTTGGGACACAACTTTAGTATTTACTCTCTGAAGCGTGTTTTCGGAACAGAAGTAACGCAATGAGTAAATCTCCCCCGTGCCGCGCGCAGACCAACTAATCAATAATGGGATTCACTGACAATGATTTCCATAATCGACTATTATTCGATTAGTTGTTGCAGTTGTCTTTATAGTCTGATAGGCCACAGTGATGGACGGGTGGTCATAAGAACGCAATCCATTTTTGCATGCAGTTTGAACGTGGCTCTACACCTCAGGAACGATTATTACAAACCTGTTACCTCTCAAAGCCCGACCGAGCCTCTTCCTGGAAAATGGTCAATCTGGCGTCGATCTGCTGAGGGATTTCTGTGAAAATCGGAACCGCTGGGGGAAAAGCCGTTAAACCGAATGGATGCAATTAGGTGTGTGTAGTCGATGTGTGGAGCAACAAAGCTGGGAACAGAGGATGGGGGAAAAAAAAGATGAAAGGAAAAGAGCAGAGGAAAAGATGTGCTGTGTATGATGGGGTGTGTGTATGTTAGTAATTACAGGTGTAATTATGAGAAAATGTAATTGCTCTGCTTTGTTTTTGTATGCTCAACTTTAATTCAAGTCAGTTTGAGAGAAAACGCTATAAAGGTGATAATGGGATGTAGGTGAACTATGTGATTGTGAGTAAAAGTATGCATGCTGTGTGTGTGTGTGTGTGTGTGTGTGTGTGTGTGTGTGTGTGAGGAAGCCAAAGAGCGCAGCTGTTTTATCTCCATCTTTTCTGTCTCCTTGTGTCCCTTACTCATTCATCAGCCTCATCTCTCAGTCTTTCAGTCTTTATAATATTACAGTGACAACCCTGCTGCTCTTTCTGTTTTTCCTCTGCGTATGTGTTTTCATGTCAGAGCAGTTAACTGTAGCAGGATAGATGAGATACTGAAGCTCTCACATGAGAAGTTACTTTCTCCACCTCTTCTTCTTTCTCTCTTTCTCTATCTTTCGCTCATCTGTAGTGCAGGTGTTTGACAGAGGAAAACGATTTTGCCCTCCCTCTGGGCTGAGTGATCTCGCTGCGCATTAAATATTTAAAGGGCCGCGGTTGTCACTTTGCCCTTCTGCTCTCTGATACACTCTCAGTTACATACATCACACATGTATGTGTACTGTCACTCACACACAAACACACACACACACACACACACACACACACACGTTTATCCTCACTGAGTCAGTGACTACGTTTACATGGACAGCAGTAATCTAATTATTGACCTTTTTCTGAATAAGACAATATTGTGATTAAGGTGTTTACATGAGTCGCTTTTAGAATATTCCTTTCATGTTCCCGTTTTA
>JANDJT010000041.1:20321736-20333426 GCA_024331685.1 Stegophilus panzeri
CCTCCTCAACAGGAAACGTTCAACCAGTATAAGACTGGTGCATTCTTGGTTCTGTGTGTGTGTGTGTGTGTGTGTGTATGGGGCTTACTTTACTATATGGCCTGTTAATGTTTAATGATGTACCGTGTGTAGGTCGAGGTGTCAGATAGGTCTGCTTAACACGTACATGAGTGATAGAATGGGTTTTCAGGTCAAGTGCAGGAAGTGAGGAACTGACACAGAAAACATCTTCAGATTCGAACATCCTGCTGAGGGCTAATGAGGCACTCCATCACAGCTGTCACAATGTTTCGAACTGCCTGTGTGTATGTGTGTGTGTGTACACTGTGGGGCTCTCAGAACACATTTCACAGTTTCATAACATTATAATGTTTTTGTAATGCGTACTTACTTTATGGCAAAATAAAATAAAATAAGTCATTTGTGAGCTCCAGCTCCAGGCACTAACATGGCTGCCGATAAATCTCCAGAAAGGGAGGGGCTTTATGGTAAAACAAGTCAAGTGCATTATGAAAGACATCATAACTCCTCTTAGTGCGTTTATATAAAACTTGTTTGCATGTAAATGAGCACATATTACGTATATAATTTCTCACTTAAAAAAGTGACACAGTGCTCATAAAGAGATGATGGGATACGAATTCATGCTGTAACACTGTTGCTAATGCTCCTTCGGTCTGTGCCAGTATAAATGATTGAATACTTTTTAATGCATTCGTAGGGTCTGCTGTCATTATACAGTACGAGAGCGGCCCCTAGCGGTAAAATAAAAACTGCAAACTTTGTCGTGTTATTTGAAGTGTTTTTGATTCGTTTCTGATGTCTCTATTTGTATTTGTTATTTGGAATGTTACTTTTCAGCTCAGTTTTGACGTTCATCCTTTTTTTACTTTAATATTTATTAATAGTTTATATAGATATATATTAATATTTATATATTTAATTCATTTTAAAAAGTACAGTATATTTTAAGGGAACAGTCAGTACGTTTTATTTTTTGTAATGAAATTCAGAAATATTTTAAAACACTGTGGTTTTTTTCATTCAGTATAAATTTTTTAAAAATTATCGGTTGATTTAACCGGTTATCGGCAGGTACTACGCAACTTGGTCATCAGTAAAATCCACTATCGGCTGACTGTTGAACCTTATCCTAGTCCAGCTGAGGATATGTGTGTGTGTGTGTGTGTGTGTGTGTGTGTGTGTGTGTGTGTGTGTGTGTGTTCTATTGATTATCACTCAACATCCCGTTGTGCACAGGCCTGAATCTTGACCATAGCAGTATATTAAACCTTGTGTATCTGTGTGTGAACGCCGCTGTGTGATGCCAGCACTTCTTACCGTGAGCTCATGCGGCACACGGCCTGGTATGACGAGGAGGGCATGTACACCATGGCTGAGTTGTAGCACAGCATGAGGAAACACAGCACCTCGAACCTGAGAAAGAAGAGGAACAGTGATCACCTCACAGCAGGTCTGGAGAGCAAGAGTGCTTGGCAAACTCTTTGCTTCAGCAGGAAGTGTGTAGTGTTACCAGGTGATTCTCACACACACATGCGCTTACATGAACTATTTAGCTTACACACTGAGAATTGTGGGTAGTGTTCAATTTGCAATATGATTCAGGAAGAATGTGTGTATGGTTTGTGGGAGTTGTGTGTGTTAATACAGAGATCCAATAAGATCTCTTCCATGTGTGATGCAATCAGACACAAAGCAGCGTTATCATCACCACCACCCCGGAATTGATGTTTTGCCAATAACAGCATGTCCCATGGCGATTTGTCAACACTAACCAAATTTTATTCATTAAAGAATGACATTTTTTCAGTTTATATCAAGTTACAAGGTTGTTGAGCTAAGTTCCTGTTATCACTTAGCATCTAGAAACAGTTGTTCCCTCACCAGCTTCACTTTTTCTCTCTATTGGTGCTTAAAACTTCATAAGAAATGCAGCCTGTTACTGAGAAACTGCAAAGCCCTCTGTCCTGAAAACTTTAAGGACCACTTTACCTCTGAATGACAAAGCATGGATGCTGGACAAAGCACCGACTCCTTCCAAAAACGCTAAATAAATGTCTCCTCACAGACAACTACAACATCTCATATATTCAGGGAATGTAAAGCACACTCTCTCTCTGCTTTAACTCAACACAGGTTAATCAATAGAAGGGTCTGGAACTAGTGATTCTATTTTTGTGATCAAAGCACACACACAAAAACATAAGACTGGGCGGCTGTGACTCTGGTGGTAGAGCGGGTTGTCCACTAATCGTAGGGTTGACGGTTCGATTCCCGGCCCACATGACTCCACATGCCGAAGTGTCCTTGGGCAAGACACCGAACCCCAAGTTGCTCCCGATGGCAAGTTAGCGCCTTGCATGGCAGCTCTGCTACCATTGGTGTGTGCGTGTGTGTGTGAATAGGTGAATGAGACACAGGGTAAAGTGCTTTGGGAAAAAGCGCTATTTAAGTGCAGACCATTACATAAGACCAATGTATACACAATATTTTTAAAATTTTTTAAATTACGCTGGCAGCTGCAATGTCCAATACAGTCAGTGCCACTCATTTCCTTCAACAGACGTATAATGGCCATACCGACTTCATGATGATTTCTAGTGGTAGAAAAAACTTAGAGAAAACATTTATTTCTGTTTTCTCTGTGAATCAATAGTCCAAAAATCAATGGTGGGGATTAAATGCAAGTGGTCAAGAATACGGATATCAGGATAAAAACAGGCCTTAAAGGAAAAAAAAAAAAAAAACATGCAGAAAATCAGTGATTGATATAGACTGAATGGGGCAGAGTTCAGACTCTATTCTTCACGCTATAAACACTACAAAATACAAGATACATGCTCAAGTGTGCAGTCTAAACTTGCAAATAGTATAAAGTATGTTATAAGATTAATCAGGACACTGTTGGGTTTCTGTGTGTAGAGTATCGTGACTCTGGGTTTAGATGCTGGTGAACAGGGTGATGAGAACGAGGGAGGGGTGTGAGCCCCCTGCTGGGCAAACAATTCACACTTCTCCAGAAGATTTTGATAGTAAAACTCTGTATACAACTGCCGCATTACAATTATAAAATTTAAATCTAGCAGGTTAGGTAAAAAAAAAAAAAAAAAGAAGAAGAAACACTTCTTAAAGCCTTGAGTGTCTACTTTCAAATGAGCCATTAACCACTACTGTGCAGTGTGACTCAGAGATACTATGCTGAACACAGCCACCCCTAAAAGAGGCGCACATTCAATTTTTTGGCTCCTGCAGGGTCTCCGCAGGTATCAGCACTTCAAATTTAATACTTTTTAATACCACATTCAACACATTTCCAAACAGTTTTAAGACCTGCACGTGACTTCTATCATGCTACACGATACATCAGCTAGAATGGATTGCGTTCATGCATATACATCCATTTCTGGGTTTAGGTGAACTATAGCAGGGTAAACGTCTAGGGAGGGATATGGGAGACCAGATCAAATATCATTTTTGTATTACCATTTGTTTCGACAGTGAAAGAAAAAAAAATCCTTATCCTTAAAATCTTATCAGTGCAGAGATTACAGAGATTACAAACTGCAGTTTTGTCATCATTCCACACAAGAGACATCTTCTTTACACACAGAACGAAATCGATGTGTTTTCTCGCCGTCTTTTGATTGACAGGATATAATCGGCCCTGATCATCGGATGTTTTTAAACTAAAAGCCGATAGCCCATAGCGTGAAAAATAGCCTTTATCAGGTGATACATCGGTGCATATCTAATTAATAGGTTTACTAAAACATTGCAGAAAAGTAAACATAATATTGTCAGTGATGTACAGGACTCGGCTAGTTATATTATGATCACTCCAACACTGCTGAGCAAGTGGCGACTGGGAGGCTAAAATCTAATACTTGAGCACCAAAGTGATGAAGTTCTGACTAAATAAATGTAGCACTGTGATATGGAACTTTTTTTTTTTGGATACACTGGTTAATCAGAATTTAAAGACGTCTGGATAGGGCAGCGGATAATGGTAGTGGTCACACTAATTTGTGTTCTGCTGGTGAGAACGCGGGGTTAATTGCTTTGAGCTGGGAGCATGTGAAGTGTGTGTTTTGTTGGCGAATCAGCCGTTAGTTATGAGGAACTCTATTCGGAATATAGCCCCTTTGGGTTTTCACTGAACAATTCCCATTGATAATGTACTCTGATTAAATAGGCTTAATGTGTTTCTGGAAAGACACACACACACACACACACACACACACACACAGACACACACAAACAAAGCAGACAAAAAGTCAAAGAGAGAAAAGTTTCTTAGAAACACATTAATACCATGGCTAGTCTAAAGAGGATTCCAATTATTGTTGGATGATTCCATCCATCAATTAATTCATCCATCGATTCATCTATTAATCCATCCATCTATTCATCTATTAATTCATCCATCGATTCATCTATTAATCCATCCATCGATTCATCTATTAATCCATCCATCTATTCATCTGTTAATCCAGCCATCCATTCATCTATTAATCCATCCATCTATTCATCTATTAATCCAGCCATCCATTCATCTATTAATCCATCCATCTATTCATCTATTAATCCAGCCATCCATTCATCTATTAATCCATCCATCTATTCATCTACTAATTCATTCATCCATTCATCTTGTAATCCATGTGTTAATTAATTCATCCATCTATTCATCCATCCATCCATCCATTAATCCATTCATCAGTCCATCCATCTATCTATTAATTCATCCATCCATGCATCCATCTGTCTGAATTTTTATACAGATGTTCTGTGTTTAAATGACAGCATTTTTCTCCAACAGTATTGTGATTGAGCATCACAGGAGCACGGCAGGCCGCACAGCTCCCTGGTTGCCAGTTCGTTCCTGAAAATAGGTTACAGTCTATATGGATTTTCTGTGTGTGATCTCTCTGTGTCTGTGTGGGTTTCCTCTGGGTTCCCTGATTTCCTCCCTCCTGCAAAAAACGTGCCAATGGCTCGACTACGCTAAATTGCCCCTAGGTGTAAATGTGTATGTGCATGATGCCCTGTGATGGACTGACATGGTGTTTTCCTGCCTCACATCCAGCGTTCCAGGGTGTCAGATCTACAAGGATAAAACGGTTACTGAAGATGAATGAATGAATGAATGAACGAACATCATGAAGTTTTTGGTACAGAAACCCTCATACACGTAATTACATCTCTGTTCCTTTTTGCTACAGTCCTACACACATATCCTGCTAATGTCCCTGACACACACACACACACACACACACACACACACACATGCACAAACACATATACACCTATATCCACTCATACTGGCAGGGAGAGGAAAAGAAAAATCCTCTTAACTGTGCTGCAAGGTGACATTTCCTGACATCAGAATGCATGTGTGTGACTGAGTGATTGTGAGTTTATTCTCTTCTGCTGACGTTATCTGTTAGCAGAGTTCTTCCACGAACATGGCTAATAAAAATGCTGCATGGTGGTGTGCAGGCCTGCTGAGGGTGAGAGTATGTGTGTCTGGGTGTGTGAGAGAGAGAGAGAATGTGAGATTGAGGGGTAAATTAAAAAAAAAAAGAGGAGATGAGATGAAGTGTAACCCTGCTGTTCTGTAGACTGGCAGCGACACACAGTGAGATGAACCCTGTGTGTGTGTGTGTGTGTGTGTAGATATAGAAGAAGACTAACTGTTAAGAAGAGAACTGAGGTTTCTTTGTCTGGTCCACTGTAGTTTTATGTAAGGAAGGTTTTTTTCCTTAGAAAACCTGTATGTGTGTATGTGTGTGTATGTGTGTGTATGTGTGTATATGTGTGTGTATGTGTGTGTGTCTGTGTGTGTGTGTGTGTCTGTGTAGCTTTTATTTAAAGACCTAAAAGATGTTGGTTATTGAAGTAAATGCTAGGTTAGATTTAGGTGCTGTGTGTGCGTGTGTGTGCGTGTGTGTGTGTACATGCGTGTGTGTACATGCGTGTGTGTACATGCGCGTGTGCGTGTGTGTGCGTGTGTGTGCGTGTGTGTGCACGTGTGTGCACGTGCGCGTGTGTGCGCGCGCGCGCGCGCGCGCGTGTGTGTGTGTGTGTGTGTGTGTGTGTGTCTGTGTGTGTGTGATGGATATGAGTAGTTGAATAAAGGAGCACTTGTTATGAAACTACAGAATGAAATAGTTATGTACTACTTGAAATTCAGAGATTTTCTTTGTCCTGGCGTTGTGTGAATAAATGTCATGCCTGTGTTGCTCGTCTACCTCTAAGGGCGAAATATTGAGACAAAACAAGCTTGTTGACCTGCTGTTGCTGCAAGCGACCCAAGCGACACGTGCCAGTACATTAATCTTAATGAAAATAGAGAGAATATCGAGTGCAAACTTTGCCAGACGACACTGTAGCTCAGGCTGTCTTCCCTTCTGCTCACGCTGTTTTTATATAAATGATGATCTGACTGCAAATCACGGTTCTTCAAATCAAATTTACACGGCTTCTGAGCAGACATGAGTTTGTGCTGATACGCCAGATGATGTTGATGAAAACATGCTTTATGATCAGCTTTGATTGTAAATAGATTTGCTTCCGTTTTTTCTAGATTGCTTACACTCTGTTACACACTGAATCCTGGGACACCTGTTCTTCCATCAGGACAATCACATCTCATACGAGTCCGCTCTCATTACACCGTCAGTGCTCACTGTGGGTTTTTTTTGTTTTGCTTTTTTCGCACACACACACACACATGTGCACATACACACACCTACACACGTGCACATACACATCAGCCTACCATGCATGTCTTTGGACTGGGGGAGGAAACCGGAGTAACCAGAGGAAACCCCTGCAGCACGGGGAGAACATGCAAACTCCACACACACACAGTGGCGGGAATCGAACCCCCAACCCTGGTGGTGTGAGGTGAACGTGCTAACCACTAAGCCAACGTGCGCCCCACACTGACACACACACACACACACCACTCACACACACCACTCACACACACACATTCACGTGCGCACACACACTCACACACACACACACACACACACACACACAGCATTTGTACGTCTGTATTTTCCTCGACTTGTTAATTTATACATAAAATATAATGCAGAGCCTGCACCTGCTACCCCGATGAACTTCCAAACAGGACTACACACAGTGCTCCTTCTGTATGATTAATTACAGAAAAAATATATAGCAATATATTTTTTGGTTGGTGGAGTGTGCACGGTGGCTTAGGGATTAGCACGTTTGCCTTGCACCTCCAGGGTTGGGGGTTCAATTCCCGCTTCCTCACTGTGTGCGTGGAGCTTCCGGGAACTCTGCTTTCCTCCCAGCCAGTCCAAGAACATGTGTTATAGTGTGAGTGAATGGGTGTGTGTGTGTGATTGTACCCTGCGATGTGTTGGCACCTCGTCCAGGGTATCCCCCGTCTCGTGCCCCTGGGATAGGCTCCAGGCTCCCCGCGACCCTGTGTAGGATAAGAGGCACGGAAAATGGATGGAAAATGGATTGCTGCTTATCTAAATACTATCAATTTGACATCCAAGCTTGCATATATTTTGTTTTGAACTTGATTTTTCCTCATTTTTCTTGCTGATTTGGTCACCTGCCAGTTCCCTCCCACCAGCCAGCTCTTCCCTATCACACAACAGCTACCAACTGGGGAAGATGAAGGCTAACATGTGCTTCCTTCGAGACACGTGAAGCCGCTGCACCTTTAACAACCTGCTGCTCATACTGTGTCATAGGGCAGAGTAATGCACTCAGAGGAAATCTTCTATCTATCTCTGTCGCATACATAAGCTCACAGATGCCCATGATTGAGTAGTGTTGTTGTGGTTGACAGGGAAGAAAGATTATTCACCTCCCACCCACAGAGCACAGTAACAGTCAGTATGTGGTGGCCTCCAGCTGCTTTAAGTACAGCGCATCTCATCCTCATGGACTGCACCAGATTTGTCAGTTCCCCCACTCTTCCACCAAGGCATTTGCAAGTTCTCGATCACGTCTGGAGGGACACACAGTTACATGCAATTTTCCACTGCAAGGACGATCAGCTGTCCTTCCTGTCTCCCTGTAGCACTGTCTTAGGCATCTTACATTACAGACATCGCAGTTTATTTCTCTGGACACATCTGCAGTTCTCATGCCTCCCTGCAACAGGCCTATGGCATGTTCACGCAGGTGAGCAGGAACCCTAGGCGTCTTTCTTCTGGTGTTTTTCAGAGTCAGTAGAAAGGTCACTTTCGTGTCCTAAGTTATTGTAACTGTAACCTTGATTGCCTACCCTCTGTAAACTGTTAGTGTCTTAACGACTGTTCCACAAGCATGAAAACCAACCAGGACAGCCAGGAACCTTGGGGTGATTTTTGATGACCACTTGACCTTTACAGACCACAGTTCAACAACTGCACAGTCCTGTAGGTTCATTCTGTACAATATCAAGAAAATCAGACCCTTTCTCACCAAACAGGCTACACAGCTATTAGTCCAGGCTCTTATCATATCAAAACCGGACTACTGCAATGCACTACTCTTGGGCCTCTGAGCCAGCTCCATCAAACCCCTTCAAATGATTCAGAGTGCAGCAGCACGTCTCATCTTCAACCAGCCCAAAAGAACCCATGTCACACCCCTCTTCATCTCCCTCCACTGGCCTCCTGTAGCCACCCGTATCAAATTCAAGGCCTTGATGCTCATGTACAAGACCTTGTCTGGAACAGCAGCTCCCTACCTCAACACTCTCCTGAAGGCTTACATTCCCTCACGCGATCTGCCATCGGTTAACGACCGACGCTTAGTAGTGCCTACTCAGCGTGACTCAAGATCCCTTTCCAGAACCTTCACACTAAGTGTCCCTCAGTGCTGGAATGAACTTCCAACCTCAATCCAGACCACAGAATCTCTCACCATCTTCAAAAAACAGCTTCAGACCCACCTCTTCCGTGAGCACCTAACTAACCCCTAAAACGTCAACCCCACATTATCCTAAAAAAAAAAAAACCCAAACAAACAAAAAACATACTCTGGCACTTACACCTCTACTCTGCGCACTTTGCTTCTTCTGGAACTCAATTAAAGATCTTGTATAGTAGCACTACTTGTATTGTTCTCCACTTGATCTGTCGCTTTGCTTGTATTTTCTCATTTGTAAGTCGCTTTGGATAAAAGCGTCTGCTAAATGAATAAATGTAAATATAATGAAAAACATTGTTTAAACCCTTTCCAATAAAGATCTGTAAAGCTTATTTGGATTTTACAAAATTATCTTTTTTATCTCCTGAAAAAGGGACTTTTTGCTGAGTATATAATAAGTGTGTGGTATGGTAATGGGAATATTTCATTCTGACTATAGAGTGTTCAAGGTTTTCTAGTCAATGTTTCATTTTGCTTGCAGTATATGAGTATTTCAAAATGTGTGTATAGTTTTGAGAAATGTCTTCGAGCATTAGGAACACCGAGACACTCTTTCCAGAAATTTGTGTAAGCAATCGAAAAGAACCGTAATAAAGTAGCAAGAAGTCGACTCAGCCATTATTCACTGAGGGACTGCTGAACTGCATACTCGACTCCATTATAACATCCCTCCATCATTGTGACTGTTATTATCTCTATTAAGATCATTTTGGTGTTTTCAAGGTAACAGACAGTAAAGCCTACAGCCATGCAGGCCGGATCCACCACTGCCTTTTATTGTGCTTGGTGCTCTGGAGAAATCACAACTACAAATAGAAATGCAGCAGTTTAGCATTTGAGAGAAGAAACGCCTCTAAAAACAAAATGAGAAATACGCTGACTGGTTATTTTTCAATCGCTTAAGCACATTTCTGGTAACAGTGTCTCAAATTCTTATACAGTATGTCGTGAGCAAAATTAAACTGTGGGTCCGAAACCTTTTCTAATCATTTTCCAAAGAATGAATTTTTCACACCAAGACATTATCCATGTTTTATTTATTCCTCTTTAGTAAGCACTTTATCCTGATCAGGGTTACAGTGGATCTGGTCATGAGATGAATGTTGTGAGGATTAGGAGTGTGTGTGTGTGTTGTGAGGGTTAGGAGTGTGTGTGTGTGTGTTGTGAGGGTTAGGAGTGTGTGTGTGTGTGTTGTGAGGGTTAGGAGTGAAAATTGTAAAGATGAAAAATAAGTGTCTCTTATTTTGACTGTAATGCTATGTTTGCAATCAGTACCCACAATGCCATGCTCTCCGAGTGATCATGTGAGTGCAGCAGATGAGGAGCCTATCCATCCACATGTCTGTCACCTTCAGTCACCATGACAACATGATCAGTGGAGTGTCTTGTCTTTCAGACATGCACACTGTGTGTGTGTGTGTGTGTGTGTGTGTGTGTTGTTTGTGTTGTTTGTGATGAATGATTGGAGAAAATCAGAGAACTGCCATATGGTGGGAATGGTTTCTGACAGAACGTGTTTATGTGGCGTGTCAGTGTGATGTGTTTCAGTTGTGTTTAAAAATCCTAAATTGTATGATCTTTTTTGAGAGTGTGTGGATGTAGTTTGGTAAAGCATTGTGTACAACCCCAATTCTGAAAAAGTTGGTACAGTATAGAAAATGCAGAAAAACAAACAAGAAGAGTCATTTGAAAATTCAGTTCACCCTGTAGTATATTAAAAACACATTATTTACATGTTCTTTGATGTGAATTTAAATTATAAAATATATATATATACACTCATTTCAAATCTGATGACTGCAACATACTAAAAAGTTGGAACAGTTGAATGTTTACCACTGTGTAACATCACCTTTTCTTTTAATAACACTTAGTAAGTTACGTTTAGGTTAAGTTTAGCAAGAGGAATTTTCCCCCATTCATCCATTATGCATTTCTTCAGCTGTGCGAATTGTACAGGGTCTTCGTTGCCTTATTTTGTGCTTCATAATGCGACACACATTCTCAATCGGAGACAGGTCAGGACTGCAGGCAGGCCATGCTCGCACCTGCACTCTTTGTTTACGCAACCATGCACTTGTAATCCGGGCAGAATGTGGTTTGGCATTGTCCTGCTCTGGATGGCAGCATATGTTGCTCCAAAATGTGTACCTATCTTTCTGCATTAATGATGCCCTCACAGATGTGTAAGTTACCCATGCCATGGGCACTGACACACCCCCATACCATGACAGATGCTGGCTTTTGGACCGGATGCTGATAACAGCTTGGACGGTCCTTTTCCTCTTTGGCCCAGAGAACATGACTGCTGTTTTGTCCAAAAACTGTTTGAAATGTCGACTCGTCGGACCACAAAATATGATTCCACTGTTCTACTGTCCTTCTCAAATGAGACCGAGCACAGAGAAGTCGGCGGTGCTTCTGGACAGTGTTCATGTATTGCATGTTGCACAGTAAAGCCTTAACTTGCATCTGTGGATGAAGCGGCGAATGGTGTTGACCGACAAAGGTTTACCAAAGTATTCCCGAGCCCATGTCAGTATATCCATTACAGACTCGTGACAGTTTTTAAGACAGTGACGTCTGAGGGATCGGAGATCACACGCATTCTGAAGTGGTTTTCGGCCTTGTCCTTTACACAACGAGATTTGACTGGATTCCTTGAATCTTTTAATTATATTGTGCAGTGTAGAAGGTGAAATGCCCAAAATCCTACTGATTTGTCTTTGGGGAATGTTGTTCTCAAAGTGTTGGAT
>JANDJT010000041.1:20404945-20417665 GCA_024331685.1 Stegophilus panzeri
ATTTCTTGAGTTAATACTGATGTCTGGTGAAAATTTCATGTGAATAGCCTCATTGGAAATATATTTACTGAAAAAAATGCTGACGTGTTCTATACTTATTTCTCCCACTGTACTCAAAAACAGCACAAATCAGGCAAATACTTTTTCACAGCACTGTAGGATCTTATAAACAATATCAACACTCAACCCCCTTTGAATGTACCATTAGCATAAGTGTAAAGTATTCAAAGGTGTTTGTGTTTAATTTCTTTTAGACCTTGTCCTGTTTTTCCTGCCCCAATAATTAATTCTGTCCAGTTATAGCTGTGACCTCTGTAGAATTTTAATAAGGCACTTTTATTGCTCGGTCACGCAGCTTTTTTTTTTTTATCATAAAAAGGAAATAATCTTTAAGGTGTAAAACTAACAATCAAAATTGCAAGCAATAACTATGAATTATGCCCATGCTAATGGTGTCTGGTTGGTTTTAGACACAGTTTGACCTCTATGCCGAGAGACGGGATACTGCAGAGAAAGTGACTAGGGAGGGAGCGAGAACGAAGGAGGGATGACGGATGATATGAATGATTAATTGTGTTTACTCTCTGTGAGGAACCAGATTAGCTGTTCACTCTGATAATGACCTCATTACTGTGTTCACACACACACACATATCTGACCCAGGTGTGTATATATATATATATATATATATACCTACACACACATACATACAATTAAACAATATTCCTATGCTGGGCAAAAATAGTGCACAGAATATATAATGATGGAACACCAAGGCCTTGAGCTAAGATTCTTGTGGATTGTGGAGCATCTGCTCTGTAAACATAGAGCTACTTCTCTAATGGACATGCTGTTGGGAGACTGACACAATTTCCCAGAGTCCCCTGACATCTTATCAGCAGCAGCTGAGTCGGATGTTTCTCTTTCTCCATGTGGAAAATTGCATAACGGACACCTCTCACTAGGGCATTTAGTGAGTTGAAGACAAGATTCTGTGAGAGGATTATGACTATCTGTCTGGTCGCTAATCCTCAGTAGGGATATGATACAGTTGCATTTACCAAAAAAAATTGAGCCAGATTGTGCGGATACATCCTTTTATCCCCCAGTTATTCAGTCTCGTGTTTAGGGGAAAAAACACACATAAATACACACATCCAAAGTATCTTAAAGTTGTGTTACCCTAACACCTTGCCTCGGGGAAGGTGTCCGATTTGTAGGAGCCACAAAGGAGAGGATTAAACTCCTCATTCTACACCTCCTAATTTCCAGTCACCTTGTTCCTTGCTACCTCCTTCGATACTGACACGTGCCACGCCCATATCATTCCACAAACAGAACAAAAAAAGCATGACATAGTTTATCATTAATAAATTTGTAATTGGGGTGGCATGGTGGCTTGGTATGCAAGGCACTACTAAGCGTCGGTCATTAATCGATCACAGATCGCGTGAGGGAATGTAAGCCTTCAGGAGAGTGTTGAGGTAGGAGGGTGCTCTTCCAGACAAGGTCTTGTACTTGAGCATCAAGGCCTTGAATTTGATATGGGCGGCTACAGGACGTCAGTGGAGGGACATCCATTACCATTACTGGTCCTTAATGGTATCCACTAGACATAAACTGCTGCCAATAGAAGGCAACAAATTACCAGTAGAGACCAGTAGAGTAGGGTCTTTCATAATTAGCATAGTAGTTAGGTAGTAGTCTTAGGTAAATGTATTAATAGTCTCTCGTCCAGAATGGCTGATTTTCTGTAGACAATCGTGTTTAAGTAAATCTGAAACCTGATTTAATAAAGGTTTGCATATGAAAAAAAAACAAATTCAAACGTAGTAGCACCTCCATAAAACATGTAGACTGCTTTACTAACAGGGTTTACCGAGGATTTTTTTCTTTGACTTGAGCATAAAGCATGTTTTGTCTGTGTCGTGTGTTGTTATTGATGAATATATAGGGGATTTCTACTTGTATGTGCAAAACAGTCAAAGAATATTGGTAGGAAAATGTATGTGTGTGTTTGTGTGTCACAGTCTAGCACACTACCTCTGTTACATCAGATCAGGTCAGATCAGATCAGATCAGATAGTGTGACAGTAGAATGACTGGATTAACTTCTCTAACTCATCTTCTTTATCTACACACACCGTCAGTCAGTGTTACAGTTCTCCTATTTGGGGTGTGTAAGAGAGGGCAAGAGAGAGAGAGAGAGAGAGAGAGATATTGGGTTGGGCAGTGGAGCGTTGCTATGACAGCTGTTTTTGTGCATTTGTTTTCCTCCATTTTCAAGATGCTACTAATCCCTTCCAGATTTATTCATCTAATTTCTGAAATCAGTTAATCTTTTCTTGTTGTGATTGTCAGAAAGTTGTTTCAAGAAGTTGTTTTTTTTTTTTTTTTTTTTTTTTTTTTTACATTTCTTTTAGAGATACACAAATCTCTCATGAAGCTACTCTTGCCACGTTCACAACTGTCTGATCTCCCATAGTCTAGCTCACGTACTCACTTATTGGGCGGTCAAATCTGATCACGTGGGCAGAATGCAGACAACTAGAATGCGTATACTGTGAACGTCACTCATTATCGTGATCCTGACACAGATAGATATGATATGAATGCAAACAGGGCCAAGAAGAGATACCGTGTTGAGCGATGCAAAAGTGGGAATGAAACTGCTCTTACAGAGATAAACAAAATTAGACAAAATCGATTTATACTCCTTTTAACCTCATACTGTAAAGCCCTGGCTTGTAAATCATCTTAAAGCATATTACTAGGTTACTACTAACGATAATTTAGAAACTAACAGGAATGGTATGTAGTTGTTAGTCAGGAATGTAAGTCAGGACAGATCCTGAGACGTGTTTTGGTGAAACTCCAGTTTCCTCCCACCTCCTAAAAACATGCTAATAGGTGGATTAGTGACTCTTAGTTGTCTCTAGCTGAGAATTTATGTGTGATAGGCTGGCCACCCAGTCAGAAGGAATTCCTGCCTATTTCCCTGTTATCCCCTGGCATCCAGGATAAAGCAGTTACTGAAGATGAATGAGCGAATATTGAGCTAGTGAGAGAAATGCATTAATACACCCTGGAGTTAATGGAATTCGTCACATTCAGTGTTACATATGGTATATTATAGGGTGTGAGTGTAATTATGAATTGGTGTACGTGATTCGAACTCAGGAGAAGATAAACGTGCCGGTGGAGTGTTGTGCTGGGGATTGTAATCTGTAGCGGCCATGTTTGTAGGCGGTGTGTTCTGGGAAGTGGAGTCTCTGGCGTTTGTGCGACAACCATCTTTATCAGCTGGTACGTTCTAGTGGAAAGGAAACAGTTTCTGATTCCCCTCTGGATGGAGCTCTCATCAACTGGAGGCTACAGCCTGGAGATTATTTAGGACGGTACCGCTTGAAGTACCATGGAAATGGTTTGGGACCTCAATTCCACAAGGACATTCTCACTGTGGTTGCTGGGACTACGGTTGCTACTATGGCCTTGGGACTGCAATTACCACATACAGTTTTACACTCAGGTCTCCTTTAGTGAACAGTGGACTAGTTCAACAAAGACTTCATGCAAAAACCATAATGAACTTTCTTTTACTCTCACACTATCTGTTGTTACCCAGATGAGGTCGGGTTCCCTTCTGAGTCTGGTTCCTCTCAAGGTTTCTTCCTCATATCATCTCAGGGAGTTTTTCTTCACCACTGTTGACACCGGCTTGAATAATAGGGATAAATTCACATACTTAAAATCTGTATCCTGTGTTTTATATTTCTGTAAAGCAGCTTTGAGACAATCTCCATTGTAAAAAGCGCTACACTTATCAAATTAAATTTAATTGAATTACCACTATTAAAACTGCATCATAGACAAATCATTTTTTTCAGAAAGCACTACAAAAGACAGGCACTCTGAAATCTCAAAAATGTCATGATTAATATAGTCAAATAATTAGGAAGTTGGAAAATAACTCATTAACCGGTTTGAACAGCTCGGCTTAGGTTTTGGCTGCTTATACTGTAGCTTGTCAGACTAAACTATTTTTCAGCAGAGAAGTAAAGTTTACATCTGGGTTAGTCGTAAGATTCGGTCCCAGTGGGAGTGATTTTTTTACCATGTGTGTGGGATGAAAGATATTTTAAGGCATTTTAGCTGACTGCACAGGACATGGTGTAAAGAGCACAAGCGAAATATAGAGCGCTGTAAAGGGCACAGTGCGGCACTTGGTTGAAAGAAACTCTCGAGTTGGCTGAAGTTGCACTGTTGCATAAAGGGCTTAAAGAACTCGCTTGGCCAAAAAAACAAAAAAAAAAAACCCAAAAAACAAAATGAATGGAAGTTAGCAGAGCACAAAAGCCATTAGTTATGCACGGATGCAACATTTAATTGTAGCCAAGCTAGCACTTTTCCACAATCGTTCCTTTTTGTAGAAGGGAAGAAGCATCCTAGCTTTCAAAGCCTCTATAACTGATGTGTGTGTACATGTAAGTGTGAAATCCGAGTGAAAACTTCAGACCCTTGTGATCTCTGACCAGTTGTGGCAGGGGTCAGAGTGTGAGATGTGTGCGTGTATGTGTTGACCTTGCTCTTGACCTCATCGCTTTCATTTGTTGATGTCTCTAAGAGATCCTTCTTTTTTATTTGTAACAGCATAGGATGTATCTAACATCTTCCAGAGGAAGATATTGCACAAGAACCTTTATTTTATTATTAAAGGTCATTTTTTTCAAGCAAGAGTGGAATAAAATGACCAAATCATTATGTGCTAAGTTGGTAGACTCTTTCCTAAAATGACTGAGTGCTGTATTACAAGCAAAAGATGCTCTAAGAACGTATTAGTTGAGGGGTGTGTACACTTATGCAACCAGGTTGTTGTACTTCTTTTTTTCTTTTCTATTTATTTCTATTTGTTTTTTCACTTGAATCTTGTCAGTTGCTATATCACATAAAAAAAAAAAATTAAAAAAAAGGAAAAAGCATCTGGCATGATTTATGTCGGTTGTTGTAGAGTTAGCAACGCTAGTATGCCTTTTTTAAGAAAAGGCCATTCATATTTGAGATAGTGTTATTAAATATTAAAATTGGTTCATAGGATATGTTTCTAATTTTCATTTCTCATCACAAAAGGGATATTAAAATAAACTAAAACTCGTTCTCTCTGATATTAGTGTTCATAGTGTTCATTGTTTTATGGTTTAATATTACTTGTTAATATTCTCTGGTGTTTCGAGGTCAGGAAGGAGTTTAAAACAAAGCATTACAAACATCACCAAGCTTTTATCAGTGAATTAATGTCTCATTGGTCTCTTATAAACACATTGACCCTCTTCATCCTAAGCAGGAAATGAAAAGGCTGCTGGGAGAAAACCTGATTTCACCTTTCCACCGAGCTCAGTGGTTCCTCTGAAGGCTTTTCTTTTAGATCTAGTCAGGAAGCATTACAAGTAGAACCTTCAACATCCCATGATGAAGAAAATACAGGAACAGTAGGGGGTCAGAGAGAGAAAAAGACAAGCAGGGTGATGAAATATGGACATGAATAGAGAAGACAGAATGACTAAGGCTGTATAGAAGCACATAATCACACCGTTCCTAGTCTGATAACCCATAAAGCTTAGACACGGTGTATTCAAACTGAACTTCTGAATACAGTATTTTGACAGGAGAAGACGAATGCACCATATGTTTGCCTTTTAAGTGGTTAAAGTTGTGAGGACACTGTTGCTAGGCACCTGGGAAATATAGACGCTGAGCATAAAGTGCCTGATGGTTGAGTTGAGCTAGCATTTTGTTGTTAAGTTGTATATAAGGACAGTGTGCAGTTAGAGTACAAAGAACAAGAACTAGTCAAAGATAACTACATTTAGCTCAGATAAGAATAGGAATTATTTTAAAATGAAACTGTGATTACATTTTGCATTGACCACAAACCAAACTTCAGTGTGTACTGCTATATTAAGAAACAGCAATGTCACACAAATACAAACGTAATGTCACATGAACTTAAAGTTTGTACAGACTATTATGTTTATTGTATATTTATATTGAATACTCAGATTTTGATGTGATCTAAATCGATCAGGTGAAGTGACAGATGAATAGAATAACGTTGATTATCTCATTACAGTGGCATCTGTCAAGGGGTGGGATATATTAGGCAGTAAGTGAACAGTCAGCTCTCGAAGTTGAAGTGTAAGGACCTGAGCAACTTTGACAAGGGCTGAATTGTGATGGTTAGACGACTGGGTCAGAGCATATCCAAAACAGCAGGTCTTGTGGGGTGTTCCCTGTATGCGGTGGTTAGTACCTACCAAAAGTGGTCCAAGGAAGGACAACTGGTGACAGGGTCATGGGCACCAAAGGCTCATTGATGTGCATGGGGAGCGAATGCTAGCTCGTCTGCTCCGATCCCACAGAAGAGCTACTGTAGAACAAATTGCTGAAAAAGTTAATGCTGGTTATAATAGAAAGGTGTCAGAACACACAGTGCATCACATCTTGCGAGCGCATGGGTAGCTGCAGACCAGTCAGAGTGCCCATGCTGACCCCTGTCCACCCTGGACCATGGCGCAATGGAAGAAGAAGGTGGCCTGGTCTGATTATTCATGTTTTCTTTTACATCATGTGGACAGCCAGGTACATGTGCATCACTTACCTGGGGAAGAGATGGCACCAGGATGCACTATGAGAAGAAGGCAAGCCAGCAGAAGCAGTGTGATGTTCTGGAAAATATTCTGCTGGGAAACTTTGGGTCCTGGCATTCATGTAGATGTTACTTTGACACGTAACACCTACTTAAACATTGTTGCAGACCAAGTACACCCCTTCATAGCAACGGTGCTCTCTGCAAAAACTGTTCAGGAATGGTTTGAGGAACATCTCAAAGAGTTCAAGGTGTTGAACTCCAAATTCCCCAGATCTCAATCGTATCGAGCATCTGTGGGACGTGCTGGACAAAAAAGTCAGCTCTGTGGAGGCCCCACCTCGAGCTTACAGGACTTAAAGGATCTACTGCTAATGTTTTAGTGCCAGATACCACATCACTCCTTTAGAGGTTTTGTGGAGTCCATGCCTCAACAAGGTCAAAGTTGTTTTGACGGCACGAGAGGGACCGACACAATATTAGGCATATGGTTTTAATCTTATGACTGATTGGGGTATACACTAACTGACCACCTGCTCACTGTTGAAGACTGGTGAAAAACCAGGCAATGATCTTCAACTGTCCAATTTCCTTGAACTGCCACTCACTTTATGTTTTTGTTTCTTGCACCATTCTGTATAAACTCTACAGATTAAGTGCGTGTGAATCCCAGGAGATCCGCAATTTCTAAAATACTCAAACCAGCCTGTTTGGCGCCAACAACCATGCCACGTTCAAAGTCCATAGATCACATTTATTCCCTGTTGTGATGTTTGACGCGAACATTGCCTAAAGCTCTTGATCTGTAGCTGCATAATTTTATGCACTGTGCTGCTGCCACATAATTGGGTGATTGGATAATTGCATGATTGAGCAAGTGTACAGATGGTCATAATAAAGTTGTCAGGGAGTGTACTTATGTTGTATTTAAATATTCAAACACAATAATATTAAGTTCATGCGTGGAGATGTTTCCCGTAGAGCACGTTATAAGACGAACAGAAAACTTTGTGGTCACAATAAAAACTATTTTGACCACTTCACTTGGAATTCTTTTCATAACTTTCGGATGTGTATTGGAAATAACTAGTGTTGATTTGGAACAATAAATCACTCAAACTAATCAGAAAAATTTCGCGCCCTGGGAGCGTGTGCAAAATATTTGCGGACACGACACAATCTGAATATATGAATAGGCTTATTGTGTTACGTTTTCAATGCAAATGCAGTTTCAAAGTGAAAGCCACCACGGGCACAAAAGTGGAAATCTGACAAAAGAATGTTTTCCAGGCAGAAGACTGCGCCTTTGTATAAACACTTGAATTCAAAGCAGCGCTGCCAGATACTCTCTGACTCTCATCTCACTCATTGCATATTCACTTAAAAGCTGAACTAGAACATGAAATGTGGAGGAAGAAAAGTGGAAACAATACACTTGCTGGTAGAATCCTGGAGTTATTTCTGCATTTCTGCTGTATTTAACTTTGCCCTTGTTGATCATGAAAAGAAATGCTCGATACACAATCTCTGTGATTATTTTGTCAATTATGTGAACGGTGTAGATGATTATAGTGACGGATGAAAGAAAAGTTTCTCCTCTGACTTCGAAACACAGATATCAGATTTCAGGGTCCTCACTTCTACAGAATACCTCTGCTTGCTACTCAGAACTATGGCCCTGTTTACACTAGTGCGTTTTCGTTTTAAAAACACATAACTGCTGCTACGGTTACGCCTGTCGTCTACACTACTCCGGTGTTTTCCACCCTCGAAAACTTATGGAGACCTTTGGAAACGCCGAAGACCCCGTTTTAGTTTGAAAACTCTGGGCTCGTGTTTCAGTGTAAACAGACCAAAACAAAGACTTTTTAAAACGAAGGAGTGGCTTCGCCCACATTTGCCCCCTGATTGGGTCTTCTGGATCATCGCGTATCCTTCCCTGATTCGTCAAGCCCCTACCATGTGACCATTACGCTACCTTGATCGTATACACAACAATATGGAGACGGAACCGCAAGCTTTGCTGGCTTTGTTGTCATTCTTAGCAGCCATTGTGCAGTTAAATTCTGGGTTTTATAATACTGCAGCTGCCTACATGCACAAGAGGCGAGCTACGATTAGAGAAATCGCCAACAAATCTAATTTCAAACAGCGTAAGCCCTACATGGAACGCCGGTTTGTTGTGCGTCCTGTTGACTAGCAACCAATTTCCTGTTTACACTTGTATGCGCATGCCCAGTGTGCATGAATAGTCATGTGACATGCGTATTCGGTCATATAGTGTGGACGGAGATCGTTTCTGAAACACAGTGGAAACGCCAGTGTGGACGAGGATCGTTTTCAATTTAAAACAAAAACGCACTAGTGTAAACATGGCCTGTGACTGTGAATTGAAGATAAAATCACAAGCACAGGATAAGGAAATATTTCCCAGATGCATACACTGTGTCTGTTGGCAGTTTAAAAAAGAAAAATCTCCTAATGTACGTAGTGAACATTACCTTGATGTCACAGTGTTGCAGTGGCTAGTGTTGCTAGGTTTGAATCTCTGTGTGGAGATACGCATGTGTTCGTTGGTTGAATGTGATTGCAGATTGTCCTCCAGATTCCTCAGCAGATTGTCCACAAGCATGCTGGTAGGTGAATTGACTACTCTAAATTGCCCCTAGGTGTGTGTGTGTGTGTGTGGTGAAGTATTGGCACCATATCCTAGGTGTATTTCTGCCTCGCATCCAATGTTTCCAGGATAAGCTCTGGTTTCCACCGAGACCCTGACTAGAATAAAGTGGTTACTGAAGATGAATGAATGAAGGAATGAACATTGACACTGCCTGCCATTATCTAGTTCTCCTGTCACACAATAACTCCCAGTCTTGGAGATACAGGTCTATTATATGCCTCATGCAGTTTGACTGAACAGCTGAATAGCAGTACCAATACCCATCAATACCCATCTTCTGTATACATTCAGTTCATTTTTGTTTTATTATATTGTATAACACTTTACCAATAGACATCAACACAGATCAGCTTTATAGAAATCTGGATATAGATGTGTATATATATAATGAGTAAGCCAGAGTAATAGCGGCCTAAAACTCTCTGAGATGAGATGAGGAAGAAACCTTGAGAGGAACCAGGTTCAACATGGAACCAGTTGTCTTTAGTGAGATTAGAAATCATTCTTCTTCTGCAACTGTGTAGTATAAATTCAAGCAAGTGTGTTGAAAGGATGTTCAGCATGACAGTATTGTAAATGAGTCCTAGGATGAGCAAAGGACAATCTTTATGATTACAGCAGGTGCAAAGCTACAGTATCAGGAAGAGATCAGGGCCAGAGTTCAAGTAAGGACCAGTAATGTTTTTTTGGCGTTTTTTTTTAACGGTGCTTCATACTTTATTGCTCTGACACGCCATCACATGAGACGAGTATAAATTTATCAGCCTGTTGTGACTGTGTGCCATATCGCATCAAACCAGTGACTACAAGTCCCATCCTGCACTGCGGCCTACAAACATGGCCGTCATGGACCGCAATTCCCAGAACACACCTTCATTCTAATCACACACACCTGCATCCAATTCACAGCACAATCACAACCACAGTTTAAACGGACATTCAATGTGTTCACTCTTTGTGAAGTAAACACTCAGTTGTTGTTTGTCTCTGTTGTTTACCAAGCCTTGATTACGTGTTTGTTTATTCTGGAGTTTTGACTTTGCTTACGTTTACAACTTCATCTCTTTGCCCTGTTTGTGTTGTTTGCCTGATCGCCTGACCTCGGCCTGCACATGATTGTCTCCTGCCTTATCCTTTGGATGTGTTGTTGTTTGATTAAACTGCCATACCTGCACTTGCTTCCGTCTCCGCCTCCATTACCTGATGCTATGACTAGAAAAATCAGCTTAAAAAGAGTGAATTTGACAGACAAAATCATCACAGTGATGTGTTTATTTATCATGATAATCAGACACACATTAGTAATGATCTGCTTTCTGTCCCTCCTCATAGGGCTGAGTGTGTTTGCTCTACACATGGAAGTGCTAATGGGTGTTGGAAACAGGACAGACATTTTCAGTGAGAGCTAGAGAGAGAGGGGATTTTTTTTTATCTTATTGGAACGAGGAGTAAGCAGAAAATCCAATCATTGTTCACTGTGATGGTGTACTGATTGGAGAGAAACAGCTGAAAGGAGAACGTGTGTGTGTGTGTGTGTGTGTGAGAAGGAGATGGAGAGTATGGATAATCACAGTTTAATGGTTCGTAATGTCAGTGTTGATAATGGGGCTCTTATCAATTGTGCTAGACTTTTGTAGGAAATCGAAATGCACAAATGTGAATTTGTTAAAAGCTCTCAGCACTTCATAGGAAATCGAACAACCCTGGTAATTCCAGCGAAGTCTGCATGTGATCAACGTGCCAGCCGTGAACACCACCATATTCTCTGCTGCTGAGCAACCTGTGTGTGTGTGTGTGTGTGTGTGTGTG
Organism: Stegophilus panzeri; assembly: GCA_024331685.1. NCBI lineage: Eukaryota > Metazoa > Chordata > Actinopteri > Siluriformes > Trichomycteridae > Stegophilus > Stegophilus panzeri. Next base: position 20,416,078 of record JANDJT010000041.1, read on the forward strand.
TGTGAGAGAGAGAGCGAGATTCTCTCTGAGTTCTATATGTTCACATTACCAGGTTGAAGTGACCCAAATCTGATTTTCTGCCTTGATGTTACGCAGGAAATCACGGACATGGAAATCTGATCTTTTTAAATCAGACCTGAGCCAGTTGTCACATGATATGAATGAGAACGGTCATATTGGACTTCACACGGCTTTTTTCCAAATGCGCATGCTAGGGATGGGCGATATCTTATCGTTCGCGATATACCGGTAGAAATTCTCCCCACGATAAGAATTAGTCTAAAGCCTAGTTGATGACGTGTTTCTGCGTGTGACCCGTTCACAGCTCACGTGCAGAGCGAGAACAAGTATGGCGGAAGGCGGACATGAAGCTGAGGAGGAGTTCATCGCTAAACGAGGAGCTACCTCTACAATCTGGAACTGGTTTGCTTACAGAAAATCAGTTTTACTTTTAGATCAATGTTTGTGTTTCTGAGGCTCTCAAGACTGCACGCAGCTATCACTTGTAGCCAAGAACAGTGGTGCATGGTACTATATTTATATCATCACTGTTATCGTTATCGCAATAAATACCAGATAATATTGTGATCTAGTTTTGAGTCCATATCGCCCATCCCTAGTGCATGCATATGCGAACAGGTGTCATTGCCATTGTTAAAACAGCAGTGGAGGACGGCGGTGGTGATATTTAGTGGAAGGATGGGGAAATTGGTGAATTTAGTTATTTATATTTGCAGAATCAATTCAAGCAATACTGGAAGGAACCTACTGCGAAACCAGGAAGAAACTGATGGGTGCATGCACAGTGATTTTGTGGAACTGGTGTGTTCATATTAGTGACAGATATGAGTCAGTTGAGGTTAAGAATGTGAACTGTCCAGAGAGACCGATCCAATCTGAGCAAATGTGAACATAGAACTTACATTCTCTTCTCTCGGCTTCTGCAGTTTTATCTCTGTATGTAGAATTATCCAATTCAGTAACAATACTACAGTTAGTGTGTGTGTGTGTGTGTGTGTGTGTGTGTGTGTGTGTGTGTCACAGCCAGCTGGAGCACAATAGAATTATACTGTGCTTGTATGTAAGCTTTCCTACATGGAGAGAGCACTTCTTTCTTTTCTTCTTTCTCTTTTTTTAAATAAACAGTTTTAAGTTTGTTGTTAGATTAGTTTCAGAACTATTCAGTATTCAAGCTGTTGCACAATTTCTAGGTCATTATTTATACTGAAGCAAATGTGTGCTATAGATCACGTTGATCCTTTGTACAAAAGGTCAGCTTTTCTCTGAGTCTTATCCCGTCCGTTGTAGCATGTGTAGAGACGAAACGCAGATGGGTCCAATCTAACACGGATCATCGGGTTTTACACAAATTTGTAGAGTCTGTGTCAGCTCGAGTGTCATTAAAGTACAAAGAGGATTCCAAATACTCTGAAACTCTGCAATGCATGTAAATGTGTCGAAGATTCGACTTTTTCACTCAAGTTATTGCTGATGATATCATGTGTAATGAAAAGCTTTGTGTTAAATTTAAAAATAATGCTAAACAGAAGGTTTTTCAGTAGTGCGCTCAAACTTTGATATATATATA
>JANDJT010000041.1:20440729-20451196 GCA_024331685.1 Stegophilus panzeri
TATATATGTATTATCTTACACATATGTGAGAGTGGTGTTCTCAACTGAAAGCTGTTCTGGATGTGGTGACAGATCAAGGCTGGATATATTCAAACTGCTCTCTTTCTCAGCTCCTGATATCACTCACACACACACACACACACACACACTTTATATGAATCACCATGTAGTATTCCCATTTATGTTGAATGTATAAGCTGTAAAAATAAAATTAATAAATGATATCAAATCCATGGTGGCTTAGTGATTAGGACGTTTGCCTCGCACCTCCAGGGTTTGGGGTTTGATTCCTGCCTCCGCCTTGTGTGTGTAGAGCTCACATGTTCTCCACATGCTTCGGGGGTTTCCTCCGGGTACTCCCGTTTCCTCCTCAGTCCAAAGACATGCGTTGTAGGCTGATTGGCATTTCCAAGTTGTCCGTCATGTGTGAAAGGGTGTGTGATTGTGCCCTGCGATGGTTGGCACCCTGTCCGGGGTGTCCCCTGCCTTGTCCACTGGGATAGGCTCCAGGCTCCCCTTGACCCTGTGTAGGATAAGCAGACCAGAAAATGGATGGATGTCTGGATGGATGGACAGCCCTTCATACCTCCCTCCATCTATTAGTCTTTACCAGCCATCTTTATTTCTTCCACACGTTGAACCTGTACGCTTATAAAAATGTGCAGCCGTTAAAATGTGAGCTATAGCCTGCCATTTGCCTGCCTGCTCCCATTGATTTGTTTCCTACATATACCAAGGCACATGCACACATATACAAACACAACACACATAAGCAGTAAGATCTACATACACTGCTATGAAAGTACACACAGTTGCTCTTCACTGTGTTCTACTTTTAAATATTAATTAAAGCCAGGGCCAGAGTGTGTGTCTCCCATCTCCTGGTTCTAAAGGGTGCTACAAGAACACAGAGTCCATTTAATGATATAACGGCCAATTTAGCCCCGGGGAAGTAACGAGGCCTTGCGCACAGTCAAACACACATCGGTTTAATTCCCTGCTGCCATGAATGCCCTATACACACACACACACACACACACACACACACACACACACACACACACTCACTAATAACGGCTCCCAGAGATAAGAGCAGAGAGGAGATGGACAGTGGAGGAGGGAAACGGAGATTAGTATTAACATAGCAAGGTTAAAGGACGATAATGCAGTCTGAGACACAACCGCTTAATGGTGGCGAGATGAAAAAGCTAAGTTTAAAGTGAGGTTTGAGCTGAATCGTGGCCTATCAGAGCCCATTAGATCTCAAATCTGAATGATAAAATCTAATCTAAATTCTCTCTGCTTTAAAAATGAGTGGAAATGTCACTGAGCTGTACAAGTCACATTAATGGACCCAGTATTTTTTATTACAGTAATGCCTGCATATTGAACAGCATTTATTAGATGGTACAGTCTAGTTTAGTGTCTGTATTATTTAGTAAGTGCTGTCATAGTTTTATTTCCTTTACACCACAGCATGATCCGAAGTTGTTGAGTCATTTTCTATAACAGATTCATATTAATGCACTCATTCTAACGTGCTACTGTTTCTATCGTAGTAGCTCATTCACAGGTACTGCTACCATGTCACTTAACGTGTATTCACTTTATACAACATGTTTGCTTGTCGATTCACCGCTGAGAATATAATGCTAATTTATACTAGTGTGGCTAAGGCATTTCCAGTGTTATTTTAAGTGTATTTAGTGTTAGCACCAAGATAACAGCCGTGCTAATTTACCACATGGTGCTGGAAACTGCTGGAGTAGCAGACTAATACAACAATTCAGCACTGTAAATCAGTGTTATCAGGCTAATCATGCTAAATTTGCCATCAGCAATTCACAATTGTAGACTGCTAAAATAGAGAGAGAGAGAGAGAAAAAAAAGAGAGAGAGAGAGTAATTCTGGAATCAGAGGACAGGATTATAGAGTCTTTTTATCCTTATCTGGAGCATACCATCCCCAAAAAACTCTCACACAGGTTAAATAACATTACACTCTCTCATATTAATCACAAATTCCACTGTCATTGTTTATGTTTGTGTGTTTATGGGTGAGTGGTGTGTGTATATGTGTGTGTGTTGCCAGGTGACCTACAGTATATTGTGAGGTATAATAGTTGTGAGTGTAAGATTCACATGCTCACTCAGCAGCTTCTGCATTGTTATCTGCTGCACAATGCTGACTCAGCAAAACATTACAAATCGGTGTGAAGGGTTTTGAGTCGGTACCATTTCTGGCAAAAATGCACCAGAAACTCACCAAACACACCAAAACCATAATAAACACACCAAACAACATGACTGAATATTCCAGAAACTGCTGAAATGCACTAAAACCTGTATCATATACGAGCCAGAACTATGCTATATATAGTATAGTATATTATAGTATAGGGCAGTGGTGGCTTGAAAGTTAAGGCTCTGGGTTACTGATCGGAAGGTCGGGGGGTTCAAGCCCCAGCACTGCCAAATTGCCATTGTTGGGCCCTTGAGCAAGGCCCTTAACCCTCTCTGCTCCAGGGGTGCTGTATCATGGTTGACCCTGTACTCTGACCCCAGCTTCCTGACATGCTGGGGTATGCGAAGAAAATAATTTCACTGTGCTGTAATGTATATGTGACCCATAAAGACTCATTATCATTATCATTATATGGCCAAAAGTATGTGAACAACTGAGTAACACAACCATATGTGTATCTTTCCCAAACTGGTAGCTCAAAAAGTTGAAAGCACAGAAATGTATAGAATGTCTTCATATGCTGTAACATTAAAATTTCCCTTCACTGGGATTAAAAGGCCCAAACCTGTTCCTGCATGACAATGTGCACAAAGTGTGGTCCATGAAGACATGGTTTGCCAAGGTTGATGTAGAAGAACTTGAGTGTCCTGTACAGAGCCCTGCCCTCAACCCCAATGAACACTTTTGGGATGAACTGGAACACCGACTGCACCCCAGGCCTCCTTTCCAGACAGTCAGTGCCTGACCTCACTAACGTACCCAAATATTTCAGCCCAAACACACCGAAATCTACCCACATGCGTCAAAATTGCATCGTGTCTTGGATTTGTGCCCAGCATCAGACCTCATACCTGGCTTTAGCTCAAGATCACTTTCCCCTTCTTTTGATAGTGTCTTTTATTTTCCTACTTTTGCAGTGTTAGCAAGAAGCAACACCGAGACACTGACAATGTGAAACACTCACACACTCATCTGAAGCATCGTTTGTGAAGGTGTGCCAAGTGTGTCTCATGTCAATAGGAATGAATAGAATATATCTCTATATTTTATATAAGTGTGCAGAGAAGAATGCTTTATTTTACGGAAACATGTTGTAGTTTTGGAACATTAAATTCTGTCAGCCAACCCAAGCTCAATCTATTACTGCACAATTGAAACTGAAAGAGAGAGAGAGTGAGAGAGAGAGAGAGAGAGAGAGAGAGAGAGAGAGAGAGAAATGCTGGTGTTGCATCTTAGTTTCACAATCTAAATGCATTTTTTTTTCCTGCTGAGTCATTAACTCTGATTTCAGAAGGTTAAAAGCAATTTTACGTGTGTGTGTGTGTGTGTGTGTGAGAGAGAGAGAGAGAGAGAGAGAGAGAGTGAGAGTGAGTGTTGTGTGTGTTGGACTCTGGCTGAAATTTATGTGTTGGATCTTTACATAAGTCTCATAAGTAGAGTAATAAGCTGTGTGATATATTGCTTATATATCTGATATATCTAAATAATTAGAGGATAATTAAAATATTCTGCATGTAATGTTAGGAAAACAACAGGTATATTTAAGTTTTTTATTATAATAAATACTCTAAATATAAACAAACATATTTTCCTTAAATGGTTTAAAAAGAGACAGATGGGGATCTGTGAGATAAGGATTTGTGAAGGTAGCGATCTGTGAAAAACAGGGATCTATGAAGGACAGGGATCTGTGAGAAACAGGGATCTGTGAAGGACAGGGATCTGTGAGAAACAGGGATCTGTGAGAGACAGGGATCTGTGAAGGACATGGATCTGTGAGAGACAGGGATCTCTGAAGGACAGGGATCTGTGAAGGACAGGGATCTGTGAGAAACAGGGATCTGCAAGAAACAGGGATCTGTGAAGGACAGGGATCTGTGAACGCAGGGATCGGTGAGAAACAGGGATCTGTGAAGGACAGGGATCTGTGAGAAACAGGGATCTGTGAAGGACAGGAATCTGTGAGAAACAGGGATCTGTGAAGGACAGGGATCTGTGAAGATGGGGCTCTGTAAGAGACAGGGATCTGTGAGAAACAGGGATCTGTGAATGACAGGGATCTGTGAAGGTGGGGCTCTGTGAGAGACAGGGATCTGTGAGAAACAGGGATCTGTGAAGGTGGGGCCCTGTGAGAAACAGGGATCTGTGAGAAACAAGGATCTGTGAAGGACAAGGATCTGTGAAGATGGGGCTCTGTGAGAAACAGGGATCTGTGAAGGACAGGAATCTGTGAAGGTGGGGCTCTGTGAGAGACAGGGATCTGTGAAGGACAGGGATCTGTGAGAAACAGGGATCTGTGAAGGACAGGGATCTGTGAGAGACAGGGATCCGTGAGAGACAAGGATCTGTGAAGATGGGGCTCTGTGAGAGACAGGGATCTGTGAATGACAGGGATCTGTGAAGGTGGGGCTCTGTGAGAGACAGGGATCTGTGAGAAACAGGGAACTGTGAAGGACTGTGATCTGTGAGCGATATCTTGGGACAGTGATCTGTAAAAATACTGGATCACAGTAGCAAGTTGGATGATAGAGATTTCCATGACAATCATGGGGCAGATCTGTTCTTTTTTTTTTTTTTTTTTTTTAGCATCTTAGCAAGAAATTTACTCCTAGCAGCATTTTTTCTATCCAAAAATGTCTAGTGGGAAGACATCCTAAGGCTTAGGCATACCAGCTTTGTAACCAAAATTGTTAGATTTATTTCAGTGATATGCAATTAATATTTTCTCATAGAGCAGGTCTTCTCAATGTTGTATCCAGAGACCTCATAATCCAAATATCCAAATATTAGGCGTATCATTATTATTAAAGTTCAGTAATACTTAGGTACAATAATAATTTGGTTTATACAATAGGAGACATTTTAATCTCTGAACTTGTGCTCCTCTGATGGAACACATTAAAATGATCATTAGGTTGAAGACATTTATTTATAAACCTAATTATTTGAGTTACTGAGGTTTGGATTAAACCCATTCAGTTTAAGCTGCCAGTCAAACAGTTCCCTCATATCTAAAACTCGAGAATAAATATTATAATTTTATATTATAATTTTTATATATTTTTTCCCAGATTTATTTTTTTTAACCCAGAGTTTGCTACTTTTATTGAAATGTGAACATTGGTTTCAATTCCAGGAGCAGTCCAGATAACTTGAAGACAATGGTCTGGGGTTCAATGTAACCGAACCATGAGTCAGTCTGCATGATGTATGGATTGGTTCAATTTGCCATGTACGTACCTACTATAAAGTAGCTGATATACATGTATAGGTTTGGGACGCAGCCATGCTCTCTTGTTTGCCGTTAAACGGTTGAGCACTGCGACGTGTCCTGTCGCACAATGCGGTGAAAACTCCCACACGATGTTAATAGTGTGATTAAGGTGTGTACATGTCTGTAATGCACTTCCATAATGTGACTAAAACAGGAGTTCTCCACATGTCTTAATTCGATTTGTGTTTACTTCAAGTATGACTTTAGTTAGATTAAGGTCATCAATAATCGCTGTTTACATGATAGTTTCTTAATCAGAGTATCGTCTTAATCTGGTTAATATCAGATTATTGTTGTCCATGTAAACATACTGCCTGTTTTAGTGTTGGTACCAATGAATGAACAATGGATGAAGCTAGTGCCTACCACTTTGCAAACCTGTTTGCATAAATGTAATATGTGGTCTTGTGCAATCAAGCCACTGTTAAGAAGGAATGTTTTTCTGAGATGATAAGCCCCTCCCCCAAACAAGCCCAGATTTGGTCCTATGTGTGAAAAGCCTTCCAAATTGGTGTTGGAAACATTGAAAATTGATTAAATGATGTCATTCATTTAATCATTAACTACACAGGAAACCCAGTGTCATATCTCGTTGCATATAGAGTAGAATTCCTCAAAGTTAACCCACAACAACACAAACGCTGTATTATCCCGCACTGTCTGAGTTCTCAGTCTGCAGTACAACAAAGGACAAGAGCAGAATCAGGTGTGTATGCGCATGCGCTTGTGTGTGTTGATAAATTGATTTTCTTTGTGCAGTCCTATCAATTTGCAAGAGACACTTGAAAAACAAGCAATGTGCAAGCCGGCACCTGAGATTAACCACAAAATCAATCAATCCAGGAGTGAGAGGGGAGAGAGAGAGAGAAAGAGAGAGAGAGAGAGAGCGAGAGAGAGAGAGCGAGCGAGCTATTTAAAGTAAATGAGGATTGCTTTGGATTGTCTCTTTTACTAGTAGTGCTGCTCTGTATTTGGACACGCGCACACACACACACACACACACACACACAGATGCTCCAGGCAAGATCGGATTGAATGAACTAATATTGGGGAAATTGGTTTAGGGTTTGTTCTATTTGTTTGGCTGTGGACATCCAGCTCTCAGCACAGCAGGACTGAGTGACAACAAACAGGCAGGTGAGGATGGAGAGAGACAGAGAGAAAGGCAGAGTAAAAAAGAGCAATGTGACAGTAGGAAAGCTAGATGATTGGCGGCTGTGTCCTTCCAAATCAACATGCAGTTATGGACAGGGTTGGGAGGGTTACAGTTGCAAATTACTTAATAAAAACTGTAATCAGTAACGTAATCCAAGTGTCACAATATGAAATGAATGTAATCTGATTACTTTTGGACTACTTCAAGGTCACATATGTAAATAAAGTCAAGAGAAAAGCAATCTGATCTAAAATACTTTTATTAAGAGCTTAAAAACGTGTTCAATGTTTGGATTTGTTTTAAGAAAGGAAATAAATAAATGAATAAATAAATAAAAGATCACTGTCCCTGATGCGGCTAACATTACATCACAAAAGCTCGGCTCTTTTCCAAAAAGAAGAAACCCTTTTTTTCGTGTCTTAATAGCATTCAAAACAGTGTTACTATGAATGCAAATTTTAATACACTGAAAAAGACACACTATTAGCATTATTAGCATCACATAAATATATATAAATTCCTACATTCTTTTGAATGTCCATGGAATAAAATAAAATATTAGATGCCACGAGTGCAGCTTCTGCCATCATTTACACATTTACATTTGAATGGGTTTGTAATACGAAGCAATGTGATAACATGAAATTAAAAATGACCTTATATGGCCAAGGGCATTGTTTCGATTCAGGACAGCTGTCATTTGCTGCTATTGTCAAGCAACTGTTTGATGCCGTGCACAACAGCATTAGCTGAGAGTAGGCTAATAGTTGAGAGGCAGGAATTTGGCCAGCAGTTGCTGCAAGCCTTTTATAATCGACCAATTGTTGTGCGAGAAGGCGTGGATTACAGAGAGAGGTTAAAGCAATGCAAATATGCGCAAACATGATGCATTATTAGACCATAAGCACATCGTAATGAAACTAAAACTGAATCCCAGACATTTTCTCAAATTTAGAAATCCTGGCCGGACGCTTTTTTTAAGGTCCGAAAAAGAGGACATGTCTGGGAAAAAGAGGACGTATGGTCACAATAACAAAAGCATTTCAGAGAACAATTTGTGTTCATTCCTATTAAATTTATTTGCACATGCACCAGGAGGATGCTCATGTGAGTCACGACTGGCAAGAGAGAACCAGAACTATAATCAAGTAGCTGTCTATATTGTGTTATGTCAAAAGATGAATTTCTTTGCTTTTAAATTATTATTTTTTTTATCCTGATAGTATTCTCATTTTTTACTAAATGTACCTGTAATCTGATTACTTTGTTTTTTGACGTAAGTGTAACGGATTACAGTTACCAGTTTTTTGTATCCTGATTACGTAACGCTGTTATATATATTCCGTTACTCCCCAAGCCTGATTATGGAAGCATTTTCTTTATCAGGGCAAATATCACAGTCAGTGTCTAGCGTGGGGAAAAAGCACAGGCGGGCAGGGTTATCATAGGTACTGTATATTTATAATCATCCACAGTGATAAAGGTGAGGGTCAACAACCAGGAAACCATGCTAGACATGGAAGTAGAAGCTCAGTCACAAAGGGATCACTGGTTAGTCTTAACAGAAACTGAACTGAACTGAAACAACAAGGTAGAAATAACCAAACTAGCCAAGGTCATGCCAAAGTTCCAATGGCCCTGTTTGATTGAACAGCAGTGGTTGTAATGGTTCTGTTTGTTCCACAGAGCCAGAAAACAGGCCCAGGAGACATGGGGAACTAGGATCCAAAACACACCCAGCGCAGGCTAAATGGAGGACTGATGAGGGTGAGTTACTCTGGATATATTACACACATAGTGCTGTAGTGTTCTATGAAATGAGCACTCTCTGTCTTATATGAAATGAATGACCGTGTGTGTGTGTGTGTGTGTGTGTGTGTGTGTCCCTGCCTATTAGCTGTTTGCTGCTAGAAGGCGGAGTGAAAATTAAATGTGCTTCGTGCATGTAGTAAAGATGAGCTCTCACATGAGATCTGAGTTCTGTTTAGGAATTGTTCAGCAATGACCCAGTAGTAAAGCTTGTTTAATGTAGGAGTTGTCAGATATCAAGTACTGGCTCCAAAACTCAAGGACAGACTCGAGAACTCGGGAACTGACTCCATAGCTCAAGAACTGGCTCTACAACTCAAGAACTGACTGCAGAACTCAAGAACTGACTGAAAAACTGACTTTACAACTCAAGGCCTGACTCAAGAACTGATTCAAGCACTGACTCCATAACTCAAAAACAGTAGAAATCTCAAAAACTGATTTAAAATCCAAGAACTGACTGTACAACTCAAGAACTCACTCGAAACCTAATAAAACAGAACTTAAAATCCAAGAACTGACTCTACAACTCAAGAAACATTTTCATTTCATTGCATTTGTTATAATCACTGACAACTCTTGGTATTAGGCTCAAACTTTTGGACTTTTGTTGTTCACCTGAATGAATGCATTACTGATGGGTTTAGAACTGGTTTTGACGGCTGTATGTTCTGCAGTGTTCCTTGAAATTTGAACTGTGTTGTCATGGTGACAATAGCCCCACTCAGCAGTAACTGGGACACTCTGTGCTGAGTGGAAAAAGTGCTGACATTTCACCCCTGGAGTTCAGGAACCACAGTTGTGCCTAAGATTAATTAGGTATGATTAGGGCACTTGGCCTCCTTACTGCAGAGAGAGAGAATGAGAGAGAGAGAGAGTGTGTGGGGGGTTAAATGTATGAGTCAGAGTAAAATGTAGCAGAGAGCCTACTACTTCCTCCAGCGATCAGTGCCAGTTCAGTAACACTTAAGTTACACTACATTTCTAAAAAGATTATAAAACCACTTACCCAGAAGAGGATGGGTTTCCTTTGAGTCTGGTTTTGATTAGGGATCAAGGTCTGCATCTAGCTTTCTGATGATCTGTGTGTCTCTGTTGTTTAGAGTGCTGTACAAATGAAACATAGCCTTGGAATTGTATAGATGTCTTAGCAATACACATATTTGTTGTTTTCAGCCAGAATTATGCTGATATCCAAGTACTTCTAAAGGCCAAGTGTGCAGCAGCCGTGAATGTCATTGCATACCGAGACTTGAGTCGTGTAAATGTTTGGTGATTGCAGTCGAAGCAACAAATGTTTTGTTTGGCACAAAAGCAAGATGTATGAAAGAGAATCACTGCTCTTTACTGCAACAGGGTCTCTGACTGAAAGCATGCGATTACCTTCTCATTTGCTTTTCTGAGAAGAATACGAAGAAGGTGCAAAAATGGAGAGAGAAAGCATTGGAAAGCCAGTGGGTCACTGTTCTAGCAGATGTGTGTGGGCCATTTACGAGCCAGGTGGGTGGATCATTCTGCCAGCTAGGTTGTATGGGCTGATCTAATTAACCCACAGTTAATTAATGATCTAATTAACCCACGGTTTCCTCCGGGTACTCCGGTTTCCTTCCACAGTCCACGTGTTGTTGGCTGATTGGTGTTTCCAAATTGTCCATAGTGTGTGAATGGGTGTGTGATTGTGCCCTGCGATAGGTTGGCAGCCCATCCAGGGTGTCCCTCGCCTTGTGCCCTGACTTCCCTGGAAAAGGTTCCAGGCTTCCCCATGACCCTGTGTAAGATGACTCAGGCTCACTCAAATGGCAAACAATCTGGCATATATTGCTAACAAGGCTACCTGATGCAAGGTTACTTTACAGTTCAGTGTCACTTCTATGGGTTTATTTTCTATTAATAATCTATTATTAATATACCGCTTGAAGTACCATGGAAATGGTTTTGGACCTCAATTCCACATGGACATTCTCACTGTGGTTGCTGGGACTAC
>JANDJT010000041.1:20461519-20471643 GCA_024331685.1 Stegophilus panzeri
TGTGTGTGTGTGTGTGTGTGTGTGTGTGTGTGTTTGTGTGTGTGTGTGTGTGTGTGTGAGAGAGAGAGAGAGAGAGAGAGAGAGAGAGCGAGAGAGAGAGAGAGTTTAATGCCTGGTGAGCCAAGGGAAAACAAATACGTTTGCATCATTATATCATTAAATACACCAGACAGATTGGGAGAGGTTATGCATGTGTTATGTGTGTGTGTATGATGTGATGTGATACAGGTTTAAGATGAAGCATGAACACAGCACACACATACACAACACAGCTACAGCACAGTCTTATTTAAAGCTGCAGTAAAACGTCGTAGCTCAAGTGGGTTGAGTGCACTGGAGATCTGTATTTTCCATGAGAGGGTGTTTGTATTCCCTGCAACAAAAAAAAAAAATCAAAGACGTCTCTTTTTTTTTTAGGTTGAGATTTCCCAACTTTTTGACGAGTGGCATTTTTATCCGTGAGTTGGCACAGTTAGTGGACTCCAGCCAGGGGAGATTCAGCCCACATGCATTTGTTGTCAGTTTGATTGAGGAGTTGTCCGAGGTGCTTCACTGGTGGTGGTGCACAAGAGGTAATTGCCATTATTTATTTATTTATTTTTTTAGGCCCTCGCAGTTTTCCTCTTGTAGCCTAGAGCACTGGTTGGTTCTGCCCTTGGGGAGAGGATCCTGAAGAGGCCACTCAATTTTGTGCTTTGAAATGCAATGTCCTGTACCTCTAGGTATTTGTGTTCTTTACCTATTCACTGGAAAAACAGTGTGGTCTGTGACTGAGCTAAATGGCCATGCTGTGAGGTTATATAACTGAGTTTGTCTATTGCCCGTTGGAGAGAGTGTACTTCTCCCTTTACCGCTTTGTATCATGATAATGCACAAAAATAGAACTGTATGTAAGGTTAACAAAATAATAAAGTAAGTAAATTAGCTCCTATATGTCGATAACTTACTGAACTCTGGTCACTAGATATACATATTGGGGCTTCAGCCTCAGTTCTTAATTTTGCCAGTTAAAAACCACAAAAATGTTTCATTAAGTCACTGATTCATGTTTTCATTATGGGATTCATTTTACTCATTGGTGAATACAGATGTTGATCATTTGGGTTATTTGTTTTATTATGAAAGCATCAATTAATACAAGGGTTAGTTACTTTGCTAATGTTAATGATGGTGTATTAATGCTGAAGTAGATGGTTTGTTCATGTTAACTTATGTCCTAAGTAAAGTCAGTTAAAGAAACCTTAATGTAAATGATGTTAAAGTAATGAGTTATAGAGTTCTGCATGGCTGAACTTGATCCTCCGGCTCTTGTAACTGTTGAAGCTGTTGGAGCTGAGAGGTCCAGTCCATGTCTGATGTGTTTTCTGTATGGTCTGGGGGATTGGTGGCTCTCAATTTGTCCACAATTTGTCTGGGGAATCTGCAAAGACAACGAATTTGGTTGGTTGAACCTTTCTTTTTTATCTACCTTTCTGTATATGTTAAAAACAAGTGTTGTTTTTATCGTATAATTTCAGCACTTCCAACCAGGGACCTTAGTTGGACTGTTAATCATCCAGGGCTGAGCCCAGATTGTTCTCCATCAAAAAAAATAAAATAAAATAAAAAAAAAAAACCTTTAAAAATGTACTTCTAAATAGGTTGTTTCCATGCATTTTTTTCTTGAATGTGTGGGCTATTTTCTTAAAAAATGTGAAAATTGGACAAAACGTTGGATTTTTCATAAAACGTGTCTTGGGTGTTATCACTGTTTGGAAGACTACCAGACCTAAAATATAAAACTTTCTGGCTATCATAAGACTCGGCTGGTTTGGTGTCGCTAGCCAACTAAGCTATCATTGTATGGGTTTAGCTGCTACAGTGCCATGCAAAGTAGGTTAGCTGTCCTTATGCTCTCGTATCATGTTCATATAACTTGGAACTCATATGCTCATATGGAACTCATTTGCTTTCCTGCTGTATGAGAGGATGTCAGTGTTTTAGTTTCAAACCCTTTAGTGGTTAAAAAAAAATTAAAAAAAAAAAAAAAAATGGTGTATATTCATTTTCCCCTCACGCTAACTGACTGTGTGAGGTAGCCTTGGGCTGAATTGTGACCAATTAAACACAAGTATTTCCAGGTATTTTCCTGTAAACCCTGCCTGATTGGTCTTACCTTCATTCACTGAAGATAAAATACAACACTCCATTCACTGAAGATACAGAATTCTTTTTCTGACGTTCAATTACTAGTGACAAACCGTTCCAAGTGGAGAATTATTCAAGGCTAAAGAAAAAATCTTCTGGGTTACAGACCAGAATGCTCAGGCCAGGTTACACCCCTGCTGCCGACAATAAGGAGTCAACCTAATTACTGGACCCCAGCTGTGAAAGTTTGAGCCCAGACAGCCTCACACACATCTACATTATTCTAAGTGGACATTACATGACTTTCAAAATGTCAGAATGGTTATACTACTTACTCTGCATCACTTTTATTACTTGCAATCTGTTGTTTTGTGGATGAAACAGTGTCCACACTGAGGCACAAAGCATGCCTGATCCCCAAATCCCAATTTCTCATGAAATTAAAAACAAGAACTGTCAATCTGCTGTACTTTGTAGGGAAACAAGAAAAAAAGGAAAAATAAGAGACCAAAGTGGACAAAGCATTGGATGGAGAGACATGAGCAGAGTCTTTTCTGCAAAGAGAACCATATTGTGCAGCGCCAGAAATCATATCGTGTTGCTTTTATTTTTTGCTGTCCCTAACAACCATATGAGTATGACGTACTAAAGAATTTCTTATAGCAGCAGTATTTTTGTGCTTACATTTTGCACTCGTAAATAGATGCGTAAATAGATCTGGATTAAGTGATCTGCTGCACAGACAGCAGATCAATTTGATTTCCTCTCTGAGTCTTTTTTGGCTGTTGCTCAGAGCTGTTCTTGCTAACTTGGCGTAAAGATGCTCGCACCATGTGATTCATTGCTCAGAATTTCAAACACACTTGAAATGTAAACAGCTGGAGCAGCTCAGAGACGGAGAAAATTGCACCACAGGGCAGAACAGGCATTTGTTGCACACCCTGGGGGGTTGTTGCAGATCCTCAAAGTTATTCTGCGACCAGGAAATCGAGGGCTACTTTCATGTAGTGTAGATTCAGCATCAGTTGTTGTTTTGGTGACAGGAACTGCTTCAGGTTAAGGGATCCCCATGGTTCACAGTGTGTGCATATGGATATTCTCCGGTGCTCAGTTTGGAGGACACACATATTACACTGGTGACTGTGTAGTGATGGATCAACCTTCACCTGCTGCTTACCTTGTCACTTTAAAGTCTCACACACACACACACACACACACACACACACACACACACACACACACACACACATGTTCTGAAGGACATGGCGAGATAGCTTTACCCCATGCAGCTAGCTTATCTCAGCTTGACTCTGATCTGATAATCTTTGTTTGGATGTTACACCTGTGGTTAGATCACAGTACTGCCTCAGCCATCTTTCCCATAATTACAACCCATTCTGCTGTTGCCATAACTACAGGGTGACCATGGGGTACATATTCAATCCACTTCACGTTATTGTTATTTGCATAGTACTTTTAATTGATGATAGTGTTCATTGTCAGATGTTTAAGGTACTATATAGCTGCAGAACAGCTGGATTCATTACATAATATTTTTGTATTAAAGTCAGCCAGAGAGATGGAGAATGCAGATGTAAGTAACATCATCACCTGCTGTTTTGTTTGCAGTTAACCAATTTAAGATCATCTGCCAATACAGGGCTCCCACAATCTTATAACGTCCTCTGAGAGAGAGAGAGAGAGAGAGAGAGAGAGAGAGAGAGAGAGACACAGACAGACAGACAGAGAGCGTGAGCATAATGAGTAATTGACACCGACAGATGGAACAATGTGGAGACGGTTTCAGATGAAACTATTAAGTCCTCATCTAGCATCTACACACACACACACACACACGCACGCACATACAGATACATTTATTAGATTTTTTTTTCCCTTTTCATTATTCCACTACACTAATCATACTGCGGACCCCTATATCAGTCAACTCAAGTGCTGACACACACGGATACACACATGTACCCGCCTGCACAAACACAGCGCCACATTAAATTAGCCCTCTTTGTTCATTATATCACTACAATAATCATACCGCTGATACATAAACTCTTAACTCAAGCACTGACACATACAGAAAAAATGCAAACTTTCTCGTTTTGTGCAAGAAATGATTTCCATCTCTACTTAATACCTGATAGAGTTTTCTTATTTCATCAGCATTCTGCCCACCCATCCCTTCTTCCCACTCAAATACACAGTTAGATCATCACTATCCAATCCCAGTCAGCTAGTTTAGAGTCAGATCTGCAGAACATGCCAGCTGTAAATGTAGTAAATGTGATTACTCAAATAATTAACTAAGACATCATAGGCAGCAATGCAAATGGTCAAAAAAAAACAGCAGGTGAAATGTACTTATCTTGTATTTTGACTGAAAATATTGCAGACTAGATGAATCCAAGTCTACATTCAATTACACATATTCATTAAGATCACGCTGAGAAACGTCTGTTTTTTTCCTGCTTTAATGGACTGGTACTACTTACATTTTACTTTGGATAAAGTGTAGAGGTGCGTGCACATTTGTTGTCTTTTAAAGCTGAATAAAATCAAAATCAAATTACACTGGGGCAGAGTGAATTCCACCATGACCAGCGCTGTGCAAAATATTGCATTCTGTACCACAGGTTGGACATTACTGTCAAATCCTACTCGGCTAGTTGATCAGAAGGTGATCGAGACTTGCTTTTGGATGCTGTCGAGACTGGAGTTGAATGTGCTGGAAAAACTTCCTAGATGCTTCTCTAGAAATAGCATCCTCCATGCAAGAAGGGCCTGGCCTTGCGCTATAAGTGGAGTTGTGTTGATGGGCATGAGCTTCCATGCTGCGCATAGAATCCACACTTACATATCAGCCACCAGGTCTTCCACAGGAGTGCATTTAATATGCATTTTAATTGAGTATAATATAACAAATGATATATTATTTTGCACTGATTTATTTATTTTCAGCCTTAACAGTGTAGCATAAAAAGCATTAGAGTTGGAGATGTCATTTGTATGGCTACCAATTGAAGTGCAGCTTGATACTGCACTAATAAAATAGCCTAAAACTAAGTAAAATAGAACTATTTGACTGATTTTTTGAATTACTGTAATAGTCGGGGAACCCATAGTGTATATATTTTCATGTCCTCTGTCCCTGTATATGCTGAGACTTACTGTATATGATAAATTTTCAGTTTTATTCTCTGCAGGAGGAATGTTAGAAGTCACACATCAGTGCATTTGAAGGAGTGGTGGTAATTCCACAGGAGGAGTTAGTGTGTGACACTCTACCTCTTTCCTAATGACATATTAACCCTTCGAGTGGGGAGCTTGTGCTGGCCCTTCCCTACTCTCTCTCACTCTCTCTCTCTCTCTCTCTCTCTCTCTCGCTCTCTCTCCATTTCTCTCTCCGTGTCTATCTGCTTTAATTTTAACCATAATGCAATAAAACTTGTATTCGGCTGTGATCCCATTTGCCCCCCTCCGGCCCCTGCTGTTTCCATAGTGACAATCTGGAGGAAGCATTTTATTTTTCATCTCTAATAAAAGACTGCACAGAATGCAATCTTCTTCTTATTTCTCTGAAATGGATCCACTGATTATTCACTACATTGTTTCTGTAAAGGAGCAGAGAGAGAAATAGAGGGAGAGCAAAATGAAGGAGATAGAAAGGATGATGGGGAGGATTGGTGTGGAGGAAGTTTGAGTGAAAGATAGTTGAACATTTTATTTGAATTCTTAATTGTATTCCTAATGAAGCTTGTTGCTCTTCTCGGTCTGCTTCATGAGGTGATTTTCTTAAAGTCAGGAAGCTTTCCTTAAATTTCTCAAATAGGCAGAGCTTCTCAACGCTTCTCTGAAGTTCTAGTTTGTGTAAACTACTTGTTTTGGTAAGCAATTTTAATTTAAGTAAAAACTGTTTGTTAAAAATAGAGTTTGAAAGTTTGAAGCATTAACATTCACCATTTACATTTGTCCAAATTTGAAAATGATTTTCCAAAAAACATACATTTTCATCTAGTGCATCCAACTTTTGACTGATTACGTATAAAGAAAGAGCAAATAATAGCGTGATAGAGATGAAGGGAGATGGAGGGAGAAATAGGAAAGGTGAGGGACATGGAGGTAAAGATAGAAGTTATTAGACACAAACAATTTATTGACATTTATTTATAAATGGTGAGTCTTACAGTAATTGTCCTTTAACTTTCTATCAGTGTTAATTTCTGACTACATCACTGCTGTTGGTTGGAAACTTTCGCTTTGCAACCTAGCAGTGACATTGAGAAGTTTTAAAAACTGCAACTGATACACTCAAACCAGCACACAATCACACACACTCACACACAGACACACACATTGGCTTAAAAAGTCTACATACCCCTGTTAAAATGGCAGGTTTCTATGTTCTGTGGGAAAAAAAAATAAACTAAGTTAAATCATGTCAGAACCTTTTTTTTTTTTACCTTTTTGTGAAATTGTAAATATATATGTGGCAAACACCCAGAAATGTTTTTTTTGGGGGGACTTTGAATACCCAGCTTGGATAAGTGTGCACACCCTTTTATAATTAGGAATGTGGCAGTGTTCAGAATCAACATTCAAACTCATGTTATATACTAATTAGTATACATCTGCCATCAATTAAAGTGACATTACCCGCAAATAAAGTTCAGCTGTTCCTATAGGATGTTCCTGACATCATCTTTGTAACATCTAACTGGAAATTCCATGGGCCACAAAGAGCTTACAAAGCAAGTACAGGATCTCATTGTTGAAAAATATAAATCAGGAGAGGGTTACAAAAAATGTCCAAGGCATTGGATATATCATGGAACACTGTAAAGACAATAATCAACAAGTGGAGAAAACATGGCACAACAGTGACACTACTAATAACAGGACGTCCCTCTAAAATTGATGTGAAGACCAGGAGAAAAGTGGCCAGGGAGGCTGCCAAGAGACCTACAGCAACATTAAAAGAATTGCAGCAATTTCTGGCAAGTACTGGTTGCTCCCTACATGTGACAGCAAACTCCCGAATTCTTCATATCTCTGGGCTATGGGGTAATGTGGCAAGATGGAAACCTGTTTTAAGCAAAAAAAAATACAAATAAAAAATACATCCAATCTTCCAACACCATGTGGAAAAATGTTATGACCATGACCATGTTATGGTCTGATGAGACCAAAGTTGAACTTTTTTCCATAATAGCAAAAGATATGTTTGGCACAAAAAAAAACCCCATAGCACATCACCAAAAGAACACCATTCCCATGGGGAAGCATGGTGGTGGCAGCATCATACTACTGGGGCTTTAATTAGGGTGGAGGAAAAAATTAATAGCCCCAAATTACACTCAATTTTGACGCAAAACTTTAAGTCTTCTGCTAAAATGCTTAAGAG
Organism: Stegophilus panzeri; assembly: GCA_024331685.1. Taxonomy (NCBI): domain Eukaryota; kingdom Metazoa; phylum Chordata; class Actinopteri; order Siluriformes; family Trichomycteridae; genus Stegophilus; species Stegophilus panzeri. Next base: position 20,469,063 of record JANDJT010000041.1, read on the forward strand.
GAATTTCACCTTTCAGCATGGCAACGACCCAATGCAAACCTCCAATCAACAAAGGAATGGCTTCACCTAAACAAGTTCAAGGTTTTGCAATCCAGACCTAAATTGATCCATGTAGTGACCTGAAGAGGGCTGTGCACAGGAGATGCCCAGCCAATCTGACAGAGTTAGAATGCTTTTGCAAGGACAAATGGCAAAATATTGCTAAGATTGAATGCTGTGTTAAAATCTAAATGTGCTTCAACTAAGTATTAGTTTAGGGGTGTGCATACTTATGCAAGCAGGTTAGTGTACTTTTTTTTAATTTTTAATTTTTCCACCTAAAATGATTCTTATTGTTTTTCACTTTAATTAATAGGTTAAAATTTCACAATAAAGGTAGAAAGGGTCTGACATGATTTATCTTGGTTTTTTATATCACAAAAACCTGCCATTTTAACAGGGGTGTGTAGACTTTTTTTATATCCACTGTAACATCTGGCCATCAGCGGTCCTGTACTGGCTTACTGGTGATGGAAATTGTAGAGTGAGTATGACAGTGGAGGTCTGCATTCCTGCACCTCTCCAGCGGGAACCGCAGGACCCGATCAAATTTCTTTTGGTGGGGGATGCAGGATTAAATTTCTGAATTAAATACAGTAGTGGTTAGTAATATGAGTAGTAATAACATACACTTTTTGTCAAACTGTCAGATTGATTTATGACCAGTCTGTAATTTATGACACCCCATATTCCCCTGGCTAATAGTTCTGTAGGGGCATCTAATTTATGCCCTCTGGTAACCCTATTGATTTCTAAGTGTGAACGTCCTGGCAGCTCTCTGACTGGGGGTGTCCTTTCTGGGCTGTATATTTTCCGGGGTATCTCCCACTGAATGTTACAATGTGTTTATGTTAATGAGTTTAGTGTGAGCATGGTTTTTTGTGTTTACATAATGGTTTAAGATTTTGTAGTTAAAACACAGAAGACACCCTGCAACTATCTGTTACAATGGCTGCTCCGAGAACTCCTAATACCCCTAGAAGACTTATGTGTATTTCTCCAATATGAGGACCTGTTGAAATGAGAGAGGATCTGACTTTTGCCCCAAGAAAGAAAAAACAAGATGTTAGTTTGACAAAGTTTCTTCATGAAAATGAAAATATTGTAAAGGCTTTATCAACTCCAAAGACCATCTCTTAAGACCACCTTCATATTACAGTGGTTAAAAACGACTACAGATTGGTATATACACCACACACACACATTCACAATGTCTCAAGAATCTATGTCTGCCTACTGCTACAGCAACGCTCCAGAGACAGCCCCGGCAATGCCTGATGACAATGCGACGCCGCTGGAACCCCTCCCACAAACTTGTGCCAACAATTGGTTGGATAAATTCTACATTGAGTTGTGGTATCACAACATGACTTTCCTTACAACTCTGTATGGCACTGTTGGAGCTTTAGTTGGAGCCGCTGCCTATGCTGGGTTTGATGACACAGACAGTTGTATCCACTCTGACAGTATCAACATCAACAGCGAGCAGATTGTCTATGGAGAAGTGGAGAAGTACCACCATAATCAGTGGCCTCATCACGTCCGCTGAGTTTTTTTTTTTATCGTGGGGACTGGAGATGATTATGTAGACCTAAACAACACACTGGTCTCAAAATCACTAATGCTGACGGCACAGATATTGCAGACGGAGTCCCCGTGTGTCTTATTAACTATGCAGGGGCAACAGTATTTTCACAAGCATCACTTTGAGATCATCTTATATCACAGAGTTCTAGCACATATCCTTGTAGGATCTCAACCACAAGCAGGATATATGAACCACAAAATAATTAGACACACAAAACCCATGGACACTCTCAGACAGAAAACCCCACGGACAGCTCTGGAGGAAATGTTACCTCACCCTCACCCAGCAGACACTCAGGAGCCACTTAATTTGTCTTGACTCAACCACCTTACGACAATAAGATGAGTGTTCGAGGCAGCCATGACCCAGGGCTGAACCATCTTGACCACAGAAACTGCTGTCACATGCAGTGATTTAGGCGTTTGGGCCAACCCAGATGGCTAATCCACCTGATAAAATTCAAGGATCCTCACCCATACAGTGATAACTTCAGTAATATAAGAGGGGGGGGAACTCCCAATTGGAATGTGGCCTTTGGCTCGCTCAGGAAAGAGTCTACACTTACCCCCCCACACACACTTCCTTTGTTCTACCAAACCACAGAAGCAATGACTGAAAATTTATACATCTTTAAAACAACTCCTATCACCCATTGTCTGCCATGTTTTCTTCTATTTTCTTAATGTTTATAACTACTAAGTTGCCACAAATTATTTCATTTATTTAGTATGCATTAGTATTGTAGTACTAGTATGATTATTGTGTTTTACTATTAATGATGTACTTAACAACAGTTAATCTGTCTTGTGTGGTATGTATGTGTTCATGGAATAATTTTCTGATAGACAAAAGTAAGGAAATTCAGATAGGATGTCATTACAGTATCTCACAAAAGTGTGTACACCCCTCACATTTTTGTAAATATTTGATTATATCTTTTCATGTGACAACACT
>JANDJT010000041.1:20471743-20484884 GCA_024331685.1 Stegophilus panzeri
CTTCAGTGTTGTCACATTAAAAGATATAATCAAATATTTACAAAAATGTGAGGGGTGTACTCACTTTTGTGAGATACAGTATATGTACATGTTAATATTTCCGACAAAGTTTAATCCACACATCATGAAAAACCGTGGAACCACCCATCTACAGAGACAACAGACTGATTAAACATCATGGGCGGAGCATACGTCTTACACTCTGCCCTAAGACAATCTCTGGTTGGTTGGAACCAATAGGGGGTGGGACTAGCCAGAAAGACTTAAAATCCAACTCTTACGTTCACTCTCGCTCTGCTCTCTCGGCTCTCTCAAATCAACTCATCTCACCTCATTGGTGGCAGCAGGAGTCTTCAATCAACATCTGCTCGGAGACCCAGCCTAGAGCTCCCCAGCTTTTCAAAACTCTCGCCGCCATCTCTCCAAACATCCATCATATTAGACGACGTTCCGTTCAGCATTCCGGTTGGTCTTCCGAGATGCCACTCCACGCCGACCAGACGAACGAATATCGTGGGAATCCCCTCAACACCACAATGTAATGAGAAAGCCCCCTGAACAGGCAAGCAATATCCCAGACTCTAGGAACTAAAAACATCATCTCTGCATAATCCATCCCCAAAGTTATCTAGAAGCATTCAAGCTGGAGATGAAAGTAATTGCATCACTTTTGCCATGCCCCTATTGATGGAGCCTCTGTGGGGCAACATCCTCTAACTTTGAGGTTTGTGCGTGGTGTCAGGTGGCTGAGGCCCATTTGCAGACCACGCTTACCTTCCTGGAACCTTTCTGTGGTCTGCTGGTCTGCTTTGCGGTGACAGTAGAGGTGATGCTGTGTCGACGCAGTCTCGCTATGCCTCTGGGCATAAGGACTCATTCCACTAGGGGAACGCCTCCTCAAAGGCTTTGTCCAAAGGGGTACCCTTACAGGATGTGTATGCTGCGGTGGGGGGGTCTACGCCGCACACATTCATTCAATATTACAGCCTGGATATACATTCCACCCCTTGCAATGACCCTCGGTCTCGGATCTTTTGAACAGGCCATACCCTTAGTATGACAGTGTGAGTATATTTGTTCCCACAGCGTGAAGCTCATGCAACGCTGAATTCCCTTTGAAAGGAAGCGTCTGGGTTAAGCATGTAACCCTGTTCCCTGAGAAGGGAACGAGACATTGTGCAGCTTTGTCAGACTGGGCCATGCCTGTGAATTGCGTCTTTGCTTCAGATAATAGAGGCTGATGGTGCGGTTCACAAGTGGCATTTTTATATCACACGACGCGCTTAATTGCCACGTCAGCTGTTCACGGCAAGCCTATAAATAGGCATGATGTTACACAAGCTTCAGATGCTGGTCACACACAAAGGCGCTTCAGCGTGAAGCTCATGCAACGCCCCGTTCTCTTCTCAGGGAACAGGGTTAAATGTGTAACCCAGATGTTTCTGACCGTTGAGGAAAATGCCATACCTCATCCTCCTTTGTTACCTCGTAACCCTTCTCCACAGCCTTTAACAGCTCGATACAGCCTGAAATAACCCTTTCCTCATCAGTGTGTGTACATGGGGTGGTCTGATTCTGCTGTTCTGCACATGTATGGCAGAGTGGAAACATAAGCTTGCCACCTTCCCTATAGGGAAGGACTGGGTGACAAAGCCATAATAATTTTCAAGAGGTTCATATCTTATGTTGCTCTGAATACTCCACCATCTTCAGCAGAGCCTCTGCTATAGGTTCTAGCTCTGTATGAGGCATTTGAGGATTTAGAAAATGTGCCAAGCAGATTGCAAAACACAGATTATTCGACATGTTGATGGGGCAGAACTGATTCATCCTGTTTCTAGTGATCACTTCGCATATCTTTCGATAAACACCCCCTTGTGTACTCCTTGCTATAGATACATTTAGATCCAAGCTATCATCAACCCACACATCAGAGTTACTTTGCATAATCTTGTAGGGCTGATTTGTGAAGACGTCCACACTGTAATCATTGTCAGGTGACAAGACAGCGTTAACAACAGAGGTTAGACTAGGGCCTCTCAATGTTAATTAACCACCCATCCCCAGCCAACAGTCTGGAAAACGACACTGGAAAACGATAGTGTAGGCTGCCAAGTCTGTGGTAGATATCACACATAGATTTATACAACGACGTATCTCCAAACTATTGAACCTGAGTCTTGGGACCATTGTATACCGCAGGATTAAATGAATGATATGGTTATCTGTACCCTCGCTCACCTGATGTCAATTTAAAACATAGCCTAATTTTGAATTTGGAACTGGTCCTGGTTGATCGTCTGACATTGATCTCTCAATGTTTAATAATTCTAACAATGTACCAGCAGTAGACTCAGATCTGTTCATGTCCTCCACCGTCTAAATTAAATAGCGCAATGTTTCTGTGGTGCTGCACTGTTCATAGCGAACTGTCGACACATCGTCTAATACTAGCTGCTGGTCCCTGATCACAACCATCCGACTCCCAACATCGTTTTGCCATTTTTTAAACAGATATTTTATTATTATTATTATTATTATTATTATTATTATTATTATTTAATCCACACATCCGTACACTTAAAATAACTAATGAAACAACTATGGAAATAAACTAGTAAAAGCACTAAACAGTAAAAACAGAAACAGTACCGAAACAACAACAACTATTACAAGCAAACTAAAATGACTAAAATCAAACTAAAATGATTTTAACAAAATGGTAAAAAAAATGTAGATGTGTGAAACGTATTTTACTTTCTTTATTTTACTTTCTTTTTAAGAAAGAGCATAACCTGCTTTAACAACTCCGTTGTCAGGTTTTGATTGCGTGTTGACTAGCCCCACTATGCAAACGCTGTGTCACTATCAATTGCTTGATCCAAATGCCGTGTTGTTGTAGTGTGGCCGTCACAGACTGCTTATAATCGTCCTGCTTCTTCTGAAAGACATCCAGGCCTTCTTTAACAATGTTAAAACGATTCTCAATGGCCTTAATACGGTCCTCCATGGTGTTAAAATGTCTTGACCGCTTCCATTCTGTTGAGGGTGGTATGAAATCAAGATCTCTCGCACAACCATTAATTGGAGCGTGCACCGTGATTGTAACCATTGTACCTTTATGCCTTTTCGGCTTTGTTGCAACACCATTGCTGCTAATGCGCGTCCAGACGAGCTGACCTTGATTGTTCATGATCAACGATCAAGTGTAGAACATGATCGTTCTACACATTCACAACTATATGTAGTTAACAATTATACGTAGACATGAACCTATACATGTTCATGTCTACGTATAATTGTTAACTACATATAGTTGTGAATGTGTAGAACGATCATGTTTTAATTTAGATAAAACTAAATTAATATAATAAATATATGTACCACTCAACTGGTTCAGGAATTGAATTTCCTCAACAATGTTGGAAATGTCCACAACACCTGAGCATTAGAGATTCTGTTTAAGCACTGCAGCAGATCCGTGACTCGTTTATAAATAAATGTTCTTTATAATAATAATAATAATCATCATCATATTAATAATAATATTAATACAAGATAATAAAACACACTTACTGTTAAGATAGACAGCCATCTTCTCTTGAAGTACACTTACATCTCAAAATAACAAAAAAAATCTTGCAGGAAAAAAATAAGTTGAGAAAATGGAGAATCGCTTATTCCACAAGCAGCTGATAGCCCCAGTATGACTGACATAATGTGTACGCAATGGTTTAGGTCATAAACACTGAGACACAGGACTCGCCCCTTAATTCATTAACATAAACACATTGTAAACATTCAGTGGTGGGGGACCCTGGACAATACACAACCCAGGAAGGACATCCCCAGACAGACAGGTGCCAGGAAATTCACACGTAGAGATCAATAGGGTTACCAGAGGTCATAAATTAAATGCCCCTACAAAACTGTCAGCCAGGGGAAAATGGGGTGTCATAAATCACAAGGGGTCATGAATCAATCAGACATATTGACAGAAAGTGTATGTTATTACTACTAATTTGCTGTTTTTTTAACAGCAAATGGAAACTATGACACTGGAAGCACTCGTCCTCAGAGCAGGCTATGCAGGTGGTCGATAAGAATGATGGAGCAAACTGTGGGTATGCTGTCATCAAAGCATGTTAAATTTGAATTGGAAAATGGTCAGTTTAGTGCTAAAAAGCCAACCTCAGGCAAGTCATATATAGGTATCATTTTCACACGTCATAGACACAGATGGAAATATTACCCTTTGCCCGATGTGATAAATATCTAAAAATTATCTGAATCTAAAAATTGTCCCGTTCAGCAGTCACAAGATAGGAACTTCTGGTTTAAGGTGACACTCATGCCTCATCACAAAGGGACAAACTAAACTGACATTTAAAAAGTCCAAGCTTGTGACAGAGCAGCTCAAAAAAGACAAAAATGTGTTGAATTTGTTTGCCAAGTTTGACCATGTGATACTATGTCTGGAAAAGGTTTCAGTCACCTTGCCCAACATTTGTTCAACACAGCAGCGAAAATAGGAAAATTCGATGTCAGTGAGATACTACCACACCCAACAACAGTAACAAGCCGTTGAAATGAGGCCTTAAAATCTATGTAGAAATGATATCAAATAATAATAATAGCCAAGTCCGGATGTGCAATGACATTTGTGTAGAAACCTTTCGGAAAATGTCCTTTCTGTTGGCAACTACTGATTACATTAATGACGAATCTGAGCTTCATTCAAGAGTGTTTTTTTCTGCCCCTTTCGACCCAAGCACCTCAAAGACGGATGAAAACATTTGAGGGCACATTCTCTCAGAATCTCAAAGTATTTGGCATTGATCCAACAGAAATGGGCAGAAAGATTTTTTTGGTCACAGATTGTGGATCCAACATGGATTCACAAGACTAAATTGCACAGCACACTTACTAAATGTGATGGGTTTGTTACCAGAGGTGGCAGGTGGACATGATGGAACTCCAGTTTTGACATGCCGAATTCAAAAGAGGTAACTGACATGAAATCCACAGTTTGAAAGATCAAATTAGATGATAATGACTGACAGCAGTCGATGAATGAACTGTGAGCTATGAGGGTGAATGAACAGCATGAGAACCTGCAGAACCATTGCTACTGATACACACTCCAGGGCGATCAGTAACCATCATTACTGACACACATTTCCAGCATGATTAGCAATTGCCATTACTAACACTCCAGGGTGAACAGTAACCATCATTACTGACACACAAACTCCAGAGCAAATTACTAACACACTCCAGGGCGAACAGTAAACATTATACACACCCATTCCAGGGTGATCAGTAACTGTCACTACTAACACACTCCAAGATAATCAGTAACTATTGTTACTGACACACACTTCATTGTGTGTGTGTGTCAGAGAGAGAGAAAGAGATGCTGATGTTTTGCTTTCCACAAACTTCATGTCATGCATTTTCAAACTCTGCTCCACAATGTATTTCTACTTTTAATGGAAAACAAATCAATAAAACTAAGAAATGAGGGATGTTCCCAGCTGATAAGACAGAGAAAGAGGTAGAGAGAAAGAGAGAGTGAGAGCAGTGATGATGATGAGTGAAGTTCTGTTCTTCACAATTTTAAGTTCATATTCTCAAGAGATCAGGCAACATCTGTTTAACCAACCAATCAATTCTAATGCAACAACACTAGTGCTTGAACAATATATTGCTTGGCCAGTAAAATGAACATATTAACGTTCCATGAGATTATTGGTAATAGCGCAAATCACACTGATAAAGGAACCAGTAAAGGAACCAGCTGCATTAATAAATGATGAGGTGTGTCCCTCAAAGCCTGAACATTACATTGCAGATATGTATTTCTATCATTATGGGGCTGTTTGGTACTCACAAATGGCTGAAATCCATCAAGAAAATGAACCAATGACTAACTGGGGCCAGATACTAGACCAACACAGGAACTGAAATCAAAACAAAGAACACATGGTGCTGTTGCCAAGGGAGCAATGACACGAAGCAGGGACATCAAGCTCATGACTGAATGTAAGATCAGCGAATGACAATGCAGAATTATTGCCCAGCTGGCATGGCTGTACTCCAGAACAGCAGGTTGGGCATCAAATAGTACAGGAAGTGTGTGTGTGTGTGTGTGTGTGTGTGTGTGTGTGTGTGTGTGTCTGTGTGTGTGTGTGTGTGTGTGTGTGAGAGAGAGAGAGAGCGCATGAAGGTTATAGAGGTTAAAAGAAAGAGATGGAGATTAAGACAGAGAGAGAGGGAAAGACAGGTATTGGCAACTCTACAGCATAGCAACTCTACAGCTTGACGTTTATGACGTTTGACCTGTACCACATGCCCTGTCAGCATTAAGCTGCATGTAAGTGTGATTGCTAAGAGAAGATGAAGGGTCCAGAGGGGCCTGGGAGGCCAATGAGGCAATGAGTCTGTTGGAGGCCATGTTCTGAGCCTTGTAAGGGAACAGAGGTTGGCCCTCAACATGGTTGCAGGGATTTTGCAAACAAGAAATGCAGTGATGCACATGAAGAAACAATATACAGAGGTTTGGTAATGCTCAGATTAATAGGTAATGTCAGTGGTGACTAGACACATGTTCCCAGTCACCAGTCTGCAGCTGTCAGTTTGCAATAAGCTTTGGGGGCCCTGCATATGCCCCCAGGAACTAACAACTTGATAAAGGAAACATGAAAAGATGTTCTTCAGGAGCAAGTGGAAACTCATTTATAAATCACCTTCTTGATTCTCTGGATGTAAATGGTGTACTTATATGATGTCCTTGAAAAGGTCCAAGAATCTGTAACTATGATTATGACATACAAGGTAGAGGTTTACATCCTAGAGGTACATCTGATTGGATTTGGAACACAGTGGCTGATGTCTCTATGTGACTTTAGGCAACAGTGGTTGATACCTCTTAGCACAAGAACTTTTGTGGTAATAAATCTTCATCCCAGGTTAGGATGTGAACCCACTAACCTTGGTTGCTGTGCCAGTGAGTATGCAGGAATATCCTGAATACAGGTAGTAGCCAAAGGTGAGGTTTGCCCCAAAATTCTTAGAAGGTTCTTCAGATGTTGGATGTGAATTGGGAGTCTTGATCCATGATGGTCATCCAGTATACCATAATAGACAGTCTCTCAGCAACTTGGAATGTGGTAGATAGTGAATTTTGTTTGATGAAACAGTCTTCTTTCAAAAATTTATCGACTACAACTTGTGTTTTGGTGAAACCTAATAAAGGTGGCAAGTAAGTCACACAGTCAATGTGTGCCAGCCACTGTTTAGATATGGATAGAAGTGTTTGCCATTAGGAAGTGGATCTGTGTATTTGGTCCTTGCAAAGCTGCTCCATGAGTGGCATTAGGGCACTGTGAATGTCCTTAATATGCCAGAGTACAGGAGTACAGCCACAATGCAGAATTAGGATTTACCTGCTCGTCTAGGAGAAAAGACATATACTTGGGATAGAGCATGAAGAGAATTGGTCAAAATTAATATAGAGGAATCTACAGCCCCATCTGTCTTGTCAGGGGTTCAATCTTCATTCATATAGGACTATTTTTACTGTTTGCAGCTTCAAGCATCATATATTTTTTCTGCTGGTGACACCTTTCTACAAAATGTATAAATTTAGATCATTACACTGGCATTGTGATAATATTTCTCCCACACCCCTGAGGCAGCAACCTCCATATTGAACTGGAGAAACACGTCAGGATGCTATTTCTCTGTAGTACCAGTCTCTTGTTTGGAGCAATGAAATCCATTAAGTAAATTTATGCATTGATGATTAGGAACAATTTTGTCATTCTTGAGTTGCACCCACAATAAAGCCAGTGGGTCATCTGACGAGAATGATGGTACCAGCTCCTGCTGGTCTCTAATCTAATACAAGCACAGGAATGGGTTCATTTGGTGGACTTGGGGTGATCTTAACTTGCACAAGTTTTATGTCTGCTTCAGAGACAGTGAGATCTATACAATATGATAAATCATGGCAGCAGTTGTCACTGTTTAGTAACAGCCAGTGAAGAAAGAGTTCCAAGATCCAAGAGATTGCTGGGGTTTAGTCTTAAAGGGTCTCTTTCACACTCTTAGTTGGTGGCCATGTCAACTGCAATTGTGGCATTCCCCCAAGGACTAAACACCTCCTGCATTCATCAGATACTGGCATCTACCGGCTGTGGCTCAGCTGGTAAAGCTGGTTGTCCACTAGTCGTAGGGTTGGCGGTTTGATTCCCACAACACATGCTGAAGTGTCCTTGGGCAAGACACTGAACCCCAAGTTGCTCCCAATGGCCCTCCCCAAGTAGCCCTTGCATGGTAGCTCTGCTGCCATTGGTGTGTGAGTGCGTGTGTGAATGGGTGAATGAGAAACAGTGTAAAGAGCTTTGTAGAACTGTTCCTGTTAAAAAGCGCTATATAAGTGCAGAGCATTTACCATCAGATGGAGTATTATTGAGACTCAGTCTGGCTTGGCATCAGACTTGTGGAGATGGTGCTTAGGCAGATTCTTCACTGCTGGGATTTTGGTCTTTAGGCAGGCTGTCTAGTTTTATTGACCTCTCAATAAGTATGTTAAAGGAGGTAATTTATTTTTATTTTTTACCTCTTGGCTGAGTGCTTTGATGAACAATATGCAACTTTATTCTAGCCTCTAGAAGAGGTGTGCGCATAGAATTCTCAGAGGAGCTGGTCTCCTGACAGACTGCTGTTGCTCATTCTAGTGTTTTCGCAGTTAGCAAAGAGATCATAGTTCAGAACTTATCAAGTCAAGACATCCATCCATTTGCTGTACCAGTTATCCTACACAGGGACACAGGGAGCCTGGAGCCTGTCCCAGGGGACTCTGGGCACTAGGTGGGGGACACCCTGGACAGGGTATCAACCCATCGCAGGGCACAATCGCACACACACTAACACACCCATTCACACACTACAGACAATTTAGAGATGCCAACCTGCCTACAATACATGTCTTTGGACTGGGGGACAAAACCGGAGTACCCGAAGCATGGGGAGAACATGCAAAGTCCACACAAACAGGGCAGAGGTGGGAATCAAACCCCCAACCACTAAGCCACCATGCACCCTGTTTAGCAAATCAAGACATCTAATTTATGGGCAAAATACAATGAATGGCAAAATATTGTGTTGCAATATTAAAGCTTGGCACCTATTAGGTGGGCCATTTTCTTTTCAGAGCTCATTGCTGCCGCTTACACTGGTTTTTATTTTGCCATTGGAGCTGTTTGCTGTATCCATTTTAAGATCACACATGCAGAGACTTTGTTACAAGTATATTTATTGAAAGCAGAAATAGTCTACAATCCAAAATCAAGGTCAAAAACCAGGGAGAGACTCAAAACCCAGTGTATGTGATCAGTAAATCATACTCTCTGCACCTCCTGCAAAAACAACAGATGAAAGCAGAGAAAAAGTCAGGGGTAAATGAAAAAAGCACAAGCCAGCATTTCCCAAAAATGATGCATCTCTTTTTTCTTCTGCACTGCTGCACTAAGCATCCCTCATACACCCCTTTCACTCTCTTTCTCTCTCTGTCTGTCTTTCTCTCACAATTTTTCACTCTCTTTGTAAAAAGAAGTGCAGAGCTGACAGTATGCTTTCAGAGTAAGCTATTCCCTGAAATCAGTGATGGAGAGTGTATGTGATAAAGCATTTATCTAAAACCCATGTTTTCCTTCATGAGCTCTAGAGATTTTTCCACCAGCAAGCCCCTTTATCTCTCTCTCTCTCTCTCTCTCTCTCTCTCTCTCTCTGACTTCCTATCTGTCTCTCTGAATATTACAGAATGCTAGTTAATTTATCATGAGCACTTACTTTAAACTGGAAACTGGAAGTTTGTATGCAAAGTAAAGAAGCAGAAAATTCCTTGTCAGAAGGCCATATTCAGAGTTCAGTTGTTTGTACACATGGATATCAATTTCTTATTTATTCATCTACCTATTCATGTACCTTTTGACTCAAAGTGAAAAGGAATGGTAAAACTGAATCTTGAGAAAATGGGGCCTGCATGTCTTGTCAGGGATTGCATCTCTTAGGGCTAATTTTACTGTTTGCAGTTGCGATTGCAGCATAATTTGTTTTCTCTGCAGGGGATGACTCTCTAGAAAATATTCAGTCTAAAAATAATTTTAGAATATTAGCCTGGCATTGTGATAATGTTGCTCCCACACCTCTGAGGCATCAACTGCCCACAATCAAGTGGAGACAAGGGTCAGGATGATATTTCTCCATAGTATCAGTCTACTCTTTCATTGTAAAATAATAGTGAGGAGTGAAAACAGCCTATTCCTGCTTCATATCCAGTTAGGTGATCTACTGTGACTCTGAACAGAATAAATCAGCCACTGAAAATTAATGAATGTACAAATGGGTGGAAACGAAAATTGTTAAATATTAATATTGAATAATTTGGATAAGCCATTACTTAGAAATTATGCCCTGAAATATCCCTTGTGTCCTGTTTATTCTTGCCCTGTGCACAGTGTTCTCGGGAGCGGCTAGAGATCCACGGTCACACTGACAAGGAAAAAGTGATTACTGAAGATACTGAATGAGCAATCAAGCTTAATTAATAAACCTTATTTGTATAAAATCCAACAAACCCTTCCTTGCTCATCACATTTGAATTTTACCCTAATGTGTTCTCTGATGGCTGCCATATAAGTAAGACTTATTTTATGTGATCAAGCTGAGTAGACTCAAATGAACCCTAATACTTGAGATAGAAAAGGTGATTTAACCACGAAATTTAAAATAACACACAGTTAGTGAACCCTGACACTCAAGGAGCAAAACCTCAGCCCAGATCTGCACAATTATAAGCACATTCTCAGCCTCACAATTTTTTCAAAGCACTACACACTTCTCTACGTTAGACACAGAAATCTAACATGATGTCACTTCTTTGCCATTTCAAGGCACTGCTTTCCAATATACCACACCTATTAACTGTCACGATCTCCCCTTTAGACAGAGATGCAGCCTGCTGTGCGCTTTGAGTGCTGGAGGGCGCGCACGTGCACGAGCGCATGCTCTTCGTATGTTGATAACTGTGACATTGTTTACTGTGGACACGTGCGTTTGTTTTGTTTCTGTTCTGTCTCCTCCCTGTTTTGTCACTGGTTGTTGTTTGAGGGTGGGACTTCATTGTTTTCAGCTGTCAGCGCTTAATGCTGATTATGTTCGTGATAAATACCTCTCACTTCCCATTACACCTCGCAGAGTATTATAGTTAAATTGTTGATAGTTAATGTTACGTACCTGGATAGACTTAGTTAGTACATTAGATTAGTTCCCTTTGTCCACGCTGGTGTTTTCCGCTCCCAGTTCCCTGTCTTAGTTTCATGTTTCATGTTTCGTGCTTTTGACCCTGTTTTCTGTGACCTCGATTTTCGATTCCTGCCTAGCCCAGTTTGCCGATCGCCCGACCCATTGCCTGTTTTCGACTACGCCTCTGTTTCACGTTTCGGATTTATCTGCCTGCCTCCTAAATAAAGCTCTTAACTGCAATTGCTTCCGCCTCCATTCCCAATTCGTGAAAGAATACTCCGCCGAAACATGGAAGCAGCAGGAGAACAAAGAGAGCATCATGACAGTAAATATACGGATTACTGGCCATGTTTCTTATCAGTGCAGTTTCCCCAGAGGACTGCCGCCGAACTCCCGCCGGAGACATATGGATTGGAGAGCTACCCGATAATGTTCCTTTTCCACTTCCAGGTGTACTTCTATAGCCTGGCGTATCCCAAGCCTGACAAGAAACAGTGGCTTGGACTCTTAGTGTCCCGGTTGTGCGGCCCGGCCCGTGACTGGGTGGAGCAGCTGGTACGTACAGGGTCCACCACCCTCAATGATGTCACTCAGTTTGCGGAACTTTTTCTGGAGGAGTTCACGCAACCAGGGCAGCTACACGGCCTGGATTTACTGGGGTGGAGAGGCAATGGGATGCCCCAGGCTGACCTGCCGTTCCACCTCTATTATGAGTGGGTGGAGAGGGTAGAATCCACAGCTCCAGAGCGTCAGCCAGAGGTCAACGTGGCGACCTCAGAGCTCCAGCCAGAGGTTATCGTGGCGACCTCAACCCCACAGTTTCAGCTTGAGACCCATGAGGAGGTCTCAGCTGCTGAGACCCAGCCAGAGGTCAACATGGCAACCTCAGAGCTCCAGCCAGAGGTCAACACGGCGACCTCAGAGCTCCAGCCAGAGGTCAACGTGGCGATCTCAGCCCCAGAGTTTCAACCGGAGACCCATGAGGGGGTCTCAGCTCCAGAACTCCAGCATAAGGTTAAGTTCCTGCTAGAGGTCAACGAGGTGACCTCCCAAGTCATGTTCATGTCCCACGTCGAAGAGAAGGCCAACCCAAGCTCTACTCACGCCAAGTTCCTGACCCAGGTCGAAGAGACGGTCAACCCAGGTCCTGCTCACGCCAAATTCCTGTCCCAGGTTGGTGCCGAAGTCCGTAACAACCAGATTCTGCTCATGCCTGAAGCGGAGGTCACAAACAACCAAGCTCTGATCACACCGGAGTCTGCTAATACAGACAGTCAGGTTCTGCTCATGCTTGAAACGGACGACACGGATGACCAAGTTCCGCTCACATCCGAGTCTGCTGACACGGACGACCGAGTCTGTTGACATGGATGACCAAGTTCCGCTCACGACCGAGTCTGTTGACACGGACAACCAAGTTCTGCTCATGACAGAGTCTTTTGACATGGACAACCAAGCTCTGTTCACGCTCAAGTCTGCTGACACTACCAACCACGTTCTGCTCATGCCTGAGTCTGTTCACACAGCCAACCAAGTTCAGCCTGCAGAGTCCGCTGAGGATGGCGCTCTGCTTTCCTGTTCCGCTGAGGATGATGCTCTGCTTTCCTGTTCTGCTGAGGACGGCGCTCTGCTTTCCTGTTCCGCTGAGGACGTCGCTCTGCTTACCTGTTCTGCTAAGGACGTGGCTTTGCTTTCTTGCTCCGCTGAGGACAATGCTCAGTCTCCTGGTTCAACTGGGGACATTTTGCCCAGTGGGCCAGGACCGCCAATGGAGTGGAGTGTTTTCTGGCGCTCTGAGAGGAGCGCCCTTGGGGGTGGGGGTGGGGGG
>JANDJT010000041.1:20493298-20504561 GCA_024331685.1 Stegophilus panzeri
TCCATGACGACATCACGGAGCTGGTGGATGTTAGAGACCTTGTGCTCCTCCACCTTCCGTTTGAGGATGCCCCACAGCTGCTCAATATGGTTTAGTCCATCATCTTTACCCTCAGCTTCTTTAGCAAGGCAGTGGTCGTCTTGGAGGTGTGTTTGGGGTCATTATCATGCTGGAATACTGCCCTGCGGCCCAGTCTCCGAAGGTAGGGGATCATGCTCTGCTTCAGTATGTCACAGTACATGTTGCCAGCGGTTTAGACATTAATGGCTGTGTGTTGAGTTATTTTGGGGGGACAGCAAATTTACACTGTTACAAACGCTGTACACTCACTACTTTACATTGTAGCAAAGTGTCATTTCTTCAGTGTTCAAAGATATAATCAAATATTTACAAAAATGTGAGGGGTGTACTCACTTTTGTGAGATACTGTATATTCTCCGGACCTGTCTGGCTGGCGCTGCGATAATCCAATAGAGTTACACTGCCTCTGGTAGTCATCTGGAATTCACAGATCCACAGTTACAAGCGCAACTAGCATTTTCTCTCACCTCGTAAAAACTTACCAGTAGGTCATTGGCTATGCTAAATCCCAGCTTGCACCCAGCACTCCTGGGATAGGCTCTGGATCCAGATAATACTTCATGTGTTTTCATGTGGTGCATTTGCGAGAAATGCATTAATAGGGTGAATTCAGATATACTGAGGTTCTGAATTGACACATTTCTGAAATCATTAAGGTGTTAACTATCTGCCTGTGAAGGAAAAATGTTTTTTGGAATATTTGGGAATGTTGGACACATTTTCATTGGTTTAGGCCTTTCATCTGCAATGAGCCATTTAAAACGTCATTTATTTGTAACATACTCATTTATGGCATCAGTAAACCAAATATCACTAACATAATTTCATCATCACCATATTATAATATTGTATGAAAACAGCAGACTAAGTAAAATTGACTACATATAAAGATGATAACATTCCATTATTAATTTCTTTCAGCAATACCAAAGATTACAGGATTTAGAACATGCAGAATCTGCAAAATGTTAATAATTATTTTTTTAAAAAAGAGGGATCATAAAAATTCATGAGTCCTTGTTTATCCTGAGCAGTTAAACCACCCACTATTCTTCAACAGCGGCTATATGATGTTGAGATCCATCTTTTCACACTGAGGATAACTGAGGGACTCGTACACAACTATTACAAAAGGTGCAAACATGCACTGATGCCCAAGAAGGCAACACAATGCATTAAAAGCCAGGGGGATTTAAACTTTTGAACAGGATGATTGTTGTAAATTGTTATTATTTTGTTTTCTGGGAATCATGTAAATATCTTCTGAATGGCAGTACTAAATAAAAAAAAATAAAAAAAGATCTTTAAACAAAATAATAATTTACACTGATCATCCTGCTTATTCAGGGCAGTACTAAATAAAAACAAAATGCAATTTTAATTATTAACATTTAGCAGATTCTGCTAGGTGCATGTAAACTTATGACTTTAACTGTAAGTTAAACCATTAGAATTTTCTTGATGTCTCAGTATACCCCAATTCACCTTATATGAAAAACCTTTACATTTTAAGGTAAGGTACTTTATTGGCATTGTATACAATACAACAAAATTTTGTTTGGCAACTCTCAGACAACAACAAGAGCATTTAAACATAAAACTCTGACAGATTTTTTTAATTAATAAGTTTAAAAAAAAGAATTAAGAACAAATAAACAGTGCACACTGTACAATATATAAAAATTGCACATAAATTTGATGCCTTTATTATTGAAAAGTGTTCTGAGTTGTATATATTGCAAATAGTATAACACCATTATTGATATATTACACAGTGTATAAAGTGACAAAGTGCACTATATGCATGTAGCAGCAAAGCAGTAAAGGGTGAGCTTAATGTCAAATGGTCCTTAGTCCTTAACATCTGTAAAAGACTGGGGAAATACTGGGATGACTTCAGTCAGTTTGTTTGTGACTTGATGGCCCTGTACCTCTTTCCAGATGGTAAGGGGACAAACATTCTGTGCATGGGTGAATGTAGTCTTTAATGATGCTGCTGGCATTTGTTTGCAGTCAGCTAGCATATACAGTGCCCAGGTTCGGGAGCTAAGTGCCTATGATGCACTGTGCTGATTTAACTATCCGACACAAGTCTTTGCGGTTTTCTCTAGTGCAGCTAGCATACGACACTGTGATACCGTATGTGAGTATTCTCTCTATGGTGCTGCGTTAAAAATTTGCAAGGAGCTGTGTAGGTAGTCTGGCGTGTTTAAGTTTCTGCTGGAAGAATAGCCTTTTTTGTGCTTTCTTCACCACGTGAGAGGTTTTGACGGACCATATGAGATCTTTTGTCATGTAGACTTGGAACTTGATGTCGTTTACACTCTCCACTTCCTCTTCATTTATATGCAGAGGGCGATGGGTGGTCTTCCTGGATTTCCTGAAGTCTACGATGATCTCCTTGGTTTTTGTGGTGTTCAGGACCAATTTATTGTCCATACACCACTGAATTAGATGTTGTACCTCCTCCCTGTAGGCTGTTTCCTCATTATCAGACACAAGTCCCACTATGGGGGTGTCATCAGCAAACTTTACTATGGAGTTGGAAGAATGGATTGGGGTGCAGTCATGTGTGAAGAGGGTGAATAGGGCTGGGCTAAACACACAGCCCTGTGGTACGCCTGTGTTCAGAACAAGCATGGAGGAGGTGTGATTACCTATTCTGACGTGTTAGAGCTATAGTCAGCTATTCTGGCATGAGTTAGCTTTTTTGAAATTACCAACATATAGCCCTTCCCTTCAGGGTTCATGCTAAAGCGAAATGTGTTCCTCCCAAAACACATGCCAAGGCTGCATTCTTAAAACAGATGTATTAACACATCTGCGTGTCTAGTTAAGGACACATTTTGTGTTGCTTTTAACACAATCATTGTGTTAGTACATTTAACACATATTTGTGTGGAAATTTAACACATCATATGTTCATTTTTAACACACCTCTATATCTGGTTAAGGACAATATATGCTGTATGTTAGTACATTTCCACACAAAGATGTGTTAAGACATTTTAAAATACAACACAAAAATAACACAGATTAGTTGTTTATACTTTTCCCCCTACAATTATCCTAAAATGCAATTTGTTTGTATGCTAAAATTCTACTAAATGCTCACAAACTAAACAAACAATTGCATAAAATTCAGGTGACACTTATTAAAATCGTGAAAACATTTGACAGATTGGAGATGATGCTTCTTCTTACAAATCTCCCTGCCATCTGGGAATACAAGAATCCCACTCCCTTCCATTTGAAAAGCTGTAAAAGAGCAGAAAGAGTGTTGGTTAGTTGTTAGCTACAAAATATGGACAAATGCCTTGGGGCTTCAACTGAGAAATTGTGTTACAGAATCCCAAATTGTGTCATTTTGGAAATGTGACCTCCACTCTCCCAATGAACAAAATGGTGCTGTGGACTCACCAAGAAAATCTAGCTAGCTTGCAATATTTATTTTCCTGCCTTTAGTACTTCACCATCAATTTTTTTGCACGACCTAATTAAGTCAACCAACATTACAGAGGTAGTGGAAAGCATTATAACTTACTGTAGTCCCTATCATCTCTTTTTGTCACCTTAACCTTGTGGAGAACTTTTGGCCTCGACAGTACTGAGCTAGCTAAGTTCTGTTAGCCACTGACTGTCTGCACCTGTTCATTCGCTGAATGCATGAAGAAACATGGCTCTAACCCATCCTCCTAATTACTACAGCTTGCCTTGTCCAAAACACTTGCTAAATGTAGTTAAAGTTAACCCACTCTCTGTAATACATCATGGTGAATAGCTGTAATGCTAGGTTATCGTTAACTCTCAAAAAGGAAATGGGAATGTCTAACATTACTGTGACCTGTATGCTAAAGTAATGTTATTAACTCAAGTGAGTGTCTCGGTTAGCATCACTCATCTCTACTGTGATTGGTGAATGCATCCAGCTAACTAACCCTAACTCGGAGCCTCAGATAAGATGCAGACCCAGAGGATTATAGAATAACCTCAGTCCATATTTCACAGCCAACATAAACACATGGCACTAGGAATATAAGGCCAACACTGAGGAAGCAGGACATGATATTCACTGTTGAAGCCGTAGTGATAGATAAAGTTAATTATCACTTGCTGAGTTAGTTTTCCAATGAATACATTTTCGAGAGCTCCCTGCCTAAATATCACAACCTCGGCCAGAAATTTTCAGCAGCATTAACTCTGAAGAGTGATGAACGCTAACTTACCAGTGGTAATTTGGTTTCCTCAACTCAGGACCCTGGGGTCACAATCCAAAGCTCAAAGCAACGAACATTCACTTTGAGGCAAGTTCAGATTTGAATGATGATGTCGGCACCGCAGTCCGCAACGTGGTTGGACGATAATTTAACACATGTTATGCTGGTCAGTCGTGTGAATTTTTTTTTAAACACATTTATTGGATAATTTAACACAACATGTGTTGAAATAGTAATAAAACAAAAAGTGTGTAGGATATTAAAACATCTTTTCTGAGTGTGTAGAACACCTTCTGGTGCTTTCAGAATTGACAGAATTATGATTGACCGGTCAGTAGGAACACTTTCTAATCCTGACTGGTTGGATATGGGTGTTTCTATATCCCCATTTAGAATGCCTAGGGCATCACAGTGACTAATGGTAGTAAATGAAAAAAGAAGATCAGTGCAGAAGCTCAGAGAATGGTGATGGTTATCTTTAAGCTTTTAAAAGATGACAAGATGAAAGAATGAGATGATGAGATGAGAGAGAGAGAGAAAAGCACAGAGTTTCTTTTCTCCTGTTCAGTTGTGTGTGTGTGTGTGTGTGTGTGTGTGTGTGTGTGTGTATGTGTGTGTGTGCGTGTGTGATTGGTACTGATGTAGAGAGGGGATCTCTCCAGGGGGATTGAGGGCCATTTAATCCACTCACAGTGTGAAACAGATACTCAGCCCCTGAGAGAAAACACACTCACACACACACACACACACACACACACACACACACACACACACACACATTGGCAGCGCCATGGCCTTTTCTAACCCAGCATTAGTTCATTGTTTAATCAGTGTGCCTCACATGTAACATTTCTAATCTGTTATTATACTGTAATGTCATGTCCTCTCTCTCTCTCTCTCTCTCTCTCTCTCTCTCTCTCTCTCTCTCTCTCTCTCTCTCTCACTTTTTAAGGAGTCTTTGATGTTTGGCAAATAAGTAGCCATCACACTGTTTCCACTGTATTTCACTCTTTGATGTTCCCAGGTTACTAACTGTCTTCTAACTATAGAATAAAAAAAAGCTATATTTTGAAAAACTAAAACTCTTTTCTGTTTCAGCATTAAGCCAAGGAAAGGCAGTCATCTCCATAAGCACTGGATGGGAGCAATGAATCATGGGAAATGTAAGCCTTGTCCAGTTGTCCATCCTAGTCCAGTGTGTGGCTCAGATGGTCATACCTACTCCTCAAAGGTGAGTTCATCATCATCTTCATCATCATTCATCATCATCTTAATCATCATTATTATCATAAACATAATGTAGTACAAAACCCCCCCAAAAAACAGAAGCACACAGAGAACCAGGCTTTTATTTAGCAATGTTAGCCCTTGACCTGTCAATTCTAATCTAAATCCTTTATTAGTTTGCTAGAAGTCCTTTTGTTATAAGAGTCCTTGGGTTGATGACTGAAAGCCATGGCTAGGAAAGGCTAGTCAAGCCAGTTTGTACAGAGATTACAGAGAAAGACTTTTGGCTCACTGTGTTCAGTTTGCAGCAGAAATAATGCTGAAGTTCCAAAATGTGTTTGCACTCAGCTTTGTCTGACTGAGATTGACACTTTTAAACACTGGATTAAGTGAACCAATGCTCAGAAACGCTAATTTTGTCACAATGTAAGCTTCAGCATTCTGAAGCTTGTGGCCAGAAAAGTGTGTTCAGCAGATTGTCTCAGCCCCAGACATTCTGTGACCAAGACAGAGCTTCTGAGACTGAAGGGTGTCAGTTTCCTTGCCTCTTCCTTTTATCCGAGTTTGTTGATTGATCATTTGCTCATACGTGTGTCTTGGCGTGCACCTGGAAATCAAACTCCCAGTGAAAGCTTAAAATATGTTCCTCAACCTGAGGTGCTGTGTATTCATGGAACTTGCTCCAGGGATTGCACAAAGTTATCCATTTTCTGTACCGCTTATCCTACACACGGAGCCTGGAGCCTATCCCAGGGAACCCAGGGCACGAGGCGGGGGGCACCATGGATGGGGGGGCCAACCCATTGCAGGGCACAATTACAAACACATTCACACACTATGGACAATTTGGAAATGGAGGAGAAAACCGGAATACCCGGAGGAAGCCCCCAAAGCATGGGGAGAACATGCAAGCGCCGTGCAAACAGGGCTGAGGTGGGAATCAAAACCTCCAACCCCGAGAATCTTTAAGAAACCGAGATTCTAAGGAGTCTCTAAACCACCGGTGACCCCCCCACCCCTACCCCAAATTTGATAATCAAAAATAAAAAAAAAGTGTTCCAAAGATCTCCAAATTATTTGAAATACATCTGTAAGTAAAATCATCTACAAGTGGCGCACTTGACTGTCAATTTGTCCAGGAATGGCCATCCGAGCAAAAGAGTCTCCAAGAACCCCAATATTTCATCACAGGATCTGCTAGTAAGTCTTGCACTGTTGGTGTCAAAGTGCATTCTTCTACAATCAGAAAGGAATTGCACAAATTTGACCTGCATGGGAGGCGTGCCAGGAAAAAGCCTTTGCTGTCTAAAAAGAACATTAAAGTAAGACTACAGTTTGCCAATGAGCATATAGGCAAAGACCAGGCCTTTCATCTCAGATGAATCAAAGACAGAGTTGTTTGCCCACAATAACAGCATACATGTTTGGCGCAGACCAAAAGCTTTTCAGGAGAAGCACATCATACCGACTGTGAAGCACGTCGGTGGAAATGTTATGGTGTTGTTTGTTGCCTTAGGGACTGCACAGCTTGCATTCATTAATTCAACTTTGAATTCTGCATCAAATGAACATGTGTAAAGATAATGTGAGACTATCTGATCCTAAGCACACTAGAAAATCCACCAAGTAATGGCTCAAAATGAAGAAATGGATGGTTATGGAATAGTCAAAGCCTGAATTTGAATCCCATTGAAATTTTGTGGGGGGAGTTGAAATGCGCAGAAAACCCTCAATCATCTTGCAAATGAAAGAGTACTGCATGGAAGAGTGGTTAAAAATTCCAGCAAGCTGATGTCAGAGACTGGTGGACAAATTATGCAAGACACCTACAAGAAGTTATTTCTGCTAAAGGGGACAATACTAACTTCTGAAGCCAAGGGTGTACTTACTTTTTCCACAAAGGAATATCACATCTATTAGATATTTCTGTTGAATAAATGTTTGAAAAAGCTATTTTCCCTTGTGGGTTTGTTCATGTATATCAACTTTATTAATAGGCACTGTTTCAAAGATGTTTGCTTGTCCAAATATTTAAAAAAAAAAAAAAAAAAAAAAGCCAACAATTTCTAGGGGGTGTTCTTATTTTTTCACATGATGGTAAAGTTAACTTCTCATCATATGAAGACTGTCGTAGTTATAATAGCATAGCACTCAAGAGTGTTAACCATGTGATTCAATGGTAATGTGTAAGTCACTGATGGGTCTTACCTTAAGCTTGTAAGAACAGTTTGCACTTAAGTCTCCATCACTGAATTGTTAATGCAGAAACATACCCCATAGCATGTAGCAAGTTCACAAACAAACCTCACTAACTTAAAGGTGAGTAATCAAGAGACATGTAGCGTTGCAATTACTGTATTTAGTTTATTTGTCTGGGCAAATAAAAATACATTTTTGCTTGTTTGAATGGCAAAATTGTCATCACATTTAGTACCTGGTCCTTGATTTGTCTCTCATGCTTTGATAGCTAAAAGTATCTAATTTCTGTAGCAGACATATGAAGTAAGTTCACAAAAAAGAACTTCCTAAGATTACAGAATCCAGTTGCCTGTGAAATTACCTTCTGAACGCTCTTACATCTGCATATTCCTAGTCTTCTAAGGATTTTTTGTTCATATGATCAGAACATGGTTTTGAGAATTAATGGATTTTCAGGGCTGAAATAATTGCAGTTCCAGGGTAATGGAAACAAATGATTCATCCATAAGGGCTTAAGGATGTAAGTTATAGTCATTAAAGATGACTAACATTCTATAAACTCATGGACAGCTCCATGTTTTGCCCCATGTTTTACTTAGGTGGAGAGTGTCTGGGATGGGGACAAGGCATAATCAAAATATTGATTTGCTACATGTCAAAGTAACTAATGACACATTTTTGACCCCATAGCCATGAGCTCTGTACAACTCTGCTCAACTAGCAAATATGGTTCTCCACAGAAGAGTCCACTAGTAACCTGATCCAACTGAGTCCTAAGTACACTAGACATATTGAGCTGTTGCCCCAAACTGATTTAGCTAGTTCTGATTGACATAAGGGGAGTTGTGGCACTCTGATCTTTTAAGACAACTCATTAAAATGCACTACTCCATCCTTAGCTTCGGGCCAGCTTCCCCCAACCTGAAAATCAGTTGTGCTACTTCAGAATTGTGCTCACGTTGTTGCTGAATTCTGTACCATAACAGCTTTGAAACTTTCTTACAATGTTTTTCAAACAAGCTTAGTCACACTTTTTTTTTTAATGAGCTTAGTTACAACTTTCTGTGTATAAACTGAAACTGCCTTTAACAGCTTGTGTTTTGTCTGAAGTACGGCTAGGTCTATACTCCAGTTGGGACTCGACTTTGCTTGTTCTGAAGCTTCTCAATGGCCTTATATTTTTCTTTCAGCTACTCTTATGGGTTTGTCTCCAGCTAGATTCAGGCTTCCTGCGGAATTGCCTTTTTTATACATAAATTCCTTTATAGCTGACTGAATGAATAGCAACGTTTAAACCCATACACAAGAAGTAATTTCTATTGCTTCAGTTTCTGTCTTGAGACCTCAGCTACCAACTGGCTGGTGACTGTGTAAATGGCATTGAAATAAATTCCAGCAAAGGTGTTTGCATAACCACGGTTTGAACCACCAGATCAAACCGCAGATCAATAATCATCTGCTCAGCTGCAGTCAAGTCATGCATCATGAGCGACTGATGAGTTTTTGTTAATAACAGGGTGTCCCAAAAGTCTCCGTACATTGGGGACTATGTTTGCCAGCACTGCATTGGTTGTGCCTTTGTCAGTGGATGTTCGTCCACAACACTTCCAGTCTTTTTGAATTTGTTAATAAGTTTGGCAACAGTGTCATGTGTGATGTAAACAAATATATAATATAAGCTAAGTATGAAAACTTTTTCAAGACATTTTGTTAAAAATGGATCATTTTCCCTACCTATGGAGACTTTTGGGACACCCCAGGATGAAATACTTTGGAATGAAATTTGAGCTAACCAGCATTTTAATCATATAGTGGTATACACCTAAGAGAAGAAAGGGCATATATGAACAAGGGACAAAGAAGGAATCTTTTAAACAGTAAACAAACAAATTCATCTCCTAAGAGCATGAATACTTTGTTATATGTAGTAAGACTACAGGAAGTTAATTCAGAGCAGCACAATTTCCGAATTAAATTTCAGGTCAAATTAAAACATTTCACCCATTTGTTGTTAATCTTTGGGACTGTCTGCTTGCTGCTTGTGCAGTCACTTAGCTGAAGGCAGCTCATAAGTCATGACGAAAACCTATTTTTTCTCCTAGTGTCAAATTCAAAACAGTGTCTCATTTGTTCAGAGTCCATGCTGCTATTCAAAGGTGGTACAGAATCGAAACAAAACATAACTATGGCGTTAAACAGTGGAATTAATAGAGAGCTCGTGGATGGACGATCTGAGCAGGCACAGCAGTGTTAGCAAGTGAGCTTATTAATGGAGTGTGTGCGGTGTTATGTTTTGGATGCGCAAACCTATTTTTGAGTGTGAAACAGTGAATCGAGCATGCGGAGAAGCCCATGTTTGTATTGATCGATGTATTGAAATTTTGAATGCTTTGTGATGGTTTATTATGTTCAGTGGCTGAAAAATGCCACAATAATATTATTTCAATTGTAAGCAATCACAAAACATTTAAATCTTATTAGGAAATATCCCACAACCCACTACAATGCCTCTAGTTCCAAGTATATTTGTATTTTCTTTCATCATAAACATATGTGGACTGATACCCACAGTGTATACGGGGAGGTTATCTAGTATAGAGGGATCTCCTATCCACAGTGTATACGGGGAGGGAATTTACATTAGCTCACAGAAATTTATTGTGATTTCTTTCATCTTTCCCATTTTTGGAACATAACCTCATTAATAACCATAAACTAATCACTAATGGTTAAGCATTAAAAGGTAACTGTTGTTGCCATTCAGTGTAGTTGTTTCTCCAGAGGGGGTATGGTGGCTTAATAGTTAGCGCGGTTGCCTTGCACCTCTTGGGTTGGGGGTTTGAATCCTGCCTCCACCCAGTGTGCACGTGCCCTCCTCTTGCCTTGGGGGCTTCCTCCAGCTACACGGGCTTCCTCCCCCAGTCCACAGACATGTTTTGTAGGCTGATTGGCATTTCCAAATTGTCTGTAGTGTGTGAATGTGTTTGCGAATATGCCTTGTGACGGGTTGGCACTGCATCTAGGCTGTCCCCCGCCCTGTATCCTGAGTTCCCTGTGATGGGCTCCAGGCTCCCCCATGACCCTGTGTAGTATATGCAGTACTGAAAGTGGATGGATGTTTATCCAGATCAGTGTAAGCATGGCATTTTATGTAACTGTACCATTCCATGTTTGTTAAATACTGAAAGGGTTGAAAGGTTGAAAGGGTACCATGGCTCACCCTGCATTCTGATCCCAGCTTCCTTCAAAGATGGAATATATAAAGAAAAGAAAATTAATGTCCTGTACAGATGTATATATGTACAATGGCATTAAGAAGCTGTCTTCTACTTTTACATGAGTAAGATGTAATATTAGTGCACATTAGTGCATAGTGACACTTGGACTCAATATATAATCTCTCAGGCTCAGCAGCAGGATCTAAATTCACACTGTAACATACCAATATAGCAGTAAACACCCCTCTCTCTCTCTCTCTCTCTCTCTCTGTTAAAGTCTGGGTAAAGCCCTGCAGGAAATAAGCAGGTGGGAATAGAGGG
>JANDJT010000041.1:20506345-20516451 GCA_024331685.1 Stegophilus panzeri
TAGGAGAAGACTCAGAGCTGTTATCTTGGCAAAGGGAGGTAGCACAAAGTGTTGACTAAAAGGGTGCCAATAATTGTGGCACACATATATTTAACATATATATTTTTGGATAAACCTGTGTTTTGTTTGCAATTGTTTGATATCCATGAGAGCAGAGTACTTTTGTGGGTTTTTTTTTTTAACAAAAGATCAAAAGTTTTACCAAGAGTGCCAATATTATTCGAGGGCACTGTATAAGCATTAGAAAATGAACATGTGAAAAGTAGGATAGATTTGCCTCATAAGAGATCACTGCACTTTTGCAAGCTTCACACTGAGCCTTCACAGTAACAACAAACTGAGTCAAGAACGGTGTGTATGCTCCTGCTGCTGAAGTGTTACAGTAAAACCTACAAACCTTAAGCTGTTGTACAGCTTTGAATAAAATTTTTTCGATATTTTACAATGTTGGGCTCAAGCTTGGCTCAGCACAGACCAACTGCAGGAGCTCACACACTGGTTCTACTCTGCATGAGTGTCAAGTTCCAGTTTTGGACTCCCCCCCCCATATGAATAATAATAATAATAATAATAATAATAATAATAATAATAAACGCTGAAAGCAGCATTTTGAGGGGCCAAGCAGCCAGACTCAGTGAGTTGTTGCATTAGCAATCACAGGAAAGCGGAGCCATAACGATAGGCATAACTGCCTGTAGTTTTATGCATTTGCCAGTACGTTATGGGAGAATGGTTTTGAATATCAGAGTTCATTTGGTAACATTTGTCAAGATAGGTCTCAAGATGATGTGAATCAAACTTGGTGAAGTTTGGACAAAATTTGGAGGAGGTGTAGCAAAAATGGCAGTTAGATGTAAGCATTATTATTTTTTTTTTTAGCATATTGTTGTTACTGTTGACCAGTAAAAATTTGTTGCATAGTCTCAGGTCATAGTCCTGAAGATGTTGCTGAGATACAGCTTTACTTCCGATTTGGTAGCTTTGCTGTCAGATTCCTTGGCCCATTAGGGACAAACCGTTTGGCATATTCAAAATTCTCTTGATAACTTTTGTGAGGCTTCCTCTGAAGATGACATCTGCCAAATTTGGTGATGATTGGACAAAATTTGGATGAGTAGAGGAATAGTGAAAAAGCACTTTTTGACAAAAATCCAAGATGGTGGAACATTTCATTAGGCAGAAATTTATATAGGTATATATTATTATATATATTATATGGTGCGTTGAACTTGTCTCGACCTTGAGAATACAGGGATGCCTGGCTTTTACATTTTGTACACACAGTTCAAAAGTTATGACAATAAAAGTAATTCAAAATTAAGCCCAAATATGGCCAGATGGTGGCGCTACAGCATTGGCAGCACTTAACCCAAATTTGGTCAGAATGTCACTTCCCAATCAGTATGCCAAATTTCACAACTTTTTATCAGACAGTTCTATGGGCTGCTGTAGACATCCTAGCCAGAATGCACCTTCTGTGCTTGGCCGCCTAGTAATAATAATAATAATAATAATAATAATAATAATAATAATGATAATAATAATATAACATATCCAAGCTACCACACTAAATCAGATTAACTTCTAATAACAACAAAAGTGTTATGTTCTGCTTATATCACAGCAATCTGCCTTAATTTTTATTATTGAATGATTTGAAACATTTATAGTTTCATTTAACATTCTGGAACATCCATGACAAGTTGATTCCTCTTTTTTTCTCTCTCCTGAAGTTAATAAGACAAACACATACAGCTTGTCACAGAAAAAAAAGAAAGGTTCTGAAGGGTTCTGCTCTGTCCTGAAGACTTTCCTGTGGGAGAAAACGTAGTGTTACTTAAAACTGTTACAAATTGCTGACACTGGAGACTTCTTCTATAAATGTTGAATAAACATCTCCTTACATATCAATTCCATGTTTCTCTCTTCAAAATAATAACACATTTAATAAAAAGTTTATTATTAGCTTGAGCTGGGTAGATCATCCAATATGCTAGTCCCTGTAAATACGCTGTTACTATAGAAATGAGAATGTATTAGAACAAAATGCTTCAATATAAACCCTATCATTTTAATTATGGTGGTACGTATTATTAGAGCTGCTGTTAGAAAATTAAACGACACCGTCTGACCAATCAGATTAGAGAATTCAACAGCACATCAACATTAGAAGTTGAAAGACCAGAGTTTAGAGCAGGTCTCTGTGAAGCTGAACATTTATTTATTTATATTATTTTTAAATCTATCTATCTGTCTGTCTGTCTTTATTTATTTGTTTGTTTATTTATTTGTATTAAGCTTTGTAGCTTAAAATGAAAAGAACAAAAAAGAATAGAAAAATGTGTGTGTGTGTGTGTGTGTGTGTGTTTGGGGGGTCGGTTGCTCTCTAATAAAGAACATGGTCTCTAGTCTGCATTGGTTTACAAAATTCATTTATGGAAAAACTGACTGACACACACACACACACACACACACAGACAGAACAAGTTTGAAAGCAGTATCAGAGGTGCACTGATTAATGTTTAATAAGAGCAGATCATTTAAAGCTTTTGAAGCAAATCAGCACACACTGAACACAAACCTCCATCTTGCTTTTCCATCAGAAAGCATTTGACTTGATGGGATTTCATTATTGTTCGCTCCCTGCTTTTTAATTTAGTTCTGCACGGGCTGGCTAATTCACTTATTTTCTTCACATTTCTACAGCACGCACAGAATGGTAATTATCCCAAAGTTTTACATGACTGCAGCTTATGCATAATGCAGTATGTTTTATTAAATGCTGCACTCTCTATATTGGATATTTGTAATAAACACCAGTGAGTTTTGTAATTGTACATCACACATTGTTTTAACTTCTGCACAAGTGCTGTGAGCTGCTGACACAAGGCTAAGTGCGAACTACAATACATTACCCATAATCCGTTTCTGTCTGGCTGCAGTGTAAGCTGGAGTTCCAGGCGTGTGTTTCGGGAAAGAGCATCTTAGCGAAGTGTGAAGGACCGTGTCCCTGCCTGCCTGGACAGGAAGTCTTCAAGCCACACACTGAAAAGAATGGTGAGTCACCTCCTGTTCCTTTTCATTTTCTGCGATTTGGTTTTGCCAGTCAGTAACTCTCTGGGCTAAACACACACTCTGTGCATGTGCGCGTGCATATGTGTGTGTGTGTGTGTGTGTGTGTCTGATTGAGCCTTGAGGTGATGATTGGTCACAGTAAATGCAGAATCAAAAGTTTCATACCCCGAACTGCACTGCACCACATGAGGATGAGGTCAGAAATGGGGGGGGGGGGAGGTGTTGATTGATTATGTTGTTATCACTCTTTAAGCTTCTTTCTGTTCTCTTGCTTCTAATTTGTACTTCTGCAAATGTAAAACATAGAATATTTGTTAATAATATGATCTTTTTTTTTTTTCAACATCACAAATTGAGGAGTGACATCAGAGATTTTAGGAGAGATCAGGAGATTTTTATTTATTTATTTATTGTTACAGTTACATTTACATTTATTCATTTAGCAGATGCTTTTATCCAAAGCGACATACAAATGAGGAAATACAAGCAAATGTATTGTTTTGTTACAGTATTTGTTAATGTATTGTTACACTGCTTCATAACAGTCTTTTCTTTAAGATACTGTATATGACCCAATTAAATGTTCTTTTCTGCAGAGAGCATTTTGTGTTTAGGCTGAGTATTTATTTATTTTATTTTTTTGGTCTGTAATGTGGCACGGTGGCTTAGTGGTTAGCCTGTTTACCTCACAACTCCGGGGTTGGGGGTTCAAATGCCACATCCTCGCTGTGTGTGTGTGTGTATGTGTGTGTGTGTGTGTGTGTGTGTGTGTGTGGAGTTTTCACATCCTCCCCGTGCTTCAGGGATGTTACGACCCTGCTATGTTGGGCTCTAACCTAGGGGATTAGTGCAGGGAGACACAAGTTGGATGGAGCACAGCTGGGTTGGTGGAGGAAGGAGGAGATCATGGAATTGTGCTTCATATTTACAGCATTTGTTACAAAATGCAAAACTGTATACATAAGATACCAGAGTACACGACTATATACAAGAAAAACCTTAAAGAAAAAAATAGCTCTTCGAAAATAAATGACACGTGTGTAGTTACAATTGGTTTAACAGGTGGCTCCCTGGGGAGAGAACAAGACAGTACCAAAGGAAAGAACAGAATAAAACGCTTCTAAACCATATTCTTAGATTTAACCTCTTACCTACTGTAACTACCAGGAAGAAAGTAGCTGCTACACTACCTTAAACTTAACCTTTTCTCCGTGTACTCCGGTTTCCTCCCCCAGTCCAAAGACATGTGTTGTCGGCTGATTGGCATTTCTAAATTGCCCGTAGTGTGTGAATCTATGTGTGATTGTGCCCTGCGATGAGTTGGCACCACATTCAAGGTGTCTCCCTGTCCTGTGCCCAGAGTCCCCTTGGGTAGGCTCCAGGCTCCTCACGAACCTGAGTGGGATAAGCGGTATGGAAGATGGATGGATGGATACATTATTTGTGGATGGTTACATTATTTAAAAAATCGGTGTCCTTGTAAATTGTACTAGTGATTTACATTCCTAAATTCTATCTTGCTATAACTTAGTATCTTTACTTGCATAACTGTAATCTTGCACATACAGTATACACTGCTGTCTACCGCTTGCAGAGGAAATTAGCTACCACACTGGGATCTGGAATCCCTTCTGGTTGAGTGAACACTGGTGCGTTTGGCTGCCGCTACTCTTTTAAAAGTTTTAATAAGTTTTAAAATATTATTGGATTTGATGCCTTGGGTGCTGTTTGCTGCTCTGTACCTCATCAACATCTGCCTGGTGTTGTTGGCCACTGCCAGTCCTGGACTGGCTGTCCTGGGGTCTGCGGTTGATACCTGGCGGACTTTGTTTGGTGCTGACTGGATTTGCTGAAGTGGAGTTTGGTGTCTGCCGGACTGATTGGTGTGGTTCGGTCCGATGGGTCTGTGTGGATCTGAAAGCTGCTGTAATGGATTATTTTAGTCTTCGCCACCATCAGTGCTTTTCCATGACTGACGTACTCAGCAGCAGAGCTCTACCGACTCAGGTCTCGCTACGAGCCTACACCAACTTTACTGTGTCACCAGGACATCCACTGGCATCCGAGATACATCCATCATGGTTCCCGTTTGAACTTTCACTACAGTACTACTAACTCCATCCGTACATTTTGGTCCACTTTTCCTCGCATGCCTAAATATACAGCCAGATCCATAGATCTGACTGTCTTAAATTCTCCCTTTTTAATGTCTGTTCTCTCAGAAATAAGGCTTCTTTTGTCCATGATCTCATTGCAGGCGTAAAAATTTATTTTATGTGTCTTACTGAGACTTGGAAAAAACCTAATGACTTTTTTCATCTCATACATTCATATCTACTTATCTAACATATCTAATTTATCTAAAGCTATAAAGGTAGAAACATTTAAGACATGCATTAACAGTGATCCAGGGGCGCACAGTGGCTTAGTGGTTAGCACGTTCACCTCACACCTCCAGGGTGGGATGGCTTCCCTGGCCATGGCCCTGTGTGTGCAGAGTTTGCATGTTCTCATGCGGGGGTTTCCTCCGGGTACTCCGGTTTCCTCCCCCAGTCCAAAGACACGCTGATTAGCATGTCCAAAGTGTCCGTAGTGTATGAATGGGTGTGTGAAGGTGTGTGTGATTGTGCCCTGTGATGGATTGGCACCCCGTCCAGGGTGTACCCCGCCTTGTGCCCCATGCTCCCTGGGATAGGCTCCAGGTTCCCTGTGACCCTGTAGGATAAGCGGTATAGAAACTGGATGGATGGATTAACAGTGATCCAGAATGATGTTGACACGTCCTCCCCAAATAGCAAATGTGCTGCACGCAATGACGTTGAGATTAATTTGTGTGTGTGTGTGTGTGTGTGTGTGTTTGTGTTTGTGTGTGTGTGTGCTGTTGTGTAGATCTGTGTACTACTACTGAATGAACTACGAAGATAAACTGTAACGACACCAGAAAAAAACAAGAACATTGAAGTAAACATTCAAGAACACTAAGGAACATTGAAGAACAAGAACACTGAAGAAGAACATTGAAAGTTACAAGAACATTGAAGGTTATTTTGACGTCCATACCAGTTGATGATCTGCAAAAATTCAACCTTGTGGTCACTCCATTTTAGTATAACATTTTTATATTTGCTGCTAGAAACTAGTAATATTTGTTTTCCTTTCATTCTCCAATCTTCCATCAGCCAACTGTTAGTGACACCAACTGTTGCTTCCTGACAGGGAAAAGAAAATTCTATGCATCTTAGCTGTTAATTCAGGAAATAGACTTAATGCAGCAAAAATGAAATCTCCAGTGCCAGAATGCAGCAACTACCACATCCTGCCTTAGACAATGTCCAATCTCCCTCTGTCTCTCCTTTACTCTCTCTATTAGTTAGATAATTAGACTTTTGCAGAAATGACACTTACATGATAGAGATATCTCAATTTTGATGAACACCTACAAGGTCTTAATTTGTACAAGCTAGTAACCTGAATAAATCTGAATACATAAAGAGACAATTACTGTTACATGCTCTTTCACTGTCAAATCTCTGTCTCTCTCGTCTAAGCTCCTTTTCTCCTGTCTTCTGTTTCCTCATTTCTTTCTATCTCTCTTGTCTCAGCTCCGCCCCTTTTATTCATGAGTTTCTTGACCTTGGCTCTTACTGCATCTTCTGTCTCAATGTTTTCTTTTTTATTATCATGTTCTTCCTGGCTTCTGTTCCCTTGTCTCTTTCTCTAATAAACTCTGGCTTATTTCACATAGTTATTTCTCCCTGTCTTCCCTCCTCTCGTTTCTCTCTGTATCCATTATTTCCTCCTCTTGTCTTTTTCTGTCTGTGTGCCCAGTTCGTTACTCTGATTCTCTCTGATCTTCGCTGTAATTCTTTTAGGAATTATGGTCCGTTTGTCTAAAAGTAGTAACACAAAATCTCCAGAGTTCAGCACAGGACATCAAGTCAACATTGCTGCTCACAGCATCAACAGTACAGAAAGTAGCACTTTCTGTACTCATTATAAATGAGTTATGCTATATATACTAGTAAATTTGTAGCATTGACTATACAGTTCACTATTTTGAGAAGGGAAATATACATCACTCATCAACAATAGATGACTATGATGGTGAACATGTTTCCCCCACTTTGTTTGTTCCCCCACTGTGAGTACACAGAGGTTCAAAATGACTGTGTTGAACCAAGCACAAGTTTAACCCCCATATGTGCGATCTGAAAAGTTGCTTTTCATACATAGAATGCGCACACACACACACACACACACACACACACACTACTGTTATTAATGTGTTTGTGTACACAGGCAGTCATTTCAGTTTCTCATATTAAGCCTTGAGCTTTTGGGCTTCACCTGTCACTCCAGTGCTGCGTATTTTTGTTCAGATCGTGAGGTCTATGATGTGTAAATATAACAAAATGCTCTTCACCTGCTGGTTGTTTGGACAGTACAGCCCTGAGGCCTCTCTCTGACATCTGCGAGATGAAAGTTTGATTGAAGTTGGAGGTTAGAAGAGCTGGCTCTGCTCTAAAGAAATTCCTTTAGCCCGCAGAATTGAGACTAAGTCTTCTTCTCCAACGTTTTTACTTTTTTCACTTATGAAAGCCAGGTGGTCAATGAGGGAAAGTGCATCACAAAACGACCACGGCTCCTGATTGTACCTGCTGAGCTTTGGGCGGTTCCATTACCCAGCATGGATCAGGACTGGCTCTGTATTAGGGTTTCTAGTGTGTGAGGATGTGCATATATTTAGAACTGCTTCTAACCAGACAGCCCTAGTGGTAGAAAAGTGTTATCACGGGGAAACTGATTATGAGGAGCTCCCATCCCAATGTTTTGTTAATCATGTCAGCATAATTGAGTGACTATGGTGCTCACAATAAAAAGTGCCGACAGCTGATACAGATGAAATGTAAAGTAAAATCATATAAAAGGCACGAATAAAGATTTATTTTGATGGAGAGGCCAACGAAACACAGCAATAGCATTCACACGCAACTCAATTCCTTTCTGCCCTAAGGTTTTCAGCCACCAGCACTTTTCAATGAGAAATTGGATTGGAGAAAGTTTTGGCATTTCCCAAACAACTAGGAGCTGAATAATGTCTTTCATTTATATCACACATGCCACAGTAGAATGCATTTCCAAAATTTCCAAAATGGCAGCAGAAAAGACAATAATAATAATAATAATAATAATCATAACAACAATAATAATAATCATCATCTATCCATTTTCTCTACCGCTTATCCTACATAGGGTCGTGGGGAGCCTGGAGCCTATCACGGGGAACTCGGGGCACAACTCAGGGGTGCCAACCCATCACAGGGCACAATCGCACACACACTCATGGACAATTTAGGGATGGAAATCAGATGCCAGTTTCCCAGTTTCTGGGAACTGTTGATAAGTCTGTTGATCAATCCCGCTTGAAGGAATTTTATCCCATTCCTCAGTACAGAACAGCTTCAACTCTGGGATGTTGGTGGGTTTCCTCACATGAACTGCTTACTTTGGGTCCTTCAACAACATTTCTATTGGATTAAGGTCAGGACTTTGACTTGGCCATTCCAAAACATTAATTTTACTCTTCTTTAACCATTCTCTTGTAGAATGACTTGTGTGTTTAGGGTTGTTGTCTTCCTGCATGTCCCACTTTCTCTCGAGATTCAGTTCACAGACAGATGTCCTGACATTTTCCATTAGAATTCACTAATATAATTCAGAATTCATTGTTCCATCAATTATGGCAAGCCGTCCTGGCCCAGATGCAGCAAAACAGGCCCAAACCATGACTCTACCACCACCACGTTTCACAGCGGGGATAAGGTTTTTATGCTGGTATGCAGTGTTTTCCTTTCTCCAAACATAACAATTATCATTTAAAACAAAAATTATATTTTGGTCCATGTGGTCCTTAAGAAACTGCAGATGGGCTGTTTCCTTGTAACCCTGCCATGCACACCATTGTTGTTTGATGAGTTTCCTTAATAAATAAATGACCAAGTATAATATTTCTGTCTCATTTGTTTAATATGGTTATCTTTGTCTATTTTTAGGACTTATGGTGATGTTTTAGGCCATATTTATGCTGATATATAGAAAATTCAAAAGGGTTCACAAACTTTCAAGCCCCACTGTGTATAACTTACAGTTAAGACAGTATACATTTACATTACATTTATGGCATTTGGCAGACATCCTTATCCAGAGTGACGTACATATATTTAAT
Organism: Stegophilus panzeri; assembly: GCA_024331685.1. Taxonomy (NCBI): domain Eukaryota; kingdom Metazoa; phylum Chordata; class Actinopteri; order Siluriformes; family Trichomycteridae; genus Stegophilus; species Stegophilus panzeri. Next base: position 20,515,647 of record JANDJT010000041.1, read on the forward strand.
TTATACAACTGAGCAGTTGAAGGTTAAGAGTCTTGCTCAAGGACACAAATGGTTTGGGATTTGAACTCAGCCTTCCAATCAATAAGTTAACCAACGAGCCACCAATTCTACTTCCCAGTTTAGCTGAGAGCAAGTGGCTGGAAAGAACGAAGTGGAAGAAGCTGTTCATGGTCCATGAGGTTTTCTCACTGTGAGGTCCATAAGCCAACAAGCTACCTAACGCTCACCTACCACACCCGGCTTGACCTGATATTTTTCATTTTACCTTAAAGTTCACCTGACACTCTCACCTTTACATGTGCATGTATGTGTGCATGTGCTTTAGGTAGACGTGTGCATAGAGAGCTTCTCCGAAATAGCAGTATTGTTGCAAGTGCCAAAGGAACAGATGATTGAGCAGTGAACTGCCTGACTCTGACTCTCCCTGTAATAAGCACCTTCATTCTCTTCCACTCTGTCATTATCTCTATTCTGACATTATTACTGATTCTACAGTCTCGTGTGGTACAGAAACTCTCAGTCTCATTTGCAGGAAAAGACACAGAATTAAGGACATCTTTTTTAAAAGGGATGATTAATTTTCTCTGTTTTCTCTATAATCATACATCATTTCTATGCAGTGCATACATTTCTAAGACTACACTCTACCTCTCTTTCTGATTGCAACCTACATAGTATTTTATCAGCTTACCCATAATTCAGTGCTGCGATTACATGCCCTGCTTTCTTCTGCACTGTGTGTGTGTGTGTGTGTGTATATATATATATATATATATATATATATATATATATATATATATATATA
>JANDJT010000041.1:20516479-20529319 GCA_024331685.1 Stegophilus panzeri
TATATAACATTTTGTGTGTGTATTCAACTATTTTTCACAGCTTCATATCAGTTCCTATAGTCTCAGAGCTCATAAACTCTCTGCTTGCCAATGGTATTATGAAAATTGTGCATCAGGGAAACATGCGTACACACACACACACACACACACACAGAGCACAGCGTCCTGTGAATTGTAGTGTTGTGTGATTAGAAGGAGATTAGAGTGTTTAGAGTCTATTCAGTACAATGAAAATGAGGAAGGAGGTAACTAGTGTTAATTAATTAATGATTCATTCTTAGCAGCTTCCTCCTTAATAATCTCTCTCTCTCTTGCATATTTGTTTATATATATATATGTTTTTTGCACAACAACTTTTTCCTAAACTGTTGTTGCAAAACTTTAAACAATGTTCACTGTCCTTAGACAGGGTTGTCTTAATAGCATTCAAAACACTGTTACTATGAATGCAGACCTTAATACACTGAAAAAGACACACTATTAGCGTCACATAAATATATAGAAATAAAATTGGCTTCAGTCGGCTCATATTTCACATTTATTCCTACATTCTTTTGAATGTCCATGGAATAAAATAAAATATTAGATGCCATGAGTGCAGCTTCTGCCATCATTTACACATTTGAATGGGTTTGTAATACGAAGCAATGTGATAACATGAAATTAAAAATGAACTTATATGGCCATGGGCATTGTTTCGATTCAGGACAGCTGTCATTTGCTGCTATTGTCAAGCAACTGTTTGATGCCGTGCACAACAGCATTAGCTGAGAGTAGGCTAATAGTTGAGAGGCAGGAATTTGGCCAGCAGTTGCTGCAAGCCTTTTATAATCGACCAATTGTTGTGCGAGAAGGCGTGGATTACAGAGAGAGGTTAAAGCAATGCAAACATGCACAAACATGATGCAGTATTAGACCATAAGCACATCGTAATGAAACTAAAACTAAATCCTGTACATTTTCTCAAATTTTGAATACCTGGCCGGACGCTTTTTTAAGGTCCGAAAAAGAGGACATGTCCAGGAAAAAGAGGACGTATGGTCACAATAACAAAAGAATTTCAGAAAATATCATTTCATGTATTCCATCCTGGTAATATGGCACTTTTTTCTGTAGCATTTTTCTGTAAGATTTAATTTTGTGCTGGAAAACTAACGTGTTAGAAGTCTAAAATGTTTTTGTACTGACTCTATAATGTAGAAGCCATAAAAAAAATCTATAACAAAGTTTGTACTAAACAAATAAACAACAATTATGGTGCTTAAGACTTTTGCCCAGTACTGTATATCCTGGTCAGGGTCACAGTGGATCCAGGGTCTAACCTGGGAATACTGGGTGAGAGACATCCACAGCTTGTGCTAATTTAGTACAGACAGTCCATCTAACATCTTTTTTTTTTTTTTCTTTTGGAGATGCAGTAATCCATGTGTTTGAAATGAAATAGTATGACCTGCCAGCCAAGATTGAGTCACAGTACCTCCTAATAGGCTTATGGATATGAATATTCAGCTACCTAAAGAGGTGTGAATAGAGGACGTAGAGGCAGATGATAAGGAAGAATAGGGGGAAAAAATCCTTGGGCAAGGATGACCTGCATGAGTGAGGCTGAAGATTTTTCCATAATTGCCGGAGAGAAATATATAATTGCTTCATTTATTTATTAAAAGTAAAACACAAATAACTAGAGCAATAAATAATTCAGCATTCAGCCCAATTGATGTACTGATGTGAGCGCTGCATACACACTGACGGCTCTGTGCTCAAACGAACCGTGAAGTGTGTCGATCATCTAGCATACATTTTATGCAGTTCAAGGGTATTACACACCCACACAAACACACACACAATGAGAGAAAGAAAGTGAAAAAATGTCAAAATATTTTAGTGTTTGTTGACAAATCTTCAAAGATACATGTCCTGTGGGAAGAAGGATTGTGTGTGTGTGTGTGTGTGTGTGTGTGTGTGTGTGTGTGTCTGTGTGTCTTGCATCACAGCCTAATCAGGGTTCAGGAGAGTTACATCCAGTATAATGATGTCCACCTGAGAAAACACGTTTGAGGGGAAGTAAGGTAATGCTTTCTGCTGATCTGTGAACTGGAGCTTCTCTCTTTTTTCCTATCTACTGAGAAAGCCTTTAGTAATTTTAGAAACAGCACTACAAGAAGGACTGCAGCTCTTCTGCAGAATAAATTAAGCTCAGCTGTTGTGATATGGAGCTTCATGTTGGAGACACGTCCACCTTCTGTGCAGAGTCTGTGTAATATTTATCATGGAGACATTGGACATTACTGCCATTAAAGTCCCCATGAAATCAAAATGGACGTTTTGTGGATTTAGTATGAATATGTTAGCCTTAAGATTATCTAGAAGCTAGTGTGCTTCAGAACAATGACAAAATTCACATTTAGAAGATATACTGTATGCGTTCAAAATTTAATCTCTCTCTACCATCAATACAGATCAACAATTGACAATTGACATCTTTCTGCACTTCAGCTTGTTCAAGCAAATGCTCTCTAGAATCTGAAGTGTCCCGCCCCCAACATTAAAAATATCCATGGTACTAACTGTCAAGTACGGCTTAGCCCAGGCTATGAGGTAAGCTAAACGCTATTGGCTGTTTAAAAAGGGTGGGAGCCAAGGACTTGAAATTTTCACAAAATTTCACAGGGACAGCCCTGACGTTTATATCCCTAAATGATGTCTTAAATGTTCATAATCATCCATCCATCCATCTTCTGTACCGCATATCCTACACAGGGTCACAGGAGGCCTGGAAATCCCAGGGATTTCAGGGCACAAGGCAGGGGACACCCAGGACGAGGTGCCAACCCATCGCAGGGCACAATCACACACACACTACGGACAATTTGGAAATGCCAATCAGCCTACAATGTATGTCTTTGGACTGGGGGACGAAACCAGTTGATATCATTGCTGAAAAAAGTTAATCTTTTTTTCAAACTTTTTAGTTTGTGCTGCAAAAAAGACTCAAAGAGTTGTTGGAGTTAAGCAAGGATAAAAAAAAAAAAAAGAAACGTATAGCAAAGACAAAATCAGCGTAGAAGTCAAAGAACTTCAAAGGATTAAATATAGACACCTTAAAGCGCTGAGCTTTTATAGCTCATAGACAGTTAATCTGCAATTATAAGCATTAAGATATGACTAGCATGGGGATGATTCAGTGACTCAGTGATTCTACCTGCGATTTGTGTGTGTGTGTGTGTGTGTGTGTGTGTGTGTGTGTTAATGTGATATTGTGTGCACTTCCTGACATGCATCTCCTTATGCTCACGTTCCTTGGCAGGTAATGAAGCACACAGCATGTTTATCTTCCTTCAGCCATTTTATACCCTGCGTTTTCTGCGTTCTTCCATCTTTCACCAATGAATGTTCTGGAAGCTTTCCACCCACTGCCTCCTCCAATGATGAACAGCACATGCTTTTGGTTGCTTGATTTAAGACATACAGTCCAGAATCAAGGAGAATAAAAGAGACAGAAGTAATATTTAACTCTGGTATTCGTAACACCCCCCACAGCACAAGCTCTTAATCTAAACATAAATTACACACACACACACACACACACACACACACACACACACACACACACGCACACAAATCAGCACACATTCCTTTCCCCTACATTGTTCTTAAACACATCACACATCCAACATAATGAGTTTAATTTGGTCAGTGCATTTTCTCTGCTTCCTTTCAGTTAGCCACCAGTAAAGGCTTATTAAAACATGGACTTGGCTGAGATGTACAGAATTACTCTCATTAGACAAGGACATGAAAAGCAAGCTTAGAGAAAATGCTCTCATTTTCTCTAAGCGTAGTCTTTGTGCTTGGAGATTTGTAGAGGCGCAGCATACGTCCCTGGCTGAGCCGTCTTTAACCTATGAGCCAAGGATCGACTCGCCATCCCCTAAAAGCTCATTACAGCCAAGCCAGAGCTTTTAGGATTTCTGTCCAGGAACAGAAAATTGCCATGTGTGTCATTGCCAGGCATTAGCGTGGGAGAGGAGACTGTGCTTTGCTTCATGTGCATTAGCCTGGGAAGACTTTAGATGACACACACACCACATCCCACATACAGTAAAACAGTGAGCAATATTAACACGACTTTGTTTCATTAGCACTGCATTGGTTATCTTTAGGTTAATGCTGTTTGAGGAGAAACAGATGGTTCATTAATAGCAGCCAAATTAAATTAGCAAATTAAAGTGTATAATGAACATTTTTGTAGACTGTAATATACTGTAGTTATTCAGTATGCATGGTGAATTAATTTGCAGAATCTGTATTTATTTTTTCCTTTCGGTTGTTTGACCAGATGTGAATTGCAGAGGAAAAGGAGCACAATTATTCTCTGAAACAGCTATACGGAAATGTCTCAGTCAAGGACATAATGGATGTAGCTATTTAATAATCAATTATGTAGCAGTTAACAGTGGTCATGGCAAATATTGGTGAGAAAGAGAGCTTCTGAAACACTGCTGAACACTTTCAGAAATGAATCAGAGTTTCTCAGACTTTTATTCTATATAAAGCCTGATATATGTTGTTCGGTGCTAAGGAAAATGTTTTAAACAGCAACACTCACATAGTCATGTGACTAGTCAGTCAAAGCCCAAGGTTCTGCACTGATGATGCTAAGTTCGTAAGGTTTAATCTCACTAAGCCACCACTGTGACCCTTCTGCATGGCTCTTAAGGGCCTGTTATATATCAACAACTGCTTTTGAGAGTAGTTCAAAGTAAGTTCAAACAATAAGGCTTTAGATGGCCATCAAACATGGATGTGGGAAGTAAACAGCAAGGAGTAATGTATGTAGTGGTCTGGGAAAAACCTGTTGGATATTGGCTGATTTTTAACCCAAAATGACTAAAATAATAAAAAGTTACCTGCCAATAATATCCATTGACATCTCAACCTTAAGAAAAGAAGCAAAACGGAAATGATTTTTTATCTCAGTTACTTTATAATCTGCCTGCAAAGAACAAATTGGGTAAGGAGCCAGTTTAATAATCTCATTAATTTCTCAATTTGATCGATTCATTGTGTGAATCGAATGCCAAAATGTCCATGATGCTTCTTCCTCATTGCATCATCATCAAAACAGTTGAAAGCATGTATACATGTATGACAATTATGATCATGTTAGCAGGAACAGAGGTCAATTGAGTGAAGAGACAATGATGAGGCTTGTGTTTAAAAGCTGAGAGCAACTTACCTCAGGTGACGAGAAGACTGATGTGGATGATTCTGAAAATCAAAGTGAGAACTCATTTCTAATTGTAAACTTGTAATTCTTTAATTACAAGAGTTGTAATCTTAAGGGCTTGTGAGGGTGCAGGTTTTCATTCCAATGCAGCAGGAGCCACACTTGATTCTACCTGTTTAATCAGTTGAGCTTGGTTTTCAATAGACTCAGCTGTTGGGTTCTGCTTGGTTAGAACGAAAACCTCCACCCACACCCACCCTTTCCGGATTAGATTGGACACCCCTGTTTTAGTGGCATTCAAAAGATATGCGATTTAAATGTGATTTCTTTCTTTTTCACTTTTAAACTGCTAGAATGTTACTTCTGGATGAGATACAAAACATGTAGAGGGGAAGAATGTTTCAGTGCAAGAAAATCTGTAGTTTTCAGAACTGTATATGGAATAAAATCTCAAAATTTGACCATATGAAAGCTTTTCCCAGGCTGCTACACATTTGTGAAAGAGCATTCTCAGAGCTCAATAAAGCAAAACTCTTTACAATTTACACTTGAATGGGCAGCCTAATTTTCAAATGTGTCTAGCTGTTAATCCCTGTGTATCCATATGAACACCTTCACTACTCTGACTTAAAAGAGAAAAGTGGCTCTGAATGACCATGTTGTTAAACTATTGATGACCAGGTATAAGAGATAAACACTACAGTGGAACATTCTCATCAATCAGCTTTTTTCCTCTATTACTGTATATAAATATTTAACTCTAAATTAGTTTCTTTATTAAGAAGCTGCTTGATTAAAGAGTACTGTCTTTGCTTTCACCTCACTATAGCAAATGCAGTTGTAGACATGTGAATGCAGATGGGTGAGTGCCATTTTAACCACCATCACCTCAGATCTATGCTTATATCACATTCTGCTCACTTTGATGTCACTTTTTTTTGGTAAAAGGCCTTAAACAAAGCTATTGTTGCTAGGGATTTAGTCTTGCATTATCAAAAACACATCAGAGTTCATAGCCAGACCTCACTTTGTGTAACTTGAGTTTGTGTAGCTACCTTAATTAAATGGTGGGTGCTTTGTAAAAGATTTTCATTTGACATTTCAAACAAAAGATGTTCTTTTTTTAATGTCATAGGTGTTTTGCTTGCATATTCCATTTCTAAATGCACATCTGCACAGGATACATGACAAACCCACAGAGCTCATTATACAGTATGTTTATGCAACATTTGAACCAGATTCATGTAAGATAAGCCCTTAATTCACACCTGTCTTCAAATAAAAATAGGGCATAATTGCTAACTTTAAAGTGGCCCGTGAAGCTTTTGACTTACTTTAGAAAATGCCAACAGTGGCATTTCTTATTTCTAGTTGTTTTCTTTCATTAATATCTATTCTTGAAAATGGCATTATGAAAATGGTCTTCCTGCTACTGTACACTGATGAATTTGATTCTGGTTTATTGGACATGCTAGCATGAATAACTGCGATTGAAATTCACTTGAAATTTGGATAGCTGTGAGAAACAAAAAGCTCATGCTATGTAAAGATAGCGTTATGTTCTGTCTGTCTATTTTCTGTATACTTATCCTACACATGGTCACAGGGCACCCTGGAGCAAATCCATGGCAACTTGGGGCACAAGGCAGGGGACACTTTGGACAGGATGCCAACCCTTAACAGGCACAATTGCTCGCACACTACTACTACTCACACAATTTGGAAATGCCAATCAGCCTACAACGCATGTCTTTGGACTGGGGGTGGAAACCAGAGTACCTAGAGGAAACCCCCAAAGCATGGGGAGAACATGCAAGCTCCATGCACACAGGGTGGAGATAGGATTCGAACCCCCAACTCGGATGTGTGAGACAAATGTGCTAACTAGTAAGCCACCATGCCCCCCGATAGAGTTACGTTAATCTTGCTTATGAGAAAGTTCCCTTTGAACACTGCGATGCCTACATGCTCTGAGAATTTGGAGGAGCCCGTCTAGGGCGTCTCCTTATAGCAAGAAGGTAATGACAGATGCCTCCCTCATGGGCTGGGGTACGGTCTTAGACGGCCATCCAGCTCACAGTCTCTGGAGCAGTCTTCATCTAGAGTGGCACATAAATCGCATAGAAATGTGGGCCATATTCCTGGCACTGAAATTCTTTCTTCCTCAGTTGAGAGGTCAGGTGTTTGTTGTGCCAGACAATACAGTGGTGGTCTCATATATCAACCACCAGGGAGGGTTTGTGCCCCCTGTTCAGGTAGGCTTAACTAGTTCTTCTCTGGTGGAGGGTAAGTTTTTGTCAATGAGTGCAATGTACGTTCCAGGCAACCGGAATGTGGGGGCACACATCCTGTCGAGGCATGCATGGTGCGTGGTATCAGATGGCTGAGGCCCATCTGCAGACCACCTATACCTTCCTGGGACCTGTCTGTGGTCCTGGAAGGTCTGTCAGGCGACCCCATTTGACCCCATTTAGTCAGCTTCAGAGAAGCTTCTGACCCTAAAGTTAACTCTTTTTTGCTGGCCCTGACATCTCTGTTGCCCTTTCCTGCCTTGACTTTGCCGCTGTATTAGCCATGGCCTCACTATATTATGGATTATTTCTTAAGTGGCTATGTCTGCTGCCCAGCTAGTAGTGTCGCAGGCTTTCTCCGTTCCTTACACTGGAACGAGAAGGATTGCACCTACTGTGTCCAGTAAGGGCTCTTTTTACTTATGTCCATTGCCTGGCCAGTGGCGTAGGTCGGAGCAGTTGCTGGTCTGCTTGGCAATGACAGTAGAAGTGATGCTGTGTCAAAGCAGTGCATCTCTACTGGATAGTGGAAGCAATCTCTATTGATTATGAGGCATGCAGTCTCGCTATGCATCTGGGCATAGGGGCTCATTCCACTAGGGGGGTCGCCTCCTCTAATAATTTATCTAATGGGCACCCTTACAGGATGTGTGTGCTGCGGTAGAGTGGTCTATGCTGCACACACTCATTCAGTATTACAGTTTGGTTGAGGATATTGCAGTGACACAGACCTTTTTGGACAGGCCATACCCTCAGTATGACAGAGTAGGTATGCTCGTTCCCACAGCGTGAAGCTCACACAACATTGAGTTCCTGAGAGGGGAACGAGACGTTGCATAGCTTTGTCACACTGGGGTATGCCTGTAAATTGCGTCTTCGCTTCAAACAAATAGAAGCTGATGACGTGGTTTACAGGCGCCTTTTTATAGTCACGCTACCAGCGAAATGCCACGTCACCTTACCATGCCAGGCTTATATATAGGTGAGATTTTACACAGACTTCAGATACTGGTCGCGTGCGAGGGCGCTTCCCACGCACCGTCTCATTCCCTTCTCAGGGAACAGGGTTACATGTATAACCCAGACGTTTCACAGCATTACAAAGTTCTTGGCCATGTTTAATGACAAAAAGTAGCAGAGCCTATAGCGAAATTCTGGATCACAAGACTACATGCTAGGTAGCTAAAATATTAGTGTTCGTCTTTATCTATCTTATTCTCAGCCTTTAAAATTCTCTGCTGCCTAGCAACTGAGAAGCTGTTCTCATTACTTGAAACGCAAGTGATGGGTTCACCATTCTGTGTCAAAAACACAAATCATAAAAAAAAGAGTATAAAAAAAAACTTCTTATTAGCACTCTCCCATTATGTTGATTCACTGAGACAGACAGAAAGTGGTGTGGCAAGTGATAAATGATACACAGGTAGATAAATATATAGAGAAAAGTACAGAGAATAAATGAAGAAAAATGTATTAAAGTATATATTTTTCTTTACTATCAGAATTGATAGACAGTGGAGGTTTTGCTAGCTGTGACACTTTGCCAGTTTGATGTAAAATCACATCTGTGTTGCACATCGGTTTAACAGACAGCAGCCCAGACACTCAAGGAAGCTACATTTATACTCCGTCTCAAAGGAAGCTTCATTATAAGCAAAGGTCAGACCTGGTAAAAAATATTGATCATAAAAAATAATGAGAATTTGCTTGAAGGTCGAACAACATCTTTGTTGTTGAATTGAAACAGCTCATTGCTTGTATGGGCTGCTGAGTCATTATTTTTCATTTGTTTTTCTTATTAATTTGTGAGTGGGAAGACGGAGCCGATTTAATCTCAGAAGTGTCTGAGGGAAGGTGCTAAACAGTAGAAAGTGTTTAGTGTTGAGTGGATTTCAGCAGGACCTAATTACGAGTCTATTATGATCGCTCTTACATGCTGTATTTTTCAGGCCATTGGGTGTTTCTTTTTCTTTTGTGTTTGTTTTCTTTTTTTAAGCTGTGTGATCTGTTTTGTTCTTAAATAAATTAAATAATAAATCCAGTTTAACTTGTTTAACTTCCTTCAGAGATTAGATTATTTCAACATGACTCTGAAAACCAGATCAACCCACAAGCAAAGGACTAAAATTCATAAGCTACATGCAGAGACTAAGCAAAAAGAAAATCTGTACATTACATATACATTTCATGAATAATAATCTGGTTTGGAATTTTGGTATCTCAGCATAGCTTTGGTAGCTTTATTTCCTTACCGATGGATAAATCGGCTAATCTCATAGCTTCTAAGGGGACATAGGACGTGAAGGTGATGCTTCTTTAGAAAGTATAAGTGTTCAGAGGATATTTTAAGCGTAAACTATGAGAAGATCACTCTGTATATTGAACAATCCCAAATACTAACACTACTTATACATCAGGATCTGGACACTAGCACATTTACGCAGTTATCCAATCAGCCAATCATGTGGCAGCAGCACGATGCATAAAATCACACAGATAAAGGTCACAAGCTTCCCTCAACCTCAGTAAATCTGACCATGGCATGCTTGTTGATTCCAGACTTGCTAGTTTGAGTATTTTAGAAAAATGTCCAGGGGATTATCACACACAACCTAATCAAGAGTTTCGAAAGAATGGTGCGAAAAACAAAAAACATGTAGTGAGCAGCAGTTCTACAGGTGGAAACACCTTGCTGAGGTCAGAGGAGAATGGACTGGTTCAATCTGACAGTTAGGTTACGGAAACACAAATAACCACTCTTTACAACCACGGTGAGCAGAAAAACAGAACGCACAACACGTCAAATCTTGAGGAAAATGGGCTACGACAGCAGAAGCCCACATCGGGTTGCACTCCTGTCAGGCAAGAACAGGAATCTGAGGCTACAGTGTGTACAGGCTCACCCAAACTGGACAGCTGAAGAGTGGAAATATTGAAGACCAGGCAATGTTTTTTTTTTTTGTTTTGTTTTTTTCCAATCTTGTCCAGTTTCTGAAAGCCTTTTTATTTATTTAGGGCACATTCTACATATTTGTGTTTTACAAACATGAAAATTTCACAGTATTATTTCGTTGAACTCAGCGATTGATTGTGCAGATTAATATTTCATTTAATACATGAGTTTGAAAGGAAGATTGAATTGGCTGAAAATGTTCAATTATATCCAAGACATAAATAATCTCAAGAAAAGTTAATGACATTAAGTGATTAAATTTTATGAAGCTCATTTAAAAACACTTAGCTCTGACTATAAAGCAGTTTTTGTCTTGGGATTGCTCTATGAAGTCCTTGTCATAAGCGTATGATAATAAAGTAAAACTTTTCATTAGTAATTATAAAATCAGCTGTAGTATTACAATAATTATGAAAGTGAAATTGAGTCATTTATTATTCTATTAAATGCTATCAAGATGTTCTATATAGTCGAACTCACAGTTATTAAAATGTCATGGAGTAAAAGTTCTCATATACAACCAGGTTTTTTGCCCTTTAAATCTTTATTAACACACTTACAGTATAAGGGCAGCAATGACCTGGCTCTCCAGTACTGTGATCCTAGGTTAGCTGCTTATTTCAGCAATGACTACTTTTGCTAGAATGCTAGATAATGTGTGTATAAATGCTGATAACGGCTAATACAATAATACAATGCAGTGATTCGCTCATAAGAATTAACATGAATCAAATATTCCTGACTATTAGATGCTTCTTATCAGTCCTTCCAATCAGGTTGGTAAATATGGAATATGGATTGATATGTGTGGACAAATAACAGCTTTCTAACAAAAATAGCATCTATTTATTTATTTATTTATGTAACAAAGTTACATGTTTGATATGAGTCCCTGTTTGATTCCCAAAGCATATCTCATGGTCCTCAGCCAATCCAGCCAAAAGATTCAGCTTAATCTTGATTAGCTTTATTACATGCACTATTGGTAGAATTTAAGTGCAATAGATATGCGATAGGTAATTACACATACAGGATTACCTTAAATATGTTGTTTGTATTCACATTCTACCAGACATAAATTCAATAGTCTATTGATCTGTTTTATTCCTAATTAATTCATACCAACTCTATCTTCTCTAGCCTCCATTGGAGACAGGATCATGCTGACTAGCTTCTAGATTCTTTAAAAAAAAAAACTGATTCAGATTTCAGATGTACCACACATTCCCAGCGTGTCTTCAGATTAAACGTAGTTCATTATATGTTTAATGACTGCAAGCAGTACATGCTCTTAGATTCCTCACTATAATTTGAGGCTTATTGAAAGGTCATACAGAAAATGCAGACTAGTGAATGAATAGCTTCTGAGCATTCAATTTATTTGGCATTTTGGCACAAGCTGTCGTTTTATTGCTCATGGGGTCCACAATCAGAGCGACAGCAGTTTAATTGTGCTGGGGATTAGCAAAATGCAGTATGTGAAGCTGAGAGAAGGTTGTCATTGCAATTGGAGTCAGTGTTTGTGTTAAACAGCTCAAAGGGACACCTGTCTGCTGAGTGCAATCAGTGGTGGACGCTGACAGTTTGTGACAGTAATTACAGGAACAGGAAGGCAGTGAATAACTCTAATTCCTAGTTTTCTATTAACAATGAGATATTGTTCTGTCTTTTCACACTGGGACAATAATTCGGTTATTCTAATTTCATCATTATGCCTCTGTCGTTAGTTATAAAACATGATGCAATTCTCACTACAGTGTCTGTTAGTCTGTGTGTTTCTATAGCTGCTCTCTGAATGGCTAAAAGGATGTTGAATATGGATGATGATAATGTGATAAATGTATCCTGACTATGTTTGATGACAATAGACATAAACATGTGTGCATTTACATTTTATGCACACAGTGCTCTCTACTAATATTGGCACCCTTGGTAAATATGAGCAAACAAGTCTGTGAAAAATTGTCTTTATTGTTTAACCTTATGATATTTTATTTTTTAAAAATTACTAAAAATATTCTACTATCATGGATACCAAACAATTGCAAACACAACATAGGTTTATCCCCCCAAAAATCTTTGTTAAATATATGTCTGCCACAATTGTTGGCACACCTATAAATTAATGTAAGAAAAATATATTTGAAGTATATTCCCATTGATATGTTACATTGTTTTAGTACAACTGGGTGACCAGGAACAGGAAATTGTTCAACCATGACTTCCTATTTCACAAGGGTATAAATATGAGGTAACACATAGGTCAAATTCTCTTAGTCATTCATAACGATGGGTAAGACCAAGGAATATAGCCGTGATGTGCGGCAAAAGGTTGTTGAGCTTCACAAAATGGGAAGTGGCTATAA
>JANDJT010000041.1:20530163-20549291 GCA_024331685.1 Stegophilus panzeri
CTCTTGCCATGTATTCTCCAACCTCATCAGGCATTATAGGAGAAGACTCAGAGCTGTTATCTTGGCAAAGGGAGGTACCACAAAGTATTGACTAAAAGGGTGCCAAAAATAGTGGCACACATATATTTAACAAAGATGTGTACGCATTATACTGATTCACTACCTAGGGAGATTATTGAGACACACCTTCAGTCACTTTTCACTTTCTCCCTTTTCACTTTTTACTTTCTCTCCTGTGACTTCCATACTGTCATATCACAGCAAACTAGTGACTACAATTCCCATCCTGCACTGAGGCCTACAAACATGGCCGCCATAGACCACACTTCCCAGAACACTCACCTTCATTCTAATCACACACACCTGCATCCAATATCACACACAATCACACCACACATAAAAGAGTCTGTTCAAACATTTAGTCTTTGCGAAGTACTACGTGTGTTTTCCCATATGCCAAGCTGTTCTTCATCGTGTTTTGTGCCCTACTTTTAATCCTGTACTCGTCCACGTTTCTGATTCCTGTTTTGCCTAGTTTGTGCCTGTTTGCCAATTGCCTGACCCATTGCCTGTTTTTTGACCATGCTATTGTCTAATGTTTTGGATTTGTCTGCCTGCCTCTCTTTAATAAAAGCTTTATCTGCACTTGCATCCGTCCTTACGTTCAATAACGTGACACCTACATATACCTACATATATGAAACGATCCAAGTGTGAAGATATTTTGCTGTCAGAGCTGATCTGAGACAGATTATTATTTTTAGGTTTAATTCAGCTTAAATTCTTATATTCCCTTGCGAATATAGCATATTGGAGGGGAATCAGTATTTGAAACACTAACAGTAATACCTAATCAGTTTTATATGTGAACATGTACATGAGTGAGTCAAATGAAAATTTTTATTTTGGATTGTTTATTGAAAATAAACATCACAAATGTGTATAATTTCTTTTTTACCTTTTGTCACTTTGTGGCATTATCATTTTTAACCTTGGAAAAGCTTCTGGATGCTCTCAATTATACACTTATACACTTTTTCACAGGCTTTCATTTGACTCACCATTATAATTGTACATCATTATGAGAATGTTACTGTGCTCGACTGTACACTTGCTTCCTAAAGGAAATGTGACGAGCTGATTTGATTGGATATCAGAGCAGCATATCTAACCACACATCATAATAATATGTACATAAACCCAACTCTATTATATATTTCTGCCACTCTGTACCACTTTAACTCTTCCATCAGTGGTCACGAAGATACCAAAAATACACAATGTCATGATGCCTTGTTTTTCCGCTCTGTGATCCTCAGAGGTTTTGCTCATTCATCTAGTAACTGTCACAGGCACAGCAGTGAACACAATAGCATTTTTCTCCCAAAGAGGTTGACATTCCCCAAGCTTACATCCAACAGGAAGAAAATAAGAAAAGATACGGTTAAATCTGGAGTGATGCAGTTATTGGAGAAATGGTAGTGCACTTTTCTCATTTTATTTTCAGACTAAAATATAAGTTCCTTTACTTTACATGTATTCAAAAGGGGAAAGAGAGTGAGTAGGAAATAGAGTGTGAGAGAGAAAAAAGATTAATTGTGTGTGTGTGTGTGTGTGTGTGTGTGTGTGTGTGTGTGTGTGTGTGAGAGAGAGAGAGAGAGAGAGAGTAAGACTGAATATCCTGAAGCGATGGCTCTAGATGAGATTTGATGCTGTAGACTGATTGCATCACTGCTACAGGATGGAGTCTAGCAGCTGTGATGCTGGTATTGGAATCTTGTAGATGGTTTATATATGTGATACCACATATATAATATCACATCCACACTTAGACACATACCTGTATGCTCTAGTAAAAAATTATTTTTTAATACACCTTTTGGCCTCTTTTACTGACACACATACACACAGTTGTGTGAGTAAAACAGTGAGACATGTAATACACTTAGACAGCTAAGAGGCTCATTCAGCTCACAGCTTTATTGACGTTTAATAGAAAGGACATCCCTTTCTAAGTGTGTGTGTGTGTGTGCGCTCACAAGTGTTTGTAGTTATGTAAATACGGGTTCAGAGTTAAGCAGTTTATATAGTCATGTATTATTTGTGGACTGCTCAACAGCAGACATGTAATGACTTTCATATATAATAGAAGAAACCCTATAAGACAGCTTATGATAAAACAGTGCTTATCAGCACAGAGGTGCATCATAGCATTTAATGCTTTTCTGGCATTGCTTTGTGACATGTATTGTGATGAGATCTGTTGCCTGTGCCCTTCCATTTTCCCTCCCATGCAAATTATAATGCAATGCAATGGGGAGCACTGCAAATAAGCCATGATAAGCCATGATTGATAAAAACATGGCTCTATCAGGACCTCAGAAAATAATCACTACCCCTGAAGCAGGCCATCATTCAATTCAACTACATAGTGATCAATGTCTTGTTTTTATTTCATTGTTAACAATTAAATAAAAACTATGGAAAAACAAAATTAACCTTAACCTGCTTCTGTCTTAATGTACCCTTTATGCTCTGTGCATGTCTTTCCCATTTCCTGCACTACTTTCCTTATATAGTCAGTATTTCCTGTTCTAATCACCTGATTGCTATAGTTATCCCTGTCTAGGTTGTGAATTTAAACCATATGTGTGTTATATTGTGTTTTCAAAGCCTCAGTGTGTATTTTGCATACTAGTCTTTGCCTTTCAATAATTCTTTGCATTTTTTTTGTATAGCACAAGTTAATTGAAAAACAAATAGAAAGGGTTTTTTTTTTTTTCATTTCTTTTTTTTTTTTTTCATTTGTTTTACACTTGAATTTTGTCAGTTGCTACAGTACATCACTTTTTTTTTTTTTTGACAAAACCTGCCATTTTAATAGGGGTGTGTAGACTTTTTGCATTCACTGTGGCAACGAATTAGATAGAGGAAGCCAGAGGTCTACCTTGTCTAATGGACAGTGAAGTGTTCCTGTGGGGACACAGTCTGTCTCATGGATAGCAGACACAGCTCACAGGTGCACAGCATTGATAGTGTTATATACAGATTGGTCTCATTTCCTGTCAGTGATGATAAAGATGATGATGAGCAGAGTCTGGCACAGTGAGGATGAGCATTGATCATTGGCTGTAGGTGTTGCAGATCAGTCAAACGTGATTGATGGGGGTTCTTATTAAATGTAATGCTGGTTATCAGGGCATTGTGTCACTGTATAAAATGTGAGCAACACCTTCACCTGTAAATCTGTGGAAAACATTTTCTGAATTATGTGCTACTTTATGAGTAACACAAATTTCTTGCACTTGTTATTCATTCTCCATGGTCCCGTGTTTAGGTTTTGGTGCTGCCTCCAGCCGTGTCATGTCATTGGTTTGTTCCCCTAATGTGTGCACCTGTTCTGTGTTTAGCCCATAATTAGTTTGTCTGTTTTTCTCCTGCTGATTCTGTTTTTCACTACAAAGGTGTATCATGCATTTCTGTTCTGATCCTAAGTTCTGATTTCCTATTTCCCAAGCATTTTGTTTTTTCTTTCTTACCCATGTGTTCAGGGTTATTATGGATACCTCAAATGTGTTTCTGCCTGCTTGTGTATTGACCCACGCTATAGACTATGATGATAATGGTTAGATTGTCCACAATAAAACAGATGCTGATTTTTACGCACTAGTGTCCTGTCTCATAAACCTGCACATTACAATGAGGTTCACCTACACTATTTTAAAAAATAATAGTGGTGCCAAAATCTTATTGACTGTAAAAGTAGGCCACATAATAAAGTGACAGCTGAGACATTTTTATCACAGTCATGAGCTAGCAACTAATTAATTTTCAGGTTTATATGAGGTCTCTTTAAAAAGACTCCAGGATGTTATACGAGACATTGTATTTCTGAAGAAGAAGAAGCTTATTTCAGGATAATGTACTTTCAGCTAGAAAAACTTTAGACTATCTGAATTAAAGATGGAGGAATAGCGGGACTATGTGACTTTAGCGCTGACGGAATGTTCTGGCAGCATGCCGTCTAGTTGTAATTCATAAACAGCACTCGGGATGAAATGAGCAATATTCTCCACACTCCTGAAGGAGGTTTTAACGTTCTTATTGTTTTGTTTACAGCATTATGGTTTGGATATGTATTGTATGTATTGGCTTATGAAGGACTGAGATATTTCCCCTGATCTTGTGATGCATCTTTAAAAAATGAAGAGGGCATTTGCTGTGTGTTTGTGTGTGTGCAAGCGTGTGTGCCTATCATGACAATTTACTTCTGTTCTCTAATCTATAATTCTACACTTTTTTTAACCTGATATTTATTGCATTATTCAACTAATGTAATGTATATTTGATTAAATAAATCACAGAAGGTAGGTACTCTTAGCCTTAGAATGAACTGCTGAAATGAACTACTGTAAAACTATGCTTTAAAAAAAGGAATGAAAGCAAACCAGATTGATATTTTTTAATTCAGTTTCACAATATTTTACAATAAAGCATCTTTCACAGCCTGAGACATCAATGTGGTTTAGTGGTTAGCACATTTGCCCTGTGTGCATGGAGCTTGCATGTTCTCCCTGTGCTTTGGGGGTTTCCTCTGGGTACCCCAGTTTCCTCCTCCAGTCCAAAAACACGTGTTGTAGGCTGATTGACGTCTCTAAATTGTTTGTAGTGTGTGATTGTCTGTGTGATTGGGCCTTGCGATGGGTTGGCAGCCTGTCCAGGGTGTCCCCCACCTTCCCTGGGATAGTGTCCAGGCTCCCTTGTGACCCTGTGTAGGATAAACAGTACAGAGAATGGATGAATGGAAGACCCGAGACTTAGTACAATATGTTCTGCTCATCACATTATGCAAATATTATTTGCAGTAGTTTTAGATATTTATCCTAACACAGTAGTTGCATTTAGCTTACAGATTTTAACTTACAATACATTGTTAATGCGGACCTTCCATATTAGCCTCTGCAACCACATTTAGATTGATAAATATTCAAACTTCATAACTAAACAAATTGAAATGCATCCAAATCGGACACACAGAGTAGGAATTACAGCACTTTATATTTACCACCACCTAAACTCCTTTTAATGGTCTGCACTTATATAGCTCTTTTATCCAAAGCGCTTTACACTGTGTCATTCACCCATTCACACACACCAATGGTAGCAGAGCTGCCATGCAAGGCACTAACTTGCCATCGGGAGTAAATTGGGGTTCAGTGTCTTGCCCAAGGACACTTCGGCACATGGAGACATGTTGGCCGGGAATCGAACCGCCAACCTTACGATTAGTGGGCAACTCGCTCTACCACCTCACAGCCACCCAAATGGACCAAAAGTAATTAGAGAAACTAACTTTTTTTTTATTCAGTTTTACAGTAGTAAATTAAGCATGAGCTAACATTAACCCTATAGTATCCAGTTAACACTGTTAATAAGCATGTTTCAGTGTAGCTGACTCGTTTAGCTAAGCTTATTACTCATCAAAATAAATATAAAATGAAGCTAATACATTCAGGTTAATAAATATTTGGGCTGCAATGGCCTGAGTATTTAATACATGGTTTAAATCCTTTATATTCAATAACTGCCTGAAGTCTAGAACCCATAGGCCTCCGCACACACTGGATTTCTTCCTTGGTGATGCTCTGCCAGGACTTTACTGCAGCTAGATTCAGTTCCTGTTTGTTCTTGGGGCATTTTGCCTTCAGTTTTGCCTTCAGCAAGTGGAATGCAGTGACTTACTTCAGGCCACTGCAGGCCAAATATTGTATTTATGAACCTGACAGTATTAGCTTCATTTTTATATCATTTGAGTTGAGTAATAAGCGTAGTAGCTATATTAGTCAGCTACACTGAAACATACTGAAACAAACAGTATAAGAGACACTAAATACTATAGGTTTAAATGTTAGCTCATGCTTATTTATTTCTGCATAGTAATAGAGCTAGCTTGCTATGTTTTTCCTCATTTCATTTGGTAATAGAGCTTTTCATGCTGAAATAGAATGAAATGGTTTTTAAATCAATAAAGTATGCACATATTTTTTTTCCTTCTGTTTACTTAGCTTAGTGAATATATTTGTTCGTTAAGGTGTGTAAATGCAATCAATATGATTTTATGGCTCTATGATTTGAAAGAAAACTAATTTAATTTCTCTGTAAGATGCTGTGTTTAATTAGAAAAGGCACAGAAAAGGCACTCAGGTATTGATAAAACTGCAGGATCACATACACACAAACACACACACACACACACACACACACACACACACACATATATATACACACACACACACACACACACACACACACACACAAACACTCTTTAGTAGCTCTTGGGGTCCAGTTTCTCTCCACTCTTGTGAATTGGTGATATCGACCCCATATTGCTGAGTTCAGGAGAGCAGCCTGCAGTGAGAACTACATTGAATAATTTAAACACAGCTTCTTGCCAGTCTGGTGCCATATATTTTAGTAGCTATGGTCTAAGGTTATAAGGAACACTAGTTTTACCCAACACAAAATGTTATTTTTATGGCAGCTGAAAGTTAAGGGCATTTAAAAAAAAAAAAAAAAATCCATCATTTTGTGGAATGGCTTTTCCAATATCACTATCTTCAATTACTTCTGTTCGCTTGGAGGAGGCAACACTATTTCATCATTATCTGAGGGACCATGGGGTAGAAACATCAGCTCTTCACCAGGCTGCTTGCAGTATCAAAATTACTACGTTTTGAATAATTGAAAGACACTTTGGATCCGTAATGCTGCGTTCACAAATACAGCGATTTTATCACTGCAAGTCACCAGTCACTGTACTACGAAGTCGCCAGAAGGTGTTCCTACTACTGGTTGCCATAGTAACATGGGTGGCGCAACTAGCATTTCACTTTTGGCATCAAATCAGTTTTCTTGCCACTAAAATGAAACAGTCTGCAGGGAGAGCGTTTGTATATAAAATTCGCCAGTGTATATATGTGTCATATCCTACGAGATGGAGAATCAGTGTGTGCTCTTTGCCATTGCAACCATCTATCTGCGGCATTAGCGCACGCATCAATTATCTTAGCTTAGCTTATGGCCTCCTCGTCCGTGGCCTCCATGTTACCCAGGTGAAGTGTCCAGCTTGGTGCTGCTCATTCCTGGGCAGAACAAGTAGCTGTGGAATGGTCTTTGATACAACATTTTGGTCGTTGAGCTCTATGATAAATGTGTCGTTTGGGTGCTGGTCTTTGGTTGAAATGTATTTCGCTCTGTACCTGTTGTGGTTGCGTAGGCAATTGTTGTCCTGTGCTCTGTTCTTTGTTCTTTGCTCTGATGTGGAAGATGAGAAGACCTTGTTCATGAGCAAGAACAAAGGAGCAATGCTAGACTGGGACAAGCTTACAGGAAGGCTCCCCTAACTCAAATAACCACTCTTTACAACCGTGTTGAGCAGAAAAGCATCACAGTAATGCACAGCACATCGAACCTTGAGGTGGATGAGCTACAAAAGCAGAAAACAACATCGGTTTCCACGTTAGCCAAAAAATCTGAGCTTACAGTGGGTATAGTTGAAGATTTGGAGAAAGAATGTTGCCTGGTCCACATGATTGGCTGTTTGGATAATTGCAGGAATGAGCAAGTGTACAGATATGCCTATTAAAGTGATTGGTAAATTTGAATGGTTTATTGTCGTAGGTCAATAATAAGAAGAAGAATAGATTGTATCATAAGTCAGGAAGTGTAGCACTGCTTCTGGTGATCTCATAGATGATTTCGTTGGTGATGTACAGGTTGCATCCTGCCGTAATTGCTGAAGCAGAGCAGAGATAATGATGCTGCCTTCAGGGAAATTTTGCACCATCTTAGTTGTACATAAAATACATTTTATGTGGAACTATACAAAAAATGCAGGGATTGGTACATTTCTCATTCAAGTCCATTTGGTGTTCACTGTGTGTGGGCTGGTGCTAGTTCAAGATGTGGGTTTGTCTTTGTGGCAGTCGGTTCATTAGCAAGTGTCTCAGACTTGTTACCCTCAGACCTTGTACTTTTTTTCGACTGTAACTCCTTGCTTGGCAGTGGAGCCCTGTGGTGGTGCAGGTGTGATATGTATGACTCCAGTTTGCCTCTCAGCTACTATCTTTCTTTGTTTCTTTTTTAAGTATCTCTCCCTCTGTGCTGTGCCCTTTGTTCTGCATTCCAGTATGCTTCATTTTAAACCCACTTTTAAAGATTTGTCCCTGCCACATACCCTTGAGGGAATCCCTGTTGCCAGCCTAAGGGCTGTTCCTTTGCTTTATCAGTTCAAGGAAGGTTTTTCAGATGAACCTTTATATTGCAAAGAAATTGAATCAGCATGACTGTAGACGTTAAGAACAGATATTGTCCAGAAGACATTGCAATCTAATCAGATTTACTTTCAAAATATCATAAACTGTGAGAGGCAAAGCTGTTTATACGTGTCAAACAGATTGATGAAATATTTAAAAGAAAATGCACTTTGATCTGATAGGTTGAAATGAGATTTAATGTAGTACCTTTCTTTTTATATAGCACTTTATGTTTTCCCCATCTATCAGCCGGGGAGGGTGAAGGTTAGACGAACTAGCACATGCTTTCTCAGCGACACGTGAAGCCAGCCAGCTGTATCTTTTCAAACTGCTGTTTGTGTTGCATCACAGGACAGATTAACACACTTAGAGGAAAGTTCTATCTGCCCTCGCATACATGAGTTCACAGTAACCCACAATTCAATTCAGTTCCGTTCAATTTTATTTGTATAGTGCTTTTAACAATCCAAACATCCCAGTTCACCACAACAGTCTATGCCTATGAAGTCTCTATATCTGCTCCTTTATCTATATTCTCTATTAAAACTATTTACATAAGGCATGACTAAACAAATGTTTTCAGCCTGGACTTAAACATTGAGAGTGTGTCTGAGTCCCGAACACTGATTGGAAGGCTGTTCCATAACTGTGGGGCTTTGTAAGAGAAAGCTCTACCCCCTGCTGTATCCTTCACTATTCTAGGTACCAACAAATAGCCTGCACCTTTGCATAATTGCTTAGTGTCACTGTGATTGACAATTGAGAGAGTAACTTTAGTACTACTGTGGCAGCAATACACCAATAAGGAGTAAAAAAAATAAATAATAATAATTTAGTTTGAAGAGAAAATTTTTCAGCCGGGATTTGAAGAAATTACTTAATCTTTATGTGCACGGGTGGATAATCAGTACCCACACACACAGGACAAGCAGGTTTGGTGTCGAGATCAACAAATAGTACAGCCAAAACACTGGCAAATGACTTTTTGTCAAGTAAGGAAGCACAACATTAGAAACCTTGAAGATAATAATCACATACTTGTTCATTTCTCTAAGTCTGTATTGAGCTAGCAAACTAGCTTGTAATGTTTTTACATTACATTTGCTTCCACTTTTTAGTCTAATCAATTTCTGCTTATTTGGTTATTTAGTAGCTAGCTAATAAATGTATGTTTTTTCACCCCTCATATAACAGCTGATTAGTTCATAAGCTACTCTACATGCTAGTTAATGCAGGCTAGTTACCTTGCTAGTTAATTAGCCGGCCTGCATATTTGTTGTTCAAAGAAAACAGAATACTTTTATAAGAAATTGTTTCAACTACATTGTGCTGCCTAGGGCAGTGAAAAAAAATCTTCCCTGTGAGAAATCTTCGAGTAGCCACCACTTACATCATGAAGTTCTTACACACATCTGAGTCATGAGTCATCAAATATGTATTTAAAAAAAGCAGAGAAACAGCACTGAGACACAGAGCCAGAGATTCATTTCCCCTCGTCAGCACTCTGACTTGCTGTGAGACTCTGGTCAGAACATGATCTCTGAGAGATAACAAATTTGTGTAAGCACCACAGCGAGCAATAATGCAGGGCTTTGCCCGAGACAGTCCAGACGGTGTCACAAGAGATTGCACTACAGATTTTACAGAAGATTTTGTTGGAGAACAAGAGACCGAGGTTGAGGACAGTCAACAGGTCTTGGGAAACACAAGCTTTGGTGGTCTTCTGCTTCTGTTTTTTATTTATCTTTTCGAAGAACAGCTCCAATACATTTTGTACAGCACAGGACAGCTATAAAGGACAGCACAATGTGAAACTTGCTCAGTGAATAAGAATGAAAATATACTTCACCATAAACTTAAACTAGAATACATGAACAATTCATGTGTACTGGATTGAATTCAGTAATAATTACATGACTATACAATAATACATGTACTTTATGCACTTTCAGTTCATTAGAAGTTGATAAAATGTAGAAGCTAGATAACATGATGGCTAAAATGCTATATGAATTATAATAATATAATATTTAAAGGAGACCTAACCTCAAGGAACATGACAGTAAGTATGCTTTTTGTCCTGTTCCTTTTCCCCTGCGTACAGAAAATTCATAAAACTCATTTGCGAACCCCAACTGATGTCAGGATGTTGATCAATTTTCATTTCTACAAGAGCTACACCTACAGAGCTTCAGTCATTCATTCCATTAACTTCTAGACTTTCACAATATGAAAAAAATACAATTATTGATATAATTATTTTTAACATCTGTTTAAAATTCACTTTGACTCTTCCCTGGGATGGTTATTGTTATTTGATGGTGGTACATCCACATTATTCCATAAACTGGTTCATAGGTCTTAGATCCAGGTGTAGAAATATGATTTATAGTATAAATAAAAAGTATAAGTATTAAAAGTATAAAATTAATTAAAAGTATAAAAAGTATAAATTTATAATTATTTATACTTTAATCATGTTTTATCATTAAAAAGTATGCAAAATATGCACTTGTCACACATGAACAGTGTTTAAATATATACTCACTGCTTCCTACATGTCTGTTTAAAAATAGTCCTAAATTTAAACTGCTTATTAAAAACTTTGACTCAGAAATGAATTAATACATGAGCATTAGCTTCACTATTTACATTTGACAAATTTCATTATAAGCAATTTAATAAGAGCAAAGGAGTAATGTTTAAAAATAATAATAATAATTATTATTATTAATTAATATTTGGGCATGATTTGAAATGGCAGTTAAAATGATGAAGTGCAAAATAATATAATGCTCATAATATGCTATATGCAGTATGTGTCTTATTTACATAAAGAGAGCTAATGTTAATATTTAAAGCATGTGTTATAGTATGATTTAAAATTTTTTTATTATATGTTACATTGATGGGGGCACAGTGGCTGGAAGCACGTTTGTCTCGCACCTCAGGGTTTGGGATTCGAATCCCGCCTCCGCCCTGTGTGTGCGGCGTTTGCACGTTCTCCCCGTGCTTTGGAGGTTTCCTCCCCTGTCTAAAGACATGCACTGTAGGCTAATTGGCATTTCCAAATTGTCCATGGTGTGTGAACATGTGTGCAATTGTGCAACATGTGTCCAGGGTCCAGGCTCCCCCATGACCCTGTGCAGGAAAAGTGGGATGGGAAATAGATGGATGGATTGGTTACTTTGTAAAGATATTAATATATCCAGTCATTTATCTAGTTTACTTTTCACATTCATCTCCACCACCAATACAGGAGCCACCACTCTGGATATAGCACTGGCTTTACATCTCTCTCACTCTCCTTGAACACATGTGTTTCCTCTTTTCAGTCATTCCCAGTGATTCATGGTATTTCTGCAGGTCATTTCCACTCAGTCGTTAAGAGGTCCCAACTTTCTTACGATTGCAATTCTAAGTATAACAGTTTTTCCAGGCTTTTTAGACCTTTGTCCATGTTCTTTGCTTTTGATTCAGGTTCATCTCCATTGCTCTGTTTACTCATGTCTTGACCTTTGCTTATGCTGACTATTATTTGGATTAGTTATTCAAGATTTTCCTCACACATACAGCCACCTGCCTCAGAATTTTAGACATTAATACAAAGTTTAGTAAAGGTTGTTTTGGACCATTGTGCTAGATTTCACACACAGACCTGGAAAACCAAATTACTATCACATGTATAAGTTTCTGAATCCATTACTTGTAGAGGTATGTGTATCTCTCTCTCTCTCTCTCTCACTCTCTCTCACTCTCTCGCTCTCTCTCTCTCTTTGCAATAAATGCATGTTATTGCCTTTTGATTAGACCATTTCCAATTTAAGGAGCTGAGAATAAAATGGACCAAGTGCTTAATCCATCACTATGATCCAGCACTGATTAGCACTCAGGCCTCTTACAGCTTTATAGCATCTTATAGCACTTTACAGCAGGACTCGCTCTATTTTACTACACCTTCATCAAATTAACGGCATTCTGACCCATTTTGCAGCATTTCATTCTGCTTTATTTGTGGCTCTGTCATCTGCAGTTTATAGCAGCTTCTCGCTTCTCATATCTCTTTTTTTTTATTGTTATTTATTAGTCTGGGATGGCACACACTTGGATTCATTACAATTCTTGTTAATATGCTCTGAAGTCTCAGTATTTTTATGCTGTGATGAGTTTCAGCTTTCTATCTTATTATCTTCTAAACACGTCAACTAACTGATTACTACACTGAGCTGTGTGTTATACTGTAGCTGTACGCTACATGTTTGAGCTGGAAATTGGGATGAGGAACATACACATATGCACATACCCAGTAGGGAGTAACACATACAATAGCCTGTTATTGTTCTCTGTTTCTTGGTAGAATGGAAAGGATTACATTCTCCATCTTTCTCTGCCCTCAATTCATATAGGGTTACAGGCAAAAAAAAATAATAAAAAATTGTCTCCCCAAGCAACTCAATTTCAGATAAAATGAATATCTGCTAGCATTCTCAAACACACATGCAAACAAATTCATGACCTCCCACCCGCCCACATGCTCACAAACACACACCCACACTTAGACGAAACCATCTTGTTTTTTGGTTGCCTACATGAGAGGATTTGCTTATGTGCATATGCAAACCATTGTGGTTGCTGTTGCCGAGCTTTTGCCAAATTGATGAAGAGAGATGAAGTTTTCAATAGGATACACACAAATATTGCTTTAATTTGAGAGATTTAGAGCTGAATGTCAGCGGAGTCTCATTCAGCAACATAATAGCAGCATTTTGTATATTCCTATGTGCCCAAATAGGAGTACATAATGGTCTCAGGCTACTGAATACGTGAATCAGTCAGGAAACATACTATAGTCCACTGAACCAAACACAAAACAGAAATGACAGTCATGCTTGGCGTAGTTTAGTTCCTACATACCAGCAATGTTCAAATGCACCACCAGGTCGTACACTTCTGACAGTAAATTTAGACCAATGAACCAACTAGTTAGGAACTAAATTTTCATGACCTTATGTAAGATCAGGTGTAAAGTCAAATTCTGGATATTTTCTATGATACACTATATGGCCAAAAGTTTGTGGACACCAGGCCGTCTCACCCACACGTTCTTGTTGAACATCCCATTCCAGATTTAGCTCCCTTTTGCTATTATAGTAACCTCCACTCTTCTGGGAAGGCTTTCCACTAGATTTTGGAGCATGGTTGTGAGGATTTGTGATCATTCAGCTACAAGAGCATTAGTGAGGTCAGGCAAGGAGGCCTAGGATGCAGTTGGTGTTCCAATTCAGCCCATATTTATTCAGTGGGGTTGAAGTCAGGGTTCTGTGCAGGACACTTGAGTTTTTCCACTCCAACTTTAACACACAGTGTCTTCATGGAGTTTGATAGCTTTGTGCACAGAGGCATTGTCATGCTGGAACAGGTTTGTGTCCCTTAGTTCCAGCATGTTAGTTACCAAATGTGTTGAAAGGAAACAGAATGTTCAGTATGATCATATTATGAATAGGAGCTCTGGAATAAACACAGGACAGTCTTTATAATTACAGCAGCAGTTCTTCTACAGTGTCCAGGGAAGATTTTCCACAGAAGCAGGAAGTCAAGGTTTAGGTATAAGCTTATGTTTGTACAACTTTTCATTGGAGACCTAGATTAGCTTAAATGGGCTGTAGTGTGTATGTTGACTAAATAAATGGACGCCAGCAAATTAAATATTGATTGCATTATCTGGTTACACTGAGATTATGGCATCTTGTTTTCAGATGGCTAGATTGTACATTCTCTAGATGTTTGTTTTCATCTTGATTTCAGATGGCATCTCTAGTGCTCCATAGCCTAAGCTTTCAGTGTTGCGCATTGATAAATAATTCACGTCTATATTTATATACAATAGCATGATGTATACATCGTGCTGTGACGGCTGATCAGCAGAGAATGTAAATAGACGGTATAGAGATTTTTTTTATTTATTTTAATATTTCATTCCGAGGAGCCAAAGTTAACACATCATTTTCACTCCTTATGTGTGTGTTCATGATTTCTGGGCCTGTGTTTCAAGTGTGTGATTAGAAATGTATCACTTATAAGCAGAGACAGTGTCACAAATGGACAGTAATGGACACACACACACACACACACACTGAAATGTGTTATTTTTGGCTTTTCCTTTCTTAGCAGAATTGCCTAATAAACTGCACATCAGTGGTTCATCCTGTAAAGAGGTTTTGCTTCTTTTCTGCTTCATTTGTTCCTGTAGCTAAAATGAATTGGGAGTTCGTGTGCAGCATCCAACATGAGTGTACACCAAATGTGTGTGTACACTTCAGTTTGACCTGTGTTCCATTTATTATTATTATTATTATTATTATTATTATTTTTTAATGTAAATACTTTTATTCATTAGGTAAGATTAGCAAGGCATGAACTTCAGGATTAATAAACCGTAAATAATTTTAACACAGCAATTATCACTTGCATTAATTGTTGTTGTTTTTTTATTATTCGAATGTTGACTAAATAATGAGCACTGGTGTTAATGTTTACTCCTATCCAACATGAATGAATTCCTTAATTAACACATTCTTGGTGGTTAATTGGTGGAATACATAAGTGGATCATGTTTCAGCATTTACACCCAGTGATCTGAGTTCAGTTGATTATCAGCATTTAATAACATGTTTTAATTTAATTAATGCTAATTCATGTAGGTTTATTTATTTATTTATTTACTTACTCCTGGATGGAATAAACACTGGCTAATGCACCACTGAAACAAACATCACGATTACATATAATATAATATTACTTCTGGTGTAATTTCAGTGTAAATGGCTTAACAAGGCATAATGATAACTAACACAGTAAATTATTGTTCCTTATTGTTCAGCGTATTGCATATGGATTGAGTCTTAACTGTGTGTTTGTGTGTGTGTGTGTGTTTAAATGTTTCAAATCAAGACATGACATGGGAAAAAATGATCACACATTATCAGTACTACATGAAAGTGTTAGTACATGCCACACACATGGCTCAAGTACTCGTGAGAAATTTCAGTCACAAGCTCATCTAAGTGCATTGCTGAGGATGGCAGAATGTGTAGACAATACATCAGCTACAGTATTAGTTAATCATCCCTAAGATCAGAAAATACCGGCCAAGAACAGCACCACATTAAGCAGGGCCGTCTGGCCACTTAAATGGTTTCTTTTCTTTTTTTTTTTCCCGCTGATTTGTGTCATCTCAGTTTTTTTTGTTTTCTTCTCATACTTTCAACTACACATTAATATTTTATTCACCATTTTAAATGCTACATTATGAGACTGTTGTTGGTGACTCTGATCAGCAAAATGTTCAAATTTTCCAAGATGACATCAACAGCTTCTCAAAGCACACATCGTGAATCACTCCATCATCAATAGTAAAGTGAGCTTCACACATATTCTGAAAATGACTCTGTTCCCTGAACTCTGTAGATGTTTCATGAAATGACTTGAAACCACCGTAGCCTATAAATCATTCCTTCTTGTGAAAATCAATGTTGTTCATTTTTTTTCCTTCTGTCATTTAACAAAATTATAGCGAAGGCGATAATGGCTCTTAAAGATAGGTTAGACTAAACCATTATCTATGTCTGTTTTCATGGTTACATGGCATATGGAACTTTGACATAGGATATTTTTATGAATATTTTCTGTGGCTATGGTGTAAATTACAAATCATTTCTAAAGTATGTATAAATATGAACCGTGTGTACTGTATACATTAGCTAACAAAAAAAAAACTCTTGAAAATCATTCAAATGAAAAACTTAATAAACATTATAGAAATGCCTGAATTCCTCTAGCAACTGATCCAATCGTAGCACTTCTTTATCTAACCAGAACGCCTTTCCACCGAGTGCGTCCTTTAGTACTCCAAAAAACATGAGAATCGCCCGACTTGAGATCTGCTGAGATGTAGCAGACACTCAAAATGCATGTCCTTGATGGTTGTAACAGTGTAAGGTGCAATATGTGTCCATGTGTTGTTGTGCTGCAACAAGACACTTGTATGACCCAGGCTGTTTTGACCTGGATGTGAGTCGTAGATGATTCCTCAGGAGATGAATACAGTATGGTGTATACTGTTATACTCTGGTACCTCTCTCAATTATGTGACACTTTTAAGGTTTTCTTTCAACTCACCCTGAAAAAAAAAAACCCTGATGTATGCCATAGCGAATGAAAAACAAAGCGATGTGCAAGTATCTCAACTCCAGAACAGTTCAGATTGTAAACTTCTGGGGATGTGAATAAGATGGAGGGACAGAATACAGATACATAGTGAAGGATGAAAAGGCAGCAGGATGGAAGGAACGAGAATGGAGAAGGATGAAAGGGAGAACTCAGCACACAGGTTTCACAACATGAGTGTATGCTTGGCCTGCAGGCATTTATGTATGAGACAGCAGGTGTGAGCTTTGAACAGATACAGAATAAGAAACGCACTTACACACATCAAGTCCTGTCTCCATTCGTCTTGCTCTCTCACACACAAAGACACCTTGGGTTCTCTTCCGCACAGTCTAGAGTTGAGGCACAGTAACAGACACTGGCAGAAAGATGATCAAAATTTTCTGCACTTTTTGCTTCTCCTTCCTAGTTTCTGTGTGCCAGTGTTTCTGCCTTAATATCTGCCCTTCTCTCTCTCTCTCTCTCTCTCTCTCTCTCTCTCTCTCTGTCTTTCTATACTGGTGAATGTGTGAACAATGAAGTATTTAAGGAATTAACAAGCTGAGCATGCTGCTGTATATAAATAATCAATGTTTAGATGGTGTGATTACTGTTTCCACCCTAAAGCTGAGCATTTTTCTATAACAGCATCTCCGGAATTGTTTTATTCCTCTTATATCACAGAAGTTTGCCAATGCAAATTACTTCCCGTTATCGCAGATGTGATAGCAGCTATAAATAGTCCTTACTTCACCAGCCTCTTTTTATTTCTTTCTCTTGAATCTAATGAGACGAAAAAATGCTGCTTTTCCTGTTACCGATAAACCACACGGTGCAAAGTCCTGAATACTTTCTTGTGGCAGAAAATGTGAAGTTACAGCTTTACCTCTGACTGTTACAAAGCTCTGACACTGGAGACTCATAAAAACTAAACATCTCACAGAACCATCTCATAGAAAACATCACCATATCACCATGTCACCATGGGGCAGCTGTGGCTCAGGTGGTAGAGCGGGTTGTCCGCTAATTGTAGGGTTGGCGTTTTGATTCCCGGCCCACATGTCCTTGGGCAAGACACTGAGCCCCAAGTTGCTCCTGATGGCAAGTTAGCACCTTGCATGGCAGCTCTGCTACATATAGCTCTGCTATATGAGACACAGTGTAAAAACGATAACATAAGAAAGAGTGCATTAGTAACAAGCATTCTGTTTGATATAAGAAACTTAAAGTTAAAACTCTAATGATGATCATACTCAAGTTACTTTTAACACACTTAGCACTTCTTTACTTTATAGTATACAGTTATAGAAGTTAAACGTTTTATATTCTATGAGGAAAATGGGTTCCCTTTTGAGTCTGGTTCCTCTCAAGGTTTCTTTCTCTTGTTATCTCAGAGTTTTTCCTTGCTGCTGTTGCCTCTGGCTCGCCTAATAGGATTAAATTAAAATTAAAATTTTATATCTGGATTTGCTGCTTTGTGACAATGCCCATTGTTAAAAGTGCTATTCAAATACAGTCTAATTAATATAAACCTGTGATTTGCATTAGAGCTAGAACTAATGTCAGAGCTGCTGTTATAGAAGGTTAATCACCTATTGACCAATCACAATCGAGAATTCAATAACACTGGGGTATAATGATGAATTAATGAATTGAATTGTGCAGATTTGTGTTCACTTTTATCTGCAGTTGAGTGTAAATTTGCTCTATATTTATGCTTTCTGATAGCATACATGATACAAGGTTAACTGCTTAAATGTCTAGAACATTCCTTACTCATGTAAAGCAATTCCACTTTTCGTTTAAGTTCCACTAGTTACTCAATAATTTAATCAGGAATAACTGAAACGTAATCCATCTTTAAGTGCTTAAAAACAGCTTTCAGTAGTAAATCTCACCTTCGTATAACTGTGTGGTTGTTCATTTGCTTGATTGCAGAGCTTAACTGGACTTTATTTCAAACACATTTCCTAGAACCAGAGTATTGACCTAAACTTTACACATCTATATAGTAGTCACTATGTATTCTAGGGAAGTTAGTGATCTTAAACACCTACTTCAGACTACCTACATCAGAAAAAATATTTCAGTAGATTTCCAAAATTGCACAAATTACATACATTTCCTAAATGTCCCCATTTGCTTTCATTAACATAGTGTATAATGTTGGGTAAAAGTAATACTTAAGTTTCTTTTTTTTAATCAGTAGATCAACAGCTGATAAATATTCTGAAAATAGTTTACACAATGAACAATGAAGCACACTCAGTTATGCACACAGTTACAAAAACACATAGTACAGTGCCCTCCACTAATATTGCCACCATTGGTAAATATGAGCAAAGAAGGCTGTGAAAAATTGTCAATAATAATGCTAAGATAACAACTCTGAGTCTTCTCCTATAATACCTGATGAGGTTGGAGAATACATGGCAAGGGAACTGAGACCATTCCTCCATACAGAATCTCTCCAGATCCTTCAAATTTTGAGGTCCACGCTGGTGGATTTTCCTCTTCAGTTCACTCCACAGGTTTTCTATGGGTTTCAGGTCAGGGGATTTTGATGGCCATTGTAGGACCTTGATTTTGTGGTCAGTAAACCATTTTT
>JANDJT010000041.1:20549913-20565975 GCA_024331685.1 Stegophilus panzeri
TTTCTTACAGCCACTTCCCATTTTGTGAAGCTCAACAACCTTTTGCCGCACATCACAGCTATATTCCTTGGTCTTACCCATTGCTATGGATGACATAATATTCAAATTATGAATATGTTACCTCATATTTATACCCCTGTGAAACAGGAAGTAATGGTTGAACAATTTCCTGTTCCTAGTCACCCAGTTGTACTAAAATTTTTTAAATATCATTGGGAATATACTTCAAATATATTTTTCTCACATGAATTCATAGGGGTGCCAATAATTGTTACACACCTATATTTAGTGGGGTTTTTTTGTTGATAAACCTGTGTTGATAAACCTGCAATTGTTTGATATCCATGAGCACAGAATATTTTTGTGAATATTTTTGTACAAAATGTCAAAAAGTTCAACAACAAAGACATTTTATCACGCCTTCTTTGCTCATATTTACCAACGGTGCCAATATTAGTGGAGGGCCCTGTATATTATTTTGTATTTGATAAATCATCTCTTAGTAGAGCTTTCACATTTTGCTGTTTTTTTTTTCAAATGTTTTTTTTTCTTCAATATGAGACGGACAGAAACCCACCAGTATGTCAAAAGAGCAAATCTGTGCTGAAAAACTTTAACAAATATGTTTTGAATGGTGGTGCTAACCTCAAGACCTGAGAATGAGGCTGGAACTAACAAAATGTTAGTTTAATTGTCTGTCAATAAAGCTCAAGTCAAAGTGGGCAAATCATTGAACAATGGTGTTTCCAAATGTTCGTGTTTTTTTTATTTCCCCAAGAGCTACTACATTTTGGTGTATTGTATTGCATGATGCTTTAAGGTGCCTCATACACTTTCACACACCGTTTCTTTATTGCACTGGGTCCAATTCTGTTGTCTATACTGCAATTCAGACGATAGCATTATTGCTCATCTTTCTTTTTTTTATTTTTATATCTCTGACTGATAACTGCATGAGATGAACTTGTCCCAAATAGCCAATAAAAGTCTGCACTTCTGAACAGTATGGTGCGCGTCGTCTGATGAAAGTAAAGATTAGACAGGTGAAATGTAATGGAAGACACATTGGCGGAGGCTCGTTTTATGATGTTGGGTTTTACTGTGCTCCATCAGTACATGGCATGTTTGATTGCTGCAGGTATTTCTCCAAGGCTGTTTACTGGATTCTTTTCATCTCCAGGTATCCAGCAGTAGATGACTGCACTGTTGTGCTTTCATCTGCAGATTATTTTCAAATAGAAAAAGGTCTGCGAGTCAGGGCTCTTGTCTCGCCTCATTACTTTGGCATGTAACCAGCTTGAGATGGGGCACTAATTTATCTTGTGCCTCTGTTACAGATAATAAAATAATGAGATTTCTTGGCTTGACAAGGTGCATATGTGTGTGTGTGTGTGTGTGTGTGTGTGTCCAGCTTGCAGTGATGCCGATCTGAGGAGTTTGGCCTCTAGACTGAAGGACTGGTTTGGCGTGTTGCACATGGATGCCAATCGAGATCTGAAGATTTCTGCCAGTGACAACGGTCAAGGACGTAAGCACATGACCTTGTGTACTATATATTTATGTTGTGTTTGTGTGTTCATCTTTTGTAGTCTTTTGTATGTTAGACACCATTTATAGACACTGTAGAGTAGGATTATTAATAATTGTAGTTTTAGAGAACAGTATAGTGTGTTGAAAGGTTGTTCAGTTGTTCAAAAATTTATCTTCTCTGTCCGATAGGTTTTGACACCAGCATCCTCCCCATCTGTAAGGACTCTCTTGGTTGGATGTTCAACAAGTTGGACATGAATTACGACCTCTTGCTCGACCAGTCAGAGCTTAGCGCCATTTATTTGGACAAGTACGAGCTGTGCATGCGCCCTCTTTTCAACTCCTGTGACTCCTTTAAGGACGGGAAGCTTTCCAACAACGAGTGGTGCTACTGCTTCCAGAAACCAGATGGTGAGAGTGAGAGAGACAGAGAGAGAGAAACTGATAGAGATAGAAAAAGCGGGGTGATAATTTTACATCAAATGGACTATATTTATAACACTAACTAAATGTATTGGCATGGATTTGCTAATGTGTGTGTGTGTGTGTGTGTGTGTGTGAGTGTGTGTTTATGTGTTACTCTCTCATTTCCCCAGGTCTGCCCTGTCAGAATGAAATAAATAGGATTCACACTCAAAGCCGACGGAAGTCTCTCATAGGTGGGTTCGTCATTAAGCTTGAGATTTATTTCATCCAAAATAATGAACAGGTTTTAATTTCTATCCTCCACAAAAAGCAACCAACTGTGGGCATCTGTCTCTGTGTGTGTGTGTGTGTGTGTGTGTGTGGGCGCTTGCGTATGTGTGTTCATGCATGCCTTGCTGCAGAAGCTTTGCAGAAGTGGGGCTATAATTGATTTGAATCTAATGGCTTTCGGTGTGATTTATGTGCGTCCACACTTGATATTTTCCACTGCGATCAATAACATGCACTCTAGCTGACACCCTCAACCTGAGCCCGCACCCCTGGTCCCATTCGGCCCAGCGGGCATCAATAATCCCGCACAATCATAACTGCTTCATAACTCATGCCATAACACAGGCTGAAAAACAACTGCCTGAGTGTGCATTAATATGGGTGAGTGTGTGGGAGTCACATTTTAGACAGTGAAATCCAATCAGCATTAGTGATATCTACCGCCTAAGGCCCAGAATCTGCTGCAGCCATCCTGCTCGGGCTCATGCGCAATGCAGGCTGTCTTTATGGTCTCTATTGATGAAGCAGCAGGCGGTATAAATAAATGATGATGCTTTTAGAGCAGATATAATACTGTAAAATGCCAGATTGAATTCATGTCATGATGGTGTTTTTGTAGATTGTTTAACACATTAATCAATAATACATGTGTGGTGGCCTGGGAAAACCCTTCAGATTTGTGAAGTGGATTCTACTACTGTATATATAGTTCTGAAAACTACAGCTTTTCCTGAGTTGAAATAGGTTTGTTGTTTTTTATAAAGTATGTTTATATAAGTTTTATAAAAACAAATTTAATCTTCCAAAATTGAAAAGCACACATATCCTGTAAGGGTACCTCTTTGGACAAAGCCTTCGAGGAAGTGACCCCCCTGGTGGAATGAGCCTTACGCCCAGGTAATTTAGTACACGGATGCCCTGGAGTCGCAAGGGAGCCAGAGCGGCATTCATGCACTTTGTGAAGGTGCAAGGGGATAAAGCTAGCCCGAAGGGAAGAACCCTGTATCGGTACGTGTTGCCTCCAAATGCGAACCTCAGGAACTTCCTGTGACTGGGTGATATTTCTATGTGTAAATATACATCTTTTAGATCTATCGTCACAAACCAGTCCTCGACCTGAATCTCTGGAATGATAAGTTTGCGCGTCAGCATCTTGAACCTGTATGTCCGCAGAGTATGGTTCAGGTGACACATATCTGAAATTAGTCACATACCCCCATCCTTTTTTGCGGAGCAGGAAATAACAGCTGTAAAAACCTCCCTCCCTTGGGGAATGGGGTACATGTTCAATGGCCCCTTTGTCCAAGAGGGATCTTAATTCCTGTGCTAATGTCAGGCTCTGCTCTGTGCTGACTACTGTGGTGAACACACTTCTGAATCGGGTGTGTTGAGCTCTGAACAGGACCGGGTAACCCTTTTCTACAGTAGACAGAACCCATGGAGACACATTTGGCAGAAGTTTCCACGCTGTCAGATGGTCTGTTAGTGACGTAAACTCTTCAACATTCTGCTGGAGGGAAAGCATCAGCTTTTGGTTGCCCTGTGACACCTCGCTGACCAGAGAAGACTGAAAACTTGGGACAGCCTTGGCTAGATGAGGCCCTACAGTACTACTGGGGGCTAACTGCCCTAACAACCTCACATCCCCTGATATGGCCCTTCAGGACTGCTCCTTCTTTGTCTGCTTGGCCTTTATGATCATTCTCAGATCAGGCCTATTAGCAGGCTGCGACTGTGGCCGCCTGGTCCCCCTGGCTCTCCGCAGGGGGAGGTGGGCCACCACACTCGCCTTCTGTGCCTCCCTCACACTAGCGCTGGCCCAGGCATACACAAGTGAACTCAACACTATGGGGAAGGAACTGGCTGGACACCGCCATTTGCTGGTTTGCCACGCGAAACCTGTTGGTGATTGCATTAACCACGTCGCCGAACAGGCCAGAAGGTTCAACGGGGCATCCAGCAGGGAGACCTTATCTTTGTCCCCCATCCCTGAGAGATTGAGCCATAGGTGCCCCTCCACCACAACCAAGCTACCCACTGAACAGTCGATATGACGGGCCATTTGCTTGGTCACCCGGAGAGACAAATCTGCGGTGCGCTGAAGCTCTGCCACTGCCTCAAGCCCACCTCCCTCCGTGATGTCGAGCTCACTCAGCAGGTCTGCTTGGTAGGCCTGCAACACTGCCACTGTATACAGTGACCCACAAGCGAGACTCGCTGCCGCATAGGCCTTGCCCACCAACGCCGAGGTGGCCTTACGTGGCTTGGAAGGCAAAGCCGGCCCCCCTACGTTACCTGCCGTCGATGGAGAGAGGCAGCTCGCAAGCACCTCCTCCATCTTCTACATAGCTAAATAACCATGCCAGGAGATTTATTTTCACTGGGGAGTAAGTGCTCATCCAGCCTGCTCCGTTTGGCTCCTTGGAGTCAGAGAGGGTGTTGTGGCTTTCCATAGCGGAAAGAGGAGTCATGATGCGAACTCCAAAACCCGGCAGAGAGCCGGACCTGGAAGACAGAGCAAGAGATAGAGCAGCGCCCGTCTCCGGCTACTCTTCCAGATCCATAGGAGATCCCCAGGACCT
Organism: Stegophilus panzeri; assembly: GCA_024331685.1. Lineage (NCBI taxonomy): Eukaryota > Metazoa > Chordata > Actinopteri > Siluriformes > Trichomycteridae > Stegophilus > Stegophilus panzeri. The sequence goes on from JANDJT010000041.1 coordinate 20,554,722, forward strand.
GAGCCGGCTGGCTGCCATGAGGCTCTGAAACCCAACTCCCTTCAGCCAAAAAGAGAGCAAGCCACGAGCGGAGCGGCCTGATTGTAAGGCGTTCACAATGCGCACAGTCAGACCCCTCGAGGGCTGCCCTGGTGTGCTCCACACCTACACACTTCACACAGAAAGTGAATCCACCCCCCCCCACACACACACACACACACTCATTCTTTTCTCTTTTTTTAAAGGGACAGAACAGTAAGGACATTTTCTTTCTTTTTTTGAAAAGATAAAGAGAAAATGAAGAGTGTTTTTGCAAGCATTACACAAATAACTGAAATGTAGTCTCACTGAAGATAAAAAGGCTGACGGCGTGGTTCACAGGTGCCGTTTTTATATCATGCGACGTGTTTAATTGCCACGTCACCTTATCACAGCAGGCCTATAAATAGGTATGATGTTATACAAGCTTCAGATACTGGTCAAGTGCGAGGGCGCTTCCCAATGCGTGAAGCTCATGCAATGTTGAGTTCCCTTTGAAAGGGAACAAGCATTCAAATCCTAAATTCTCAGCTTTTTCTCGTTTCCCATTTCCCATTCCTTTCTCAGTAAAATGGGAAAATATTTTTAAAAAACTTTCGTCCACACATGCAAAAGTCACTTGATATAGGAACTGAACTTGGGAGTCATGTGGAAGATATCCAAAAGACATCAGAAATCTGTCACAGCTGAAATGTTTGATAATGGAATGACATACCCCAATACTTTATGTCTGTCAAATTAGTGTAGAGAAATCCTCAGCCATCTGCAGGTTGTGGTAAGACCACAACTTGAGAAGGTAAGGATAAATGGATGACAACCTCCTAGAAATGGCAGTGTCCAGGTTAATAAATAAGGTGAATTTTTTGAGTGTTGCTAAAAATACGATACATTAAACAAAATTATATTGTAGGCTCAACCAATTTATCTCATTTCACTGCCGTTTCTAGAAGGTTGTCATCCACTTGTCCTTTTTTCCAGGTCAAAAGAGATGAACCGTCATCTAAAATAGAAATGCTACTTTATTTGTCAGTTCGTAGGCAAGGCAATAAATGAGTCAATTCATAAATTCATTTTCTGTTTATTTTCTTTTTCTGTTTGTTTTTTTGTTCATTTCAAATTGGATACGGATTAGACGGATAATATACACATTCATTCAAACTGTGCTGCTGGAGCATCATGGACATTTTGAAAGCTGGTATCTGATTACACACTGAACTGACTAGGCTTATGTCTTAGTGTCACCTAGAAAATCAAACTTAGCGTGAAGTGATTTTGGTATCTTTAGACAGACTGGCTGCATTTCTTAAACTGGTCCTTACAAAAAAAGATTTTTGGTTAAATATATTTCTGGTTTCTTAATACTTACACCAGTACACTATATGACCATAACACTAACAGTATATGTGCTTTTTGAACTTCCCATTCCAGATTTATTACTCTTTTTCTGTTATAATAATCTCCACTCTTCTCGGAAGGCTTTCCACTAGATTTTGGAGCGTGGCTTTAGGGATTTGTGCTCATTCACCTCAAGAGCTTTAGTGAGGATTAGTTTATCCCAAAGGTGTTCAGTGGGGTTGAGGTCAGGGCTCTCGAGTTCCTCCTCTCCAACCTTGTCAAACCATGTCTTCATGGAGCTCGCTTTGTGCACATGGGTACTGTCATGCTGGAAGAGGTTTGGGCCTTTTAGTTCCAGTGAAGGGAAATTGTCATTTTACAGCATACAAAGACATTCTTTGCATTTGTGTGCTTCCTATTGGCAACAATTTGGGGAAGGCCAGGTTAGGTATATATTGTGTGTGGTATAGGAAGAAAATCCAGTTTTGACTAAAATCCGATTTTCCCCATTATTAATGTATCGTGTCTTGTCTTGTCTTCTCTTCTCTTACCTTACCTTACTTTACCTTTCCCCTTCCCCTTCCCCTTCTAGGAACATTTGTCCCACGCTGTGCAGAGGACGGCTACTTTAAGGCCACACAGTGTCACGGCAGCACAGGCCAGTGTTGGTGTGTTGATAAATATGGGAATGAGATTGCAGGCTCCAGGAAACAAGGCAACCCAATCTGCGGTAGGTTCCCACCCAATCCCATAATTACATGAGTGAGGACAGGTTTATTGATTCACTGGGGTACATAAGGCAATACATATACAGTACCCCATCATAGCATGTTTGCTGTAGGCGCCGCCATTTTAGACATCCAAGATCAATACCGAATGAAGGATATCAGACATGTGCCTGTGAGTGTGTCTAATTTTAGTGTGCTTGCTTTATGAGACATCAGGGGACCCATAATTCAGGATGGTGCTGTTTTCCTGTCCCATCACAAGTAAAAGAGTAAAATAGATAAATAATGGCACTCTTCCTTCTTGCTCTACCAGCTATCCATTCATCTTCCACTTTCATATCGCATCTCATATCTATCTAACAGCTGCTAACCTATTTCATCTGTGTGTGTGTGTGTCTGTGTGTGTGTGTGTGTGTGTGTGTGTAGAGGAGGATCAGGAGACCTCAGGGGATTTTGGCAGTGGAGGAGCCGTCATTCTTCTCGATGACCAGGAGGAGGAGGAGGAGCCTCCACAGAATAGGCGGCGCAGACAGAAGGAGAAGCGGGGCAGGCTCCGCCCCCATGGGGCCATAGAGGATGATGAAGATGAAGAAGATGACAAAGAAGATGAGATTGGCTACATCTGGTAGCTCTACCCCCATCTCCCGTTGGCCAACCAGGGACCCCGGTTGTAATGCACAGTTCTGAAGCCATTCCAACCCCATGATCTGGATCAGAATCGCTCTAAAAAACGTCAATAACTAACATGCATCACCTGTATTCTTTTTACCCCCTTTTTATTTCCTTTTTTCCTTCTTTTTCCTTTTTTTCTGTATCCTATGTTCTGCCTGTTCTAAACAATATAAATCAGTAAAAACTCTCATAGCTGCATTAACATGATCTGTATCTGGAAATGCAACCACATGCGCCAAAAGTTGGTTGTTGTTTTTTTTCATGATCAGAATCTGTACTTTTCTTTGTATTGTTTTTCTTTTTTATCTCTTTTTTCCATACATAGAGCTCCAGAAGCCATTTGAGAGCTGCGGCTGTAAATATTTCTTTTTCTCTTCAGACAGATGAGGCGCTATGTCTCCCTCCATCCCAGAGTCTCTCACTTGAGCCTTCTAGAAGACTCCTAGAAGTTCTTAAAGGTTCTTCAGGTGGTGTGGAATGTCATTAAATGAAGTATAAATATGATATGATAAGTGTGCGAGAATTAGTAAAGGTTCTGGTGTGTTTTAGGAGGCTCTAGTGAGACTCTTGACGGGCCTATGCATGTTCCCCACTGTGGAGGCGGGAAGAAGATGATGTTCTTTTCTCAGCTGGTGGCTAATACAAAGCCAATGAGCATTTTATTTTGTGATACTGCTGTTGTTTGCTGACGCTCTGCTTCATTCTGTTGCTGGATGGTCGCCACAGTGCTACCAAAATTATCTATTAACAAAAGTTTCTATTCCGCCGGACAGTGTGGTACGGTGGTCTCATGGTATTGTAACTACCCACAAGTACTAGTGCTGAATTTGGGTACCTTTCTTGCCAAGGCATCAAGAACACCAAACTGGGAGCTAGAATCCTGGTGCAAACCTTTGACTGTTGAAATGTAATTGTCACTACATTGTCACGTGAGTCACCCATAATTTAAAAAAAAATTAAGAACGCTACCGGAGTGTTTTATGTCTCTTCACATAGTTCTAAATGCAGAGTTAATGGAAAACAAGACCATGAAGTTCCTACTTTGTTGCTATTATCATTAGTGTTGGATGTTAGCACTAGCATTGCGTGGGAAATGGCGTCAGTACACCACAACCTCTGTAGAACTCTTGTTTTCCCAAGTACTTTTAAAGGAAATGGATACAGGTACTCAACCAGGATGCAGATAGTTCTGAATTCAAGTTAGTAACCATACCATTCCATATTACACTGTCCAGTGGAAAAGCGGAAAAGTGTGTGTCTGTGTCTGTGTGTGTCCAAACCAATTAGTAGCCAAAACTACTAATTACTCCAATTATGACATGAGTAAAATTGTTTGATTAAAGCGATCATTATTTTTCAGTCATTCTTGCTCTTATATTTTTTTTTCTTAAAATTCCTTGCCTCAGAGAAAGTTTGGGAACATTCTTCAGCAGTGTATACATGCTGGTGTGTGATATGTCACCAAGATTTTCAGTCTGCCCTTCAGACAATTCCATTAAATGCTCTCTCATTCTGAAATAGTAATAATGGCTGGGGACAAAAGAACTCTATATGGCCCCTTCAGTGTCAAGCCGGGCACTTTTTTCCACTTCCTTTCCCAGGCAACATTTTATTTTGACAGTCTCTTAAGAAAAATGGATTTCGTACATGCAGGTTTTTTCCCCCGCTATGCTCGGCCATCAGCAGGGTGTCTAAAGGACAAAAAAAAACAACTGCATGGTTTTGAATAGAAACTATTAGGACTAGGTCTTTGCTCCCCTCCATCATACAGAGATAAATCATACTCAGGGTAGATCCATGTATAAATGTCCGGCATGAGGCCAGGTGAGAAAGTTGGTGATTAAATATTTCTGACGGTTTTGAGGGGATGTTTTAAGACTCTAAGAGTGCCGGGTTTAATAAATCAGATTAAATTTGTCACATAGGCTTAATCATAATGACGTGTCCCTCTGTGGAGTCTGATCAGTGAGGAGATGGATTATAGCACGTTTCATTACTGATAGCAGAAGTGATTACGTCAGAGCATATAAAAGTTCGTCTTTGTCTCTCAAAGCCACACTTACACGCATCCCTGAGATATTTATCAGCATGCATGAGGAACAGAGGAACAAACGATGATGATGATGATGATTATCTATATGGGAATATAGTATAATGCTCTCCGTTATCTATCTTTGACCTGAAAACACACTTTAGCCATTCCACCTGTAAATCAGGTCGCCAGTGTCCAACCAGTGTCTGTCCTGCTTCAGCATGAAGCTCTGCCCTCTCCATTCTACCATGATTTTGTTTCCTACTGCAACAATGACAAATTGCCTTGTTAATTCAGTAGTCATCCCTACAACACACATACACACACACACACACACACACACAGAAAACAGTACTGCTAATGCTACTGCAGATACCACCAATGCACCAATTACAGTAAATGGCCATATTTGCAAGAGTCTTCTTTGTTAATTCTCTATATTTTTTACTTTGTAAAGATGACAGATAAAGACAACAGATTTAAAAAAAAAAATAATAATAATAATAATAAAAGAGTACTAAAATGATGATGTAATATAATATAGTAGTGTTGCTTTGTCCATTTGCATTGCAGATATTGGGTGTATAAGTCCCCTGTAGTCTTAACTGTAATGTAGACCCTTTCCTCTCCTCTCTCCCTCTTCCTCTCTCTCTATTTCTCTCTTTCAGAGTGTGTACTAGTGTTCTCAGTTTTATGCCTGTCTTCTTTATCCCTCCTTTCCTCTCCTTGATCCTGAGTCCTGCTGGAATGTTGATGTTCTGGGCTGAATCCTTTTCTGTTTGTTCAGGTTTTATTTATTTTTTCTGGATTTGATTTTTCCAAAAAAATAATTTAAAAATTTCATCTGTAAAACTGTTTCATGAAAAAACGTTTGTCTGAATAAATTTGGAGTCTGTCCTTGTCCACTTTCTCTCCGGCTCTTTCCTTTCTTTATTTGTTTTCTCTCAAAATGAATTAGTCTAGCAGTGATTTTCAATAATGGCTTTTCATGCATAGTCAATAGCGTGTTAAGGGTTGATTTGCTTGGTAAGAGTTTTTAACTGCAGAGCAGCTTTGAGCAAATTATTTTTGAGTAATTACTGTCAGATTTACCATACAGGGAGCTGAATGAGCAGTTTAGGGATGTAATATTAATAGGAATTGGGGCACTCCATGGGTTTGTTTTGAATGCTCTGGAGTTTGCTTCAAGGAAAGTCGATTTGGAGCTTTGTAAACGTGACGCGCCAAGGCATGTCATCAGTCAAAACCACTCATCCTTAATAATATCTGTTATGCTAGGCTATCGATCTTTTGATGTGTTTGACGTGTGTCACTTATTCATGCCTTTTTTCTTTGGTACCAGACAGGCAAGACAGTGTACTTTCCTAGAGTTTCTCCAAACTGACAGATCACGCAAAGCTAATGGTCTCAACTAGACAGATGCCACTTGTGCTTTTTTCTATGTTTTATTATCTTCATACCTCCACAGATTTCAGAAGCCTGACAATACCCACTCACTTTAGACTTTGTTAGGAACAGCTGTACACTCATGCAGTTATCTAATCAGCCAATCATGTGGCAGCAACACAATTCAAAAAATCATGCCGATACATGTCAAGAGCTTCAGCTAACGTCAAACACGTCAAACATCAGAATGGGGAAAAAGTGTGATCTCTGTGACATTACCCGTGGCATGGATGTTGATACCAGATGGGCTGGTTTGAGTATTTCAAAAACTGCTGATCTCCTGGGATTTTCACATGCAACAGTCTCTAGAGTTTACACAGAATAGTAGGAAAAAAACATTGAATGAGTGACAGTGGAAAAGCCTTGTTGATAAGAAAGGTCTGAGGAAAATGGCCAGATTGGTTCGAGCTGCCAGGAAGGAATGTAGTAACTCATATAGTATAATCACTCTTTACAATCATTGTGAGCAGAAAAGCATCTCAGGTTTACCAAAATTGGACAGTTGAAGATTTGGAAAAAAAAAAAAAAAAAAAAATCATGTTCTTTTTCCAGTCTAGTTTCAGGGAGTCTGTGCCCATGAAAGTCTCAGATTTTTGTTCTTGGCTGACAGGAGTGGAACCTAATGTGGTCTTCTGCTGTTGTAGTCCATCCACCTCAAGCTTTGATGTGTTGTGCATGCTGAGATGCTTTTCTGCTCATCATGTAAAGAGTGATTATTTGAGTTACTATAGACTTCCTGTCAGCTCAGACCAGTCTGGTCATTCTCCTCTGATCTCTCTCATCAACAAGGTGTTTCAGCCTGCAGCCCTTTTTTTTTTTAATACCACTGTGTAAACTCTAGAGACCATGTGTGAAGATCCCAGGAAATCAGCAGTTTCTGAAATACTCAAACCAGCCCATCTGGCACTAACAATTATGGCATGCTTATTCCCCATCCAGATATTGGATGTGAACATTAACTGAAGCTCTTGACCTGTATCTCCATGATTTTTTTTTTTTTCATTGCACTGCTGCCACATGATTGGCTGATTAGAAAAATGCATTAATGTGCAGGTGTACCTAATTAAGTGGATGGTGAATGTATACTTTGATACATAAGGCTAATGATTAAAAGGATATTGATTATTAGTTTGGCCCCGCCCCACTCTGCTGTTAAGCAATAGACTTGCCACAGTTGGTCCTTTAAAAAGTTGATGATATGTTCATGAAAACACAATGTGTAAACACAGCTGGACAGAGAAATATACATTTATTCTCACCATATCAGCTTCAGAACAAATGTCTCATCTGTTCAGAGTCTGTGGCACTAGTCAAAAGATGTAACCAGAAGCTTCACTACTAAACAAAATATAACAAAATCACTCTCACTTTAGTCATGAACTAATATAGGCTGCCTATCATTATTGTAGTGTTGTATGCCAAAAGAAGCCAATACAGTAATATCATTACTATCTACAGTAGACACACACACAGACACACACACACACACACAAATCAGGTAATGCAAATTCAACCTTGTTCTCTACATAATAAGGCAGTGACCTTTAGTGTGTATCAATATGTCTAAAAACCAGGACACACCCCTATTTCCAACCTGCATTTCTTCTCCCATTCACACAGACACAGACACCTCCACATTTTTCCTCCTCTCCTCCTTTGTACCACTTAGAACGCTCTAACAGGTACTGTTGTCATGGGAGCTCTTGAAAGCTCCATCCATTCTGGAGCCGTTTATTGATTGGGGATTTCCGATCTCCTCTGTCACTTAATGGCCACCTAACATCAGACAAACAGCAGCGTATCATTCTTTTCTCAGCCAGTTTCAGGGGATTTCTTGCCATCTGGAGAGTTTAAAATGCCTGTCTTCAGCATGTCACTGCTTTCCCCCTCAGGCCCTGTCAGAATATAAAAAGACATTTAAAATGCCCCTAGTGTGTGCCGGATAACTCCGGCATATGTCAGTGCTTCTGCTTCCTCCATAGAACGATACAGCAATTATAATCAATCTGCTTTATTTAGTTATTATTAGCTGTTATCTTATGACTGGCAGCATTCAAGAAAGCATTGTAAGGGGAAATGTTTAGACCAGATTCCTTTCTTCACTCTACAGGTTCTTTTGTGCCATAAAAGCATGGCAGATCATTCAAGTTAAAACTCTGAACACAGCTTCTTGACAGCCAGCAGTCTATTATCTGTGGAAGGCCTGAATGGAACAACATTGACACGTGTTTAAAACCTCTCTGTAAGATTATCTCATTAAAAAAAATCACAAGGGAAAGCTATTCTGTGTTTTTGTCATGTGGCTGTAGTCCTTGTAGACTTCTGTGTTCACTTTTTTTTTTTTTATTAATTGGTAAACTGTTAATACTAAAATTCATGCACTTTTTTTCTTGGATGAAGAAAGTGCCAAGAGAATATGTGCAATTAAAGAAAATAAGTAAAGTTGGAGATGTTGGATTGGTTTTGGTATCTGGTGACTGGCTTCATTTGTCTCAAAGAAAGCAATAACTCTCCCTATTTGTAAGGTAGAATTAACTAGTTGGTATGAATTGTCAATAATTAAATAAAATCTGCCCCTGAATTCAAAATTGGTGTTTCAGAGCATTTGGAACCTCTGTCTTAATGTTATGGAAACCAGTACAAAAGTATATCTGTTGTATCATCCTCTACTCATCTTGTGTTTGTCCAATTAAATGCTCTCTAATTTGCTTCACAAATTATTTGCCGCACACCTCCAGTTTTTCTCAGATTGGTAAACCTCTGCGCATCTTTACTTCAGAAAGACTCTGCCTCTCTATGATACTCTTTTTATATCCAATCATGTTACTGGCCTGCTGCCAATTAACTTCCAGCTTTTTCTTTTTAGTAACACTTACTTACAACTTATAAGTTGTCCCCGTTCCAACTTTATTTGAGATGTGTTGTGGCAAATTCAAAATTACCTTATTTTTTCCATCAAATTGTACTTCCTCGGTTTAAACATTTAACGTTTTCTATGTTCTATTGTGAATAACATATGGGTTTATGAGATTTGCAAATCATTGCATTCTGTTTTTATTTACATTTTACACAGCGTCCCAATTTTTTTGGAATTGGGGTTGTATTATCTACACACACTTTTTCCCCATGTCTGGATTATAGAGGAAACATGCCATTGAAAAACCACCCACTCACTCACACACTCACTCACTCACTCACTCACTCTCAGTGTCCCTTTCCCCTTCCGTCTAGTTAGCAGATGGTCACAGATGGAGAATGACGCAAAGGGGACCTGAATGGCACTCATGGATCAATGTGTGGATGTGTGTGTGAGTGTAGCGACAACCTCCTACCTGGTCAAGGTGATCTCTTGGTTTAATTCTAACAAATCAGCCCTTTTTCACAACACTTTTCAACTTGCTATGATTGTGCTAGCACAAAAGAAGCATATATAGTGCCCCCTTAAAAGTCATCAGATTCATCTGGATTACAAATGACATTTAAAGACAGTATTTTTTATTGCACAACAATATGCTCTTAAAGTGAAAAAAGCTGCTTGCATAATTATTCAATTCCGTCAGATTAGTACTTGGTAGAACCAACTTTTTCTTTAGGTCTGTTGGGGTGTGTTCCTACTAGTTTTGCACAGATTTGCTTCAGGTTGGTTGATTGTGATTTTAAAACAGTGCCACAAACTCTCAGTTGGATTCAGATCTTGACTTTGGCCACTGTAGAACATTCACCTTTTGGTTTTTAACCACTCCTGACTTGCTTTGGTCTTGTGTTTGGGACCACTGTCTCTTGAAAAGAAGCCCAGGTTCTCAACTAGAAAAGTGTCCCTACAGTATCATGCTGCCTCTAACATATTTCATGGTAGGGATGGTGTTAAACAAGAGGCCTGGCCTGTGTTAGGTTTGTGCCATACATAATGCTTTGAAACTTTTCTCGAACAAATATCTTGATCTTATCACACCAAAAAAAACAAAAACAAAAAAACCTCACACACCTTCACTGGGTCACTCTCATGCTTTCATATGGCTCTTCTTGAACAACAGTTTCTTTCTAGCCTCCATCCCATACAGTCCTCAATTTTACAGCGCTCTTGAAAAGGTCTTGAAAAGGCCACCTCTCAAAAGCCATGCCGATATTTATTCTCCTTTTAGCACGGGCTCTATCGCTTTCTCTTTTTGACTGCAAGCTCTCCACAGTTTGAGGTTTCTTGGTTTTGAAAACTGATTCCCAAGATATCAATGATGATTGCCTTTTAGAACGACCCAGATTAAAAGCAGCCATCTAGATGACAAGTTTAAATTCTAAGCAACTCTTGTGAAGACAAGCTACAAACACTCCGCCATCCTCAGCCCCCACACACACGATATAGTATCAGGTTCTTCTTCAGATGTGATGTAACCACAAAAGGCAAATGACGTCAAACTAACGTTTCCCATGAAATCTGATCCGACAGCTCAAATTATAAATCATTATTATAAGCTTACCATTGTGAATTGGGGTAAGGTAAGGAGAGAGTTTTGAACACTGTTTTTTTTTTTATGTACTTGCTCAATAATTGATCTTTCTTCATTTTTTACCAAATAAAGTTCTGTACTGCAGCTTTAACTTTATTAGAATGCTGTTTAGCCTTCAATTTCACTCCTTTTCTTCAGACTGACAGACACTTCAATGACAGTTCAACTGAGGTGGTTTTTGTTCAGAAAATGGGAGCTGTTTAATATTTCACAGGTGAACGACTTTTACATATCTTTCATCTGTATCTCCTGGAACCTGGGGGGAAATACAAATCAGACAAATTCCAGGGGGGGTTGAATACTTTTGTAAGCCACAGTATCTATTTTTAATTCAGGTGATTTGGTAAGTACTTGCCTCATCTCCATTGTTCCTGGGTCAGGCCCTGGATCCACAGTATCCCCACAAAAAAAGAATTCTTTGGAAATGTACCACCACAAGACCTACAGTATCTCACAAAAGTGAGTACACCCCTCACATTTTTGTAAATATTTGATTATATCTTTTAATGTGACAACAC
>JANDJT010000041.1:20573452-20584980 GCA_024331685.1 Stegophilus panzeri
GAATTTTGAGGAAAATAATGAATTTAATCAATTTTGGAATAAGGCTGTAACATAACAAAATGTGGAAAAAGTGAAGCACTGTGAATACTTTCTGGATGCACTGTATTTGTCCTGATCAGAGTCATGGTAGTCTCACAAGTCAGACTTTTAGCTGAACCATTAAGTGGCATGTTCCCTTTCAAAGGGAACTTCAACGTTGCATTTAGCATAACACTATGGGGAGCGCCCATAGTGTTATGCTAAACGCAACATCTCGTTCCCCTCTCAGGGAACAGGGTTACATGCGTAACCCAGACATTTTCAAGAGGTGGTAGAAAACTGGAGAACCTGTAGGAAACCCACACAGTCCAAGGAGGAACTGTAAAACTCTGCAAAAGTGACCACAGTTCAGCATTGAACCAACAGCCCTTGGAACATGAAGCAATAACACTACCCATTAAGCCAAATCACCACTACAGCAGGAGGAAGCTTAGAGTTTAAGGGTTTATGGATTATTAAACTACGCAATGTTTAACTAAGTTAGTCACACATAGAAGTATTTAAGCAAAGAAATGTGAAAGTACAAATCAGTAAAAATACTAAACAATAATTATGCTAAATAAGTATGATTTAAAAAAAGGTTGTACACACACTAAAAAGTTGGTGACACAAAGATATACACAAAGTTGCATACTAAAGGGGCGCGTGGGGCTTAGTGGTTAGCACGTTCGCCTCATACCTCTAGGGTTGGGGGTTCGATGTGGTTGTGTGCCCTGTGATGGATTGGCACCTTGTCCAGGGTATACACCGCCTTGTGTCCCTGGGATAGGCTCTAGGTTTCCCCGTGACCCTGAAAAAGGATAAAGCAGTATAGAAGATGGATGGATGGATGGATGGATGGATGCATACTAAAATTTTAGAGGTGGAAAAAAACTACAGAAGTGACCACAGCTCAGCATTGAACCTGCAACCCTTGGAACATGAAGTAATAACACTACCCATTACGCCAACTTACCACTACAGTCATTCATCAAGCTTTAGGTTTTTACTCTTCCTTATATGCCAGGTTGAGCATCTGAATCGTGCTGAAACACTTAATTCATCCTCGTCAGACTTGCAGGAGCCAGCTAAAGTTTAACTAGCTTACCCTATGTATTAATATACCAAGCAAAATTTACCTAAATTTACTGATACATAGAAGTCTTTAAGCAAAGAAATATGAAAGTATAAATCAGCAAAAATATGTACAAATACGAAACAATAAGTATGCAAAATATGTATGTTTTATTTATTTATTTATTTATTTATTTATTTATTTATTTTAAAGTTGTTCACAAATTAAGTGTGGACAGAAATTTTATATGCATACTTAAAAAACAACAATGCATATTAAAATTTTAAGTATGCATGCCAAAATTTAAACACATACTTAAAAAAAAGTTTGCAAAATAAATACAGTAATTCACTATATGGTACAGTGGACAGCAGCTTATTAAAACATTCTTCTTTTTTCTAAATTATAATAATATTTAAACATATTTAACTAAACATTAATCCACATCTGAATGGCACACTATCATCATGTGACATTAAACTCACATATGATCATGTCTGCAGAGTTCAGATTCATTTGGAGAGAGAGAGAGAGTGAACATATATAATTATACTATGCATATAATATAGTATAGTATAATTATAATTTTATATATATATTTATTTAAGATATTTTAATTGAACATGATGTGGCATACTGCTTTCCAATTGCAAATAGGGTTGTACTTTGTTACACGTTATAGTTTCACTACCTCAATTTAATATCTTGTGGGTTCATTAAGCTGTGTGCACAATTAATTGTCAGTGCACAATATAAAAAAGCAAAATAATAATGTGCTATATCACATGCCTTATAATGATAGTTGAATAATGGCCCTTGTGGTAATAATTACTAAATTACTATAAAACCTAGGACTACTCATAATGCAACATATTGGCAATATACTGGAGTCCTATTAGATGTTTATTTCAATATGATCCTCTCATTAATTTATTATTATAATAGCCTTTTAATTGTCTCATTTTTATTGTCTATTGCTTTTTATCTTACATCATATTACATTTGACAGCAAAAAAAGCTCTCTGCTTTTTCAGTCTGCCAGTTCTAGCCCCTGAATAAATTTGAGCTTAAGCAAGTGCTTGGTTTTAAAGACAGTGATCTCGATACTATTGAAAAAATCTGATCTTTCTCTATGCAGTAATGCATTTTAAATGTATGTAATTTTATTACAGTTACTGATGTCAATAAATTTGTTACTTGCGTTACAAATTTATTGTTAAGAAAACAATATTAAGTAAATAGTATATAAATAAAAATATTCATTTTTAATTAATATGTTATAAAAATGCTTTATAAATGTATGTATTCATACTTATTTGACTCAAAACCAGATTCATGATTATCATAATATTAATTGCAGAATAGACTGTTATAGTGAAACTGAAGGGTGTTGTATTGGTTGTTCTTATTATTCTAATATCTCATGACTCATTTCACTTTCCCAACCATGTTGCTTAACACACTGAAAAAAAAAAAGATTAAATTCAACATTATTAAATTTTGTTTATTTAATTAATTGAAATTTTAATTCAAAATTTTTGGTTTTAATAAACAATATTCATTGGTTTTTATGCATATCACATGTGTTTTGAACCAAGCTAGGTGAATTAATTAAAATCAGTTAGAAAAAAATAAGATGGTTTCATTTGAGGTCCTCTCTGCGTATGCATATGAATATAACACATGCGCAGTTTCTTTGGCGCCAGACAGAATTTCTGGTGTATATCTTAAACTAACAATAATAATCATTATGCATGCTAACTTGCTGTGTTCTTTCTTTCTCTTAGGGCAGAACAGGGACATCTTGGTGGATCCTAAGCTTTTGGTAAGAAACTTTACAACTGTGCTGACTAATGTTAAAAAGTAATTAATGTTAAAATAAGTTTGTCACCCTTCTTGTATTTAGTGTTTTGGAGAATATAAAATTTGACAAATTCATCTTGATAAACAAGATAAATCAATTATTTTATGAATAGCTGTGGATAACCATCGACTGATTTCTCTTGACCTGAGTTTACAGAGAACCGTAAGACATTCAGTGTAGCACCTGGTAAGCAACATGGATGGAAAAGTGACACGAGTCATGAGGTATTAGAATAATAAGAAAAACCAATACAACACCCTTTAGTCTCACTATAACAGTCTATTCTGCAATTAAAATCATGCTAATCATGAATCTGGTTTTGAGTCAAATAAGTATGAGGCAAGCTTTATGATAAATTCAACTTTTTCTGATCATGTCATACATCGATGCTCACTAAAATTACTGAAAGAACTACGAGTTTCATTTAGTAGTGTATTTCTGTAGGTTTGATAGGTTTTGAACGTAATTTGAAAGTAAATTAATTAGTAATCTGATTACTTTTTACATGCAGTAATCAGTAATCAAATTACAATTTTAAAAGTAGTAATTAGTAATCTGTAGTGTATGACATTTTCTGAGTAACGTACCCAACACTGCTGAATATGCATAACCGTCCATGCTATAGGCTTTATTGACTTATTTTTTAACTCAAGTCACCAACTATTAAGCCACCAACTATATAAGCAGTGTGTATACTATCTTATATATTGAGCTGACAGAGTAACTGTATAGGAAAGTGTCTGTTTTTTTTATTTGTTTTTGTAAATTGGATTCTATAGCTGGATTTACAATCTCCTTTATTGAGCTTCATCAGAGCTCCCAGTCTCATGTGTACAACATAGCCTGATTTTCACTAATGATCTCTCCTCCTTCAAAAACAGGGTGGATTAATTAGTGAGATCAGGTTTTGTAGTGCAAGAGCAGAGCAAATCCCTGTACACATGACAACCTACGATGCATAAGAAGTAGCCATGGTACACAAGATAAACAAGGAGGTATGTGCAATTATAAGTGATGAATTGCTGGCGATGTGTGCGGTACCAAGCCACCTTTTGTGTGGAGTCAGTAGCCTATTTGTTATCACGCATGTTTGGGCACCAGGTGTCAGATAGTCAATGTGATGTCAGACAGGAGGCCTCCCTGTCTGAACTGCAAATGTGTGTTTATCAGGAGGATGAAGCCGCGGACATAGCGCTGACTGACAGTAAAGGACGACGAATAATGTGCACACAGAGTGATGGATTGCAATGTCATCTGGGGCAGATCGTGGTCTAAGTCTGGCTTGTCAGAAAATATGCTGCATCATCTCATTCTGTGCATTGAAGAGAGTTAACTAGGATGAAATGATGTGTCTGTGTGAGGGAAAAGGGAAATTGAGAGTGAGAGAAATGATGGAATGCAATAGGAAATATCTCTGCTAGCATGTTATTTGCCCAAATGGAGCATGGTAGCACTGTTCCAGCTTTTTAACCATTACCAATATTTCTTCACACCAAGAGTGAATCTGACAGTCCCTGCAAAAATTCTTAACTGTGTTCATATACAGTACAGTCTCAGAAAAAAAGGGTACTAAACCATGGCATGAAGGTACAAAGCTTGCCACTGAGCAGGTGACCTCAAGGGTACCTTTAGTTACAAGGTACATACATTCATTAAGGTACATAATAAGATCTTTAACAGCACTGTTGTACATTTATATTGTTTGTACCTGGGGGAACCTGTTTTTCTACAGTACTTGGTACATGACACAGTGAACTGCTACCATATCCTCATTAACTTCTCCTCCTACCCCATTTCCCTTTGGAATAATCATCACCATCTTAACAGCCATTGATTTCTTTACCCTCAGCTACATGGAAACTCATAAGATAAGCCCTTAGAGGACTGAGCGAGTGAGGTAATGTAATTGTATAGTTTTGTAGCAAAACTTGCCCAGAAGGTTATACAAATTAATGTAATTCCCTTTCCAAAATAGAAAAAAGACATGCGAGATGGTACAGCAGGAAGAGTTGCCACCTCACGGTTAGAGGAGCTTTAATTTGACCCTGAGCTCAGATTACTGTCTTCCTGTGTCCATGTGGGTTTTCTCCAGGTTCTCCAGTTTCCTCCCACCTTCCTCCCAGTTTCCTTCTGCCTTTCACCCACTGTTCCTCGGATCGGCTCTGGCTCCACTGTGAGACTGACCTGCCCTGGTATTCATATGGTTGTTACTTTGACACGTCCAACCTACCTAAACATTGTTGCAGACAATTGGACAAGTACACCCCTTCATGGTAATGGTGTTCCCTAATGGCAGCGGCCTCTTTCAGCAGGATAATGCACCCTGCCACACTGCAAAAATTGTTCAGGAATGGTTTGAGGAACATGACAGAGTTCAAGGTGTTCACTTGGCCTCCAAATTCCCTAGATCGCAAACAGATTGAGCATCTGTGGGATGTGCTGGACAAACAAGTCCAATCCATGGAGGACCCACCTGACAACGTACAGGACTTAAAGGATCTGCTGCTAAGGTTTTGATGCCAGATACCACATCATACCTTCAGAGGTCTTGTGTAGTCCATGCCTCAACGGGTCAGAGCTGTTTAGTGGCACAACAAAGGGACCCACACAATATTAGGCAGGTGGTTTTAATGTTATGGCTCATCGGTGTATATTAAATATTCAGTTCAATTCAGTTTTATTTGTATAGCATATAGCATTATTTTAACAATGGGGATGGTCACAAATAAGCTTTATAGAAACCTGAATATAGATTTAGATCACTAATTAGCAAGCCTAAGGCAAGAGAAAAACTCCCTGAAATTAGATAAAGAAGAGACCTTCGGTTTGTGTTGTAGAAATATTCAAATTAAAAAAAGTTTAAAATTGAGTTTACATGAGGCATTTCCCAGAAAATGGATGCCAACATGTTATAAAATGGCCAGAAAATGGGGGTGGGTTCAAATAACATCTGCAATGGGAAAAGGTTTTTTTTGTTTTGTTTTTTTTAACCAATTTCTCCCACTACATTACACTAAACA
Organism: Stegophilus panzeri; assembly: GCA_024331685.1. Classification (NCBI taxonomy): domain Eukaryota; kingdom Metazoa; phylum Chordata; class Actinopteri; order Siluriformes; family Trichomycteridae; genus Stegophilus; species Stegophilus panzeri. The sequence continues at coordinate 20,579,430 of JANDJT010000041.1, forward strand.
TAGCTTAACTTAGCTTATTGGAACCATGACACTGACAAGGGCTATTTTGGAAAAAGAAATCGCTCAAATTATATGGAAAAATGCAGGCACCTTTAAAGCATCACAGACAGCAATGTGTGCTAAACAAAGTATGCTAGTGAGGTTAAAAAACCTAGCTAGACTAGTTGACTATCTAATTAGATATTTCAAAAGAAACAGGCTGTGCAAATAGCAACCAAATCTGCTTCAACCATAAATGGGGTGTCAGGCGCTCTGTAGATCTACGTTCTGTAGATCTGCACCACTAAAGAATTTTAACACACCCGATTTAACAGAAGTCATTTCCAGTTTGCTGTGTGATAAGGGAAGTAAAAATTATCTGTAGAAAACTCAAAGACTTGAGTTTACCATTCTTGCTGCCAAGGGTAAAAGCATTTTGATTTAAAAGTCCACATCCATTGTGCTGGAAGTGGATACTCGTGTGACATAACTGATTCACATCTCTGCATAATGACGGGATATTGAACAAGGGCATGATAAAACGGTAAAAAATGTTTGTGTCTCTCTCTCTGATTAATTTATATAGAACAAAATGGAGTGGCGCATTCCCTCGGGAATTAGATGCAGCTTGTAATATGCGAGTGGCGTCCTTTCATGCTAAACCAGAAAAAGAGAAAAATCGATGCACCAGCAAGCAGGTTATATCCATTTATTCCCTGAGTGGAGCTAACAAATTAAATTCAGCTTCTGTTTTCATTTAGAATAACCCTTTTATTGTAAAGTGGAGCAGGGGAGTCATGGCGGTTAGTCACAGTCCATTCACAGCAATTACGGTACAAGCTCTACAGTTTGTTTTAAAAGGCTGCGGTAAAACTATACACATTATGTGAAAGGCTGCATTATCTGTGTATACACTATAAGTAAAAATGGTACTTCATGGGTTATTTCCATAATTATGGGCTCTTTTTCCTGCAGTGTGTCTTTACACATACACTGGTTCCTGGTGGAAATGTTTTAGAAACTCTAATGATGTTCTGCCTGATTAATTTATTATTTTTTAAATCCAATTTGGTCTGACCAGCCACAGAACACAGTCCAAGACTGTTAAACTGGTAGACCAAACACAAAGAAACTTACCAAGTTACCAAGCTACCAAGTTGTTTTTAGGAACACACAACAGTAAGGCAATTAGAAAATCCTTTTTTATTAGGTTAGAAAAGAAACAAGGGAGCTGGAAAATAATTTAGCAGCATAAACATGGTCTACCAGTTTAACCAGTTTGGCCTGTATTTTACCCCCTTAGTCAGATTAATAGTATTTTTCCATCAAGGCTGGCTGTTTTATTGTGATGGTAAAACTAAACTTAGAATCTTAATCCCTGAGCCCACAAAGCATCTTTTAACACCACACAAATTGGCTAATCTCTGGGACTCAGTTCCACTAGCCCCAGTAAAGCTCAGCTCTACCAGTGGTGTGGTAATACACATGAAAATAAAGGACAGTGATGTTTTTGTAAAAGCTCATCTCTACTGGATGGCACTCACTGAGGCGTAGAAAGAGCTGAGACAGAGCCGTGGCTGAGCTCATCATTCACTTCCAAAAAACTCCAGTCTGACATTCACTGTGACAGACACAATGGACTGCATGTGAATCTTATGAAAGTGGAATAGTGAGTCTCAGGAGGGCATGGAGTGGCTGAAAAAGAATTTAACAAGGGCTATGTTTGAAATTCAGCCCCCTTTTACAGATAATGACAGATCTTTTTTGAAAGTAATCATTCAACAGCTGTTTTCCTGTATTTCAGTTTCATTTCTTTTTGTTCTTTTTCTTGTCCTTTTTATACATTGAATCAAAATGGGTTTTTTATAGTGAAGAAATAGAAAAGATAGACAATTGAGCATATATATATATAAATATATATATATATATAAATATTCGGAGTTGTGCCCAAACGTTTGCATACCCCTTGGAGAATCTGCTAAATCTTAACACTGATAACAAAATAAGAATCCCATGTTTCCAGAGTTAAGAATTATATAGTTAAAGGTACTTTAAGTAAATTCAAGGATAAGACGTTTTAACTGACACATAAATTCATCTTCAACATTACACATCCTGTGAAGGCCTAGACTCAGTTGTATGCCTATATAGTTATGGTATACTGCAGCCTATCTGCAGGGTGTCACGGTACCACAAACATCTGTGGAAAGTGACTACCCTAGGAATACCACTGATCAAAATGAACACCTCCCACCATGAACACTCCATCTGCAAGGCCACCAGCATTGTGGATGACCCCCTTACCCCTCTCATAGGCTCTTTGCCCTCCTGCCATGTAGCAGAAGTTACGGGAGCATCTGTGCCACCAGCACCAGACTCCAAAACAGCTTGTCCCCTGAGGCAGTTCGACTACTCAACACACTCCCGCACCTGGACTAATCACCTGGACTAGTCAAGACCAAAAATATAAAACAATATCTCACCCTAAAATTATGACAGTATCACATGGACTGTATTATACCAACAGAGACAATGCACTCATCTCACACTGCTGTATATTTGCATTACCCTGTAGTATGTAGTCCTGCATAACATGCTATTGTATTGTGTGTAACACAAAGGTCCTGTAGTAATGACATTTTGTTGTATACAAGTTATAATGTGCAATGATGTACCACGTATAATGACATTCGATGTATATAAGTCATATAGAGAAATGGCAAGAAAAAATCCAATTGAACTGACTTGAATTAGTGGATCATTCTCACCACATTATTGACACTGACATAATAGTGGACGAGTATAGCTTATCAATAGCTCAACAATGAAGCTGTTAAGGATGAGCAATGTATTATATTTAAGGTCTCAATGATGGCATAAAAGAAATTATGTGGGGTAAAGTATCACACAGAGAGAGAGAGAGAGAGAGAGAGAGAGAGAGAGAAGAGAGAGAGAGAAGAGAGATGAGACTGAGTGAGATATTTAGCTGCATTCCAGCTGTCGATAATGCTCTCCTGACTTCATCCTGTGTTACCTAGAATTACCTGAACAGCTGTAACCCTTTCATTCAAACAAAAAACACAATGCGTGCTTAGTCTGTCTACTTTTTGTTTCCCCTCCAAAGGCATTTCTTTTGGCCAAAAATATATATTAAAGTAAATAATTCACCTTGGCCATGTGCAGTAAACCTACAACTGTATTTACTGTAATGCGTGCCTTGCTGTTGATTACTGCTGATGATGTGTTATGGATGTCTCGCAAAGTGGGCAGTAATGCACACTGAAAATTGTTCACTCTAGTCAACTGATATGACTGTCACTGACACTGGCAAGCAAAAAAATAATTTAAAAAAATCAGCCCTAGCTTTGCTTATTTATACCACTTTGTGTAAAAAACTGTATTTTTTTATTAAAACCATTGTTGGTGCTATTGTGCTTGGTTTCACAAAAGTCCAAAACAATCTTCTTTAGGACACTTATTGACAGCTGATAATCTGTAAATACCAAAATTTTTTTTACATTGGCTTATTTTTAATCTTGGAAATGACAGTGCAGCTTCTCCCTGCTAGCCCATTTATACCAGCAACCCCTGTGCACTGCTATGAGTGTATTGTACACAGCAGTATTTCTGGGGATATTTATCACTCAATGTTACTGATGGGTTGAGAATTAGACCCAAAATCTCCAGCAGTCCTGTGAACAGAAACAGTCACAGATGTAGGGCTTGAGGAGAATCAACACTGACTTTACATAGAGTAAGTACCATATAAGACATATTTGCAGAGTGCATCATGGTATGACACAGAGATGATGATAGACAGAGAAAAGAAAAAAAACATGTATGAGAGAGGCAGAAAGAAAAGAGAAACAGAAGGCCTTAAGTGTTGCCAGTAGTAGGAGTCGATCCAGAGTCAAGGTCAGTTATTCTCATACACGTCCTCTGAGTTATATCACATCTGTCCACTCTACTGCCCATCTGTAATTAATCTTAATAGCCAGTCCTTTATTTAATTCTCATTTACTGGTCAGTGAGAGTCACCAATAGTGACTAACTACAAAGTTAAACTTTGTGTTATTTGTAATGGGAAACTATTAAACTTGAGGTATGATTGCATTTGATGTTGCCCAGCTGTTCAGATTCTGATTAATGTTCTATAAAAATCCCAGCCAAATACAGGTACTTACCAATAAATGCAATCAGAATCCTCATTATGGCCCTGAATGTAGATATGTCCACTTCCTTTCTTTTTTCTAACTGAAAGAGGCAGAGAGAGCTAGAGAGAAGCTCTAAGAAATTATTGCACATCCGTACTTCCGTACTTCCGTAAGTAAATAGTAAGTTTAGCACCAGTTCCTTTCAGTTATGATGACAGTCTCTAAGGAACTAACCTAATCTCTGAGCATACACAAAACCACAATACAAATAACTCCTGAAAAAACTTTTATTTGTTTACTTCCAGTCTTTAAAAGGAACTGGTGCTAGTAGTTCCAGTCTTTAAAAGGAACCCTGACTATGAAGACTTGTAGGCCTTAACATGCAATAATTGCCCTTTCCTACTAAAATACATCATTACTTTAAAAATCCTTAATATTTAATACATAATTTTAACCTTACATAATTTTAGCCATTACGTGACATGCGCCATGCACTCTGAGTCGATGACGTAAAATGGTTACACTTGAGTACTCAAAAGAATTAGCAACTAGCCCCCACAGGAGGAAAAGAACACCACACTGTGCTGCTTTTGGCTGTAATTTTCTAGTTATTGTGTCCTGTGATACAGGGGAGACCTGTAGATATAATCAAAACCTCTTGTTAGTGCATTTTTTCTGCATATTAACATAACGTAAAGCTCCTGTAAAATTAGTGTACTTAAAGTAAAATTAAGGCTGTTCTTGAACCATTTGGAGTACATGCATGGTTTTGTTTTCTTCTGAAAGGTGGACTAAATATTTTTTACATAATTGGATTGTTTGACCTTTACCAGTGTAACAAGACAGGATTTTATGGATCAGTGGATTAGTATGAGGCTTTATATGAGGTGAGTTGCCTCTGTTTTGTAAGTGTTTGTTTGTATATCGGTGGTCTGACTGAGACACTGATTGAAGCTGCTGTTCTGATTGTATCTCAAAACGGTTTATATCAATCGAATCATGAGAATTGTAGCTTTCCAAATATATGAGTACTTTCGTACACACAGCAGCTGTATAGATAGCATAGATTTGCTCATAACATGGTGACCTTGCACTGGCTGTCGGAATTTTAACAGGATAAAGTATACAACTGCGAGATGGCTGATAATCTCTAAAATGATTGATATTAGAATACGTTTCATCATAAAAGATAGTTTAATCCATATGCTTACTACAACAAACGTTCTCGGTTGGCATAGACGTGCAGTTGCTACACAGACACCATCGATTTTGCCCCGCAGCAACAGCGGCCTACGAGTGCAAGGATTTTTATTACTGTTTTTAAAAACTGACATCTAGACTTACCCTGTCCAGGGTGTACCCCGCCTTGTGCCCGATGCTTCCTGGGATAGGCTCCAGGTTTCCCCGTGACCCTGAAA
>JANDJT010000041.1:20585080-20597679 GCA_024331685.1 Stegophilus panzeri
CCGATGCTTCCTGGGATAGGCTCCAGGTTTCCCCGTGACCCTGAAAAGGATTAAGCGGTATAGAAGATGGATGGATGAATGGATGGACATCTAGACTGTTTTTGTATAGCGGATTTATATAGCGGATGTCAGCGTTAATCTAATAAGCCATACAAGTCTTCATAGTCAGGGTTCCCTTTAACAAGGGGATAGGAGAGGGGCTTTTTAGCAGTGTTCTAGTAATAAAAGTATTGTAGGACTCTGCAAAGAAAGTTGAGGTTTGTCTAGGAGTTGTATTTGAACCAAGTCCCCAATTACAAAAGTCCTAACAGCCATTTGGATATACGACTTACATATTGAAATACATATATCCTTGCACCAGATACTCATTCATCAGTCATTCATCTTCAGTAGCCGCTTAATGCTGGGAAGGCCCAGAGTGGATGCAAGCATATCCTAAGAATGCTGGGCAAGAGTTGGGAATAAACCCTGGATGGGGCACCAATTTATCACAGGGCACATGCATTCACACACTCATTCACAATAAAGGGCAATTAATGGTCTCCTGTTCACCAACTGGCTCCACACAGGAATGGGCTTGATACAAGAGTTTATCCAGCAAATGCACCCACTGGATGAACCAGAGCTGCATCCTTTCACAGCTGTAATGAACTGATCTGGCCCTTGTAGTCTCTGCATGCACCGGACTGACTGCAATATGTGTCGGGAAGAAATCACTCCAGACAGACTGAGTATGAGGTGAATATGAAAGCTTATGAGGTTCAGAAATTCAGGCTGTGTACGCTGAAGGTTGAACAGTGCTGTGGACAGAGTTTAAACTAATGCATGCTGGGGAAAAGACTATGTGAAGGTCTGAGAAGGGGGGATGTGAAGATATGTGCAAGAGAACCATGAGAGGAAGAGGATGCTTGAATGATTCAGGAAGCCCAAAGTGGATAGGAGTCATGGCATTGGGGTTTACACCGGAATTTTAGCCTGAGTCTTTAGCTCAAGTGAAACTAATGGCACAGATGAACTAGTGTTCTGGGGACATAAACTAATTGGTCCAAAGCCTTCTGTTTACTCCAGATTTCAAAACATATTTTCATTTCAAAAACTAAAAACAGAAGACAGTGATTTTGAATCCCAACCATGCCATAGCCATCCATGGCCAAGAACCAAAGGTACAAAACTGGCTATGCTGTTTGGGTGGGAGTGATTACATACTCTCTTTGTCTTGTCAATCTCAGTAACACTAGGCAATCAAGGGCACCTGTGAGATCATGCATGAAGAAGAGGGTAGATAGCATTTTCCTCCAGGTGTGTAATGAAGCCTTGTAATGTTCAAAGATGATTTCAGATGATTTCAGTCTAGTATGTGCAGTATATCCATCTTCATTTTTCTTGTGTCACATCACAACAAGTTTGTGCTGATTTCCTCAAAATTAGGTCTTTGAGGTTCTTAAATTGGCTTATCCATCCCTCCATCCATCCATCACTTATCCTACACAGGGTCGTGGGAAGCCTGGAGCCTATCCCAGGGACCTCGGGGCATGAGGCGGGGGACACCCTGGATGGGGTGCCAATCCATTGCAGGCCACAATCGTGTACGGACTCACACCATGGACTATTTGGAAATGCCAATCAGCCTACAACACATGTCTTTGGACAGGGGAGAAAACTGGAGTGCCCACAGGAAACCACTGAAGCACGGGGAGAACATGAAAACTTCATGCACACAGACCAGAGGGAGGACTCGAACCCCCAACGCTGGAAGTGTGAGGCAAACATGCTAACCACTAAGGCACCATGCCCCCCTGGCTTAACCACTGATTGGTATACCGATCTATTAACTAGTAAACTGGCAACACAGACTAAGCTTTGACTTAAACTTGTTGTCTATATGATACCATATTGGTGTCTGTTTGGCAAGTGCAAAAATAACATCAATGATATTCTGAATTGAAAGGGAGCACAGTGGTTTAGCGGTTAGCAGGTTTGCCTAGCACCTATGAGGTGGGGAGTTCAAATCCTGCTTCCACCCTATGTGCATGGAGTCTGAATGTTCTCCCTGTGGTTCGGGGGTTTCCTCCGGGCACTCTGGTTTCCTCCCTCAGTCCAAAGACATGCGGTGTAGGCTGATTGGCATTTCCAAATTGCCCGTAGTGTGTGATTGTGCCCTGAGATGGGCTGGTCTTGTGCCCTGACTTCCCTCAGATAGGCTCCAGGCTTCCCCATGACCCCACATAGCATAAGCGGTAGGGAAAATGAAAAGATGCATATTCTGAATCGAAAGACAAAATCTGTTGAACTGAAATCTATAGGCAATGTACTCTTTGCCCAGCTTAAGCTTTCCCCTAGGTGACCCTTGCGTCATCACTTTTTCAAGCTTTTTGAGAAGACCGTAGCATAGAAAGAGGGATTTGTGTAACAGCCCCAGTTACATCAGCTAGATCCTTCAAAGCAAGCCAAACCCCTCACACCTGTGTGCATTACACGCATGAAACACGAATGAATGTCAGTGAGAAGAGAAAGCATGGAAGAGAGCAATAGCTTGCTGATGAGGAGAAGGAGAAGGAGGTCGGGGATGATGAGGAGGAGTAATTGTACCGGTCATGCAGATCATCAGTTCTTTGAGACAATAAACAATAAAACAATATCAAAACATTCGCATCCGCAAAGCCACCAGCATTGTGGATGACCCCACACACCCCTCACACAAATTCTTCACCCTCCTGCCGTCTGGAAAATACTGAAGCAGTCGGGCCCTCATGGCCAGACTGTGTAAAAACTTCTTCCCCCAAGCCATCAGATGCCTAAATACCCAGAGACTGGACTGACACACACCCACGTGCACACCCTGAACTGAACATCATCCCACTCCCATTGCAATATTTGCAAATTTCTGTACTGACTGTATTGGATTTTTTTCTGCTACTGTATTTATAAAAATATCATCTTTAATTTTCTGTCACTATTATACACTTTACCTGGCTAACTGCTATGTCCATTTGGCATAAGCTTATCTGCTGAATACTAAGTCCACTATAGCATGTTATGTTTACATTCACAGCATTTTTTAAATTATATTGTTATTCATTTGCACCTATTTATTTGCACTACCTGTTATATCAGACACTTCCACACTAGAACTGTGTACTGGTCGGTGCTACACTGTCACTGTGCCTATTGTCCTGTTTTAGTAGTTACTGTACAGTCTTGTGTTGTTTGCATATAAAAATGTGTAGGTCTTATTTAGTTCTGTGTCGTCTCATGTGGTTAGTGTATTGTTTAATGTAGCACCATGGTCCTGGAGTAACGTTGTTTCGTTTCACTGTGTACTGTACCAGCTGTATATGGTTGAAATGACAATAAAAACTACTAGATTTGACAAAATCAACAATAAAAACAGAAACACACAATTTCAAATGCCCTTCCAATGTAATTCAACCCAGAGTTCAATTAGTGTCAAGTATTTAGTGTCACGTTTACTCAGAAAATCTCTCACTGTCTGTCTCTCTGTCTGTCTCTGTCTCTCTTTCTCATTGCTGGTAATTGGAGTTCAGAGCTACACAGCAGCTTTGCTGCACAGCATGACAATAAGATTCATTTATTATTAGTGGTGTGTGTAATACACAAAGAGGAGTGTAGCATGTACATTAGTACTGCAAATCCTCTCAGCAGGCCTGGACACAGGGTTTATGAGTAATGAAGAGAAGGGTGAGCTGATGAATTGTTTCTGAGAAAGGGTCTGTACTTTGAACAGTAGATCGTTGTAAATGATTGTGTGTGTGTGTGTGTGTGTGTGTGTGTGTGTGTGTGTGTGTGTGTGCGTGCGCGTGCACCCGTTAATTATTGAGTTAGGATCTAACAGCGGCAGCTCGCACTGCGTAGCTCCTTAACAGCCTCAGCAGGCATCCACTTTGAGAAAACCAGACCACTGCATGCGTCACTGGGGGTCCGAACCTCCGTCAGTACCGGCTTTTTCTGCATGGCTGACACACACACACACACGCACACACACACACACAGTGAAATAAAAGGCAAAAACAACAACAACAAAAACAGATTTACAGTGACATTCAAGAGTATTTTGAATTGCTGTGTGTCTCTACATGTGTGTGTTGATTTTGCAGCATTTTGAGCTCCTGCTGTCTGAATTCATTATTAAACACCTCAAACCTAATTAAACAGGAATGGAAATATGCTGCTGCCTCTATTATATGAGAGTTTCTGAGCCTTTATGTTCCTCTGTCTGTGTGAGTTTGTGTGTGTGTGTGTGTGTGTGTGTGTGTGTGTGTGTGTGTGTGTGTCAGATGGCTCACTCCGACTCTGTAACTTGTAATTCCATTAATCTCTTCTCTGAGAGCATGAGCACATTCGGCACACACACATTTAGACTTCTTTGAAAGTATGTGTGTGTGTGTGTGTGTGCACAGTATTTTAGTAATTCATGTTATAGCATAGAGCTGTATGTAAAGTCATATGTGAGTGTGCATATGTATTTAGTACTTTGTTAGCATTTAGGACTCTGGTACAGTAGAACATTGAAATGCTCGTTCTCTTTGGTTGTTGGCTTGCTGTGATGCCTAAATGGCTCCCTTATATCACCACACCACCATGTAGTGAACCTTTGTCACCTTCATGAATACCATTTATATTCAGTTCTTATTTCAGAGTCAGACAACATTGATTTCTAGAGACTAGAGAACTGAAAATCTGAAGAAAAAAAAAACATGAACTTTTATATGTTATAACTCATATGTAACGTAACACTCAAATAGCTCTGTCTCAGTTTGCAACACTTTCCTCTTAAACCTTCTATTTCATTATTTTATCTTCAATAAGCGCTTTTATCCGGCTCAGGATCACGGTGGATCCAAAACCTATCCTTGAAACACTGCGTGCAAGGTAGGAATATGCCAGTCCATAGCAGGGCATCACACACACACACATTTACACCTAGGGGCAATTTAGTATAGCCAATCCACCTACCAGCATGTTTTGGGAAGATGGGAGGAAACCAGAGAGACCAGATAGGGACATGCACAGAAACTCCACACCATCTCAGGATCATGCCAGGGACCCTGGAGCTACAAGATAGCAATGCTACCCACTGATCTGCTGCTTTGTCTCAGTCTGTCCATATGATGATTACTCACACCTGTCCTATACTGTTGGTCTCATGATGGTGCATCACTCAGTGTATATCCTTCCATTTGTTTCGTTCTTTTCGTAGCAAATTCTTGCATTACTATCCATTACTGTGTTACTGTAATTCTGATACTTGTCTCTTATTGTACTGTAGTGCTGGGAATTTTCAGTAACTAGTTCCTTCTTCTCAGTGCCTAGTCATGTAGATTATGATTTTGACCTTTGCTTGACTGTGTTTTGTCCTTGAATATGGATCTGCCTAAATCAACCATGCCTGCCGGAATGTTGACCCCTGGTATGGACTCTGGCAAGATTGTTGTATAAACTCCAATAAAGCTTTTCAATTGCATCCAACCACCTATGGCGCACTGTTTAACTGACTTTGCCAGCCATGGATGCTGCATGCATTTGCAGAATGTTGCATAATCTCAGAATGAGAAAGACTTGACGATGGAAACATCAACAAGATATATAAGAAATAATATGTCTCATATTTGAAAATCTGATATCTTTTGCTTTACCTTTGGATCACCTGATCAATAAAGTCAAATGTTTTTATGCTGAGAAGCATCAATCAGACTAATGGGCAATAAAACCTTCAACAGAAGTACAAACTCCAGGGGGTTTACTTACAATAGAACATAATACTTGAGTTCTGTACTTTGTTTGCTGAATCAAGCTGCTTGAAATGTTCTCAGAGCTCTTGGGAAGGGCTTGTGAGTGGGTGAATACTGTACCTTGGGAGAGTACAGACCTCAATAAAGACAATCAATAAAGACCAATAAAGAACAGTAACGATTATATTAAACGATAAAGACCATATTGCATCAGAACATGCTGCAAGATGGACCAAACTGTGATTTTGATTTAAAATTCAGAGTCACATATTATTAAGTAGTCATGTCAAACATATTTGTTTGGAGTAATGTTTACTAAACTGTAATTATCTATTATTATGTTGAATATATTTAAGGCTATGTGAATTCAGAATGCAAAATGCAGAGATGCTACACAATACATGGAGCTTTGCTATGAGACTTAAGACATAGCCTATGCCCCCCAAAACAATATATTTGACAAATGATATGCTTTGCAACAAAAGATTAATGTTTATTTTTTTGCAATACAGCATATTACATACAAACATATATTACATTAATTGTTGTTTCATCCCCTACAATAGGCTTTGCAGAACATTATCATTAATTAAGTTAGTGGTCTTGTGATGTTTTTTTACTGTAACATTGCAGGGAAGAAGTGCCTAAATGTGATGTTTTATTAGCTCACCAACAAAATTCAGAGTCAATGCAAATAAATTTAAGCATATAATTATCCATTTTCATTAAACATTAGATGTAGAGCACCTGCTGGTCTGAGGCAGATTAATGAAAAGCTAGCCAATTATCCACAAAAATGGGTGTAATCATACCACACTTGAAAGCAAAAATACTCACACCATTTGGGCCATAAAGAAAATATATGTTTGTGATGGTAATAATACTGACCTTGTTCATGAAAAACCTGCTTTGCATTTCAGTGACTTGTTCTCAGTCAAGCTGTGAAAATTTGTCCAGGCATGTAAAGTGGGTGGGCAATTCAGATGAATGTGTAGAGAGATTAAAGCTGTAAAACAAATTTGACCAGAATTTACATTTTGTTCTATATTATTTAAGCAAAGATTTTAAGCTTGAGTTACTCATGATAGTCTGTTGAAACAACACTTATCATTTGTGTGTCATTAGAACTCAATAAAATAGCAATTACAAATAAAGAATCTAGCAATATCATAAAACTTGATTTCAGCAATATATATTGCTTTGTATTTTACTTCATGTGGTTTACGGTTCAGAGGATGAACAACCCAAAATAATAATAAAATTTTTTTACCTCTAACTATACATATAGTGAACTAACTAGCCTAACTAAAATAAAAAAAGAAACAAAAAAATACCATTTATTCCCTCACTACCTAGCTAACCCAAAACACCAAAGAAAACTGATTAAACATTAAATGGTGCCGAATTCCTACTACACACTATTTACAAGATAATATTTACAAAAAGGTGGTTATTGGTGTCTGTTATTTACAACATATATACAAGTAAAATGGTGCATGGAGCATGGTGGCTTATTGGTTAGTAGGTTTGCCTCGTACCTTTGGTGGTTGGGGCGTGGAGTTTGCATGTTCTCCCTGTGTTTCAGGGGTTTCCACCAGGTACTCCAGTTTTCTCCTTAGTCCAAAGACATGTGATGTAGGCTGAATGGAATTTCTAAACTGTCCATAGTGTGTGAATGGGTGTGTGATTATGTGCGAGGTTGTGCCCTGTGATGGGTTAGCACCTCGTCCATGGTTTCCCCTGCCTTATGCAGAGCTCCCTGGGATAGGTTCCAGGCTCCCCGTGACCCTGTGTAGGATAAGTAGTAAAGAAAATGGATTGATACAAACAAAACAAATGAATCCAAAGGGGCAAAGCAAAATCAAGTTCAACAATAGACAGAGGGTCATATTCATAAGAAATCAGCATACTTAGCAAAATTCACACAGGACAAGGCCCTAAAGGTTTTACTTTACATGCTTTAGGTAGAATTTCTTGTGATGTTCCCTCTTTGTGGATTCAGCTTCACCGTCCAATGCCCCTGTAGCCTCAATCTCATTTACCAAAAGCCTTTTAGATCTCTCTGCATTCCTCTGTATTAGACTGAATCTACATTTTATTCTGTCTTGGGCTCTGATTTTGCTCATGTCCATGGGTTTGTTTCAGTCTATGCTACTGTGTCAAAACCTGACTCTGATCAAGTATCTACTCCAGCCTCGTAATTGCTCAGAAAATGGCCATTTTGAATATCCTGAGGGATTTATCTAACCAATTTAAATAACTAGGTTTTTCACAGATGGCCAAATTTCCAGGCCTGATGTATCCACATTAAATTCCAATTAGACATTTAGTGACAATAAGTGCTTCACATTATTCACATCGTTTCTAGTTTAGTGTCTGTTTCCCTCAGTTTCATGTGTCCTGTTGAGGAACTAGTCATCACAGGCTTAAAATATTTGTGCTAATTATATCTATGCATAATTTCAAACTATCTTACATTTCAATTGTCGCAGTTCCTATGCTGTAACAAGCAAGAAGTCTGGAAGTGTGACTGGGCTCATGATAATCATGATTAACATCACTGTCCTTTTTTTACCTGGGACATGTGAGCTAACTCACCCCTTTCCCTGACCCCTAGCCTAATAGCCAGTGTAAGATATTGAATCACAGTGCCATTACCCAGCTATTATTCCTAGATGCTCAGCTTCCTTTTCACTTTTAAATTGCCAGTGGAGTGAAAAACAACATTTGGCCAAATTGTGTCTGAAAAGTCACTTACTTGACAATAATTTCTTGTTTAGCGAACTGTTGCATAAAAGCAATATCACACTCGCAACCATGAGGTTATACTGAATATCAGCATGGCCGTAGGTAATCACAGCCCTGCCAATATTCCGTATACCCACACGACAGTGAGTGCAATATTGCTTTTTGTTTGTGTGATATTGCTTAAATAAAGTACATTTTCATTCAAACAGCCGTGGCCTATTCCCAGTGTCTCTCTTCACCTATCCGGAAGAGGAACATATACCCGAAGACACATTTTCCAATTTATCTTAAGTTTGGCAGTACATCAGAGAATACAGGTCTCACAACAATGTCAGAGAAGAGCATTAAATGTTATAATGCACCTCTCTACTGATATGCAGTGTTTTTTTTTTTTTATTATTATTTACTTTTGTTCCTTAAGGAACCATGAATGTCATCACATTGCAGGGCAGTCCATATGCAATATACATGACAATATACATGACAGTCCATATGCAATATACATGACAAAAAAATATACTGTACACAAACACAAACACACACACACACACACACACACACACACTCTGTTAGAAGGGGACAGCCTTTCTATTAAGTGTCACCAGAGCTGTGAGCTGAATGAGCCTCTTGGATGAGAGTCGCTGTTAACACATCTCAGTGTATTACTCACACTGCTGTGTGTGTGATTGTGTGTGTCAGTGAGAGAGAGGCATTTGGTGTATAAGAAAATGATTAAACACAGGAGCATGTATGCGTGTGTGTGTGTGTGTGTGTGTGTGTGTGTGTGTGTGTGTGTGTGTGAGTGTGTCATCAAATTGCGTGTGCAATTTGGACAGTAGGGATGGTGGAGAAAAACAGTATCAGGTACATAATCCATCTACAAGCTTCAAGCTTCACAGCCACTAGACTCAGTCCTGTAGCAGTGATGCAATCAGTCTTCAGCATCAAATCTCATCCAGAGCCATCGCTTCGGGATATTCGCCCTCTATCTTTCTATTCATTCTTCTTTTCTCTCTTCTCTTATGGATTTCACTACCACATTTATCTAATAAATCATTTATTTTCTCGAATGATAAAAGTGCATGACTACTGCCGCAATAACTACACTGAAAAAAAAAAAAAAAAGGGTTTTAACCACCAGTTATTTATTTATTTTTTATATAATACATCACTCTTGAATTGTTGATTGTTCAGAAAGTGTTAATTAATATTCTCTAACAGCAGCTTTGACACTAGTATCGGCTGCAGTTCACATGGCCTTGTACCATGGACATAACCTAAGACAGATCATTAAACATATTGAAAAATTATCATTGATGTGGCGGATTTTTCTGTAAGGAGACTTTTGTTTAACATTTATGGAAAGAGTCTCCAGTGTTCGCGCTTTCTAACAAGTTCCTTTCCTTTACATTTTCCATCATGAAGGACATAGAGATTTGTGTTTCTCAGTGATATGCTCCATTTCTGTGACTTATTAACTTCAAGAGCAAACCAGTTACTACATTTCCCATCCTGCACTGCAGCCTACAAACATGGCGGCCTACAAACATGCAACCCCCCCCCACACACACGCACACATTCACCTTCTCCAGAATTCTAATCACACACACCTGTTGCCAATCTCACACTCACTCAATCCACGCTATATAAGAGACTTTTTGAACACCATGACTGGGCGAAATATTGAGTGTTATCACAATACCAAGCAGTTGTACCTTGTTCCTTATTTAGTTTCATGTTCTTTGACCTTGTTTCTCAAGTTGATTCTCGTTCTTGATTCTAGTCTTGCCCAGTTTATGCCTGTTTGCCAATCGCCTGACCCATTGCCTGTTTCTTGACCTCGCCATTGTCTCATCTTTTGGAATTGTCTGCCTGTCTCTCTCTAAATAAACTCTTATCTGCACTTGGATCCGTCCTAACCTTCATTACGTGGATAACGTGACAAAGAGATAGCGAGGGAACAACTGTTTATAACTGCTTTAAAATATTAAATGGAACTATAGACATATAAAAATATATATGTTGTTCTTTAGTACATAAAATTCTAACATGTTGGGAAATTGCTGTGGTACAAGAGAAATAAAACACTTAGATGTGTTGTAGGAAAAAAATCAACGCTGGTGTGCATTGGATCATATCACATCACAGAAGTGATAAACAGTTGTTCCCTCGCTATCTCTTGAAGCTAATAACTCACAGAAATGGAGCATATTACTGATAAACAACAATCAGTATTTTTTTAATTCACCAAACCGAGCAACATTACTGAATATTTCATACACAACCTTAATTACTGTACGTGTTTTTTTTTGTAATTATACTATAATGAATACAAAAAGAAACAACACCACAAATAAAAGGCTTGGCAAGACTGCTTTAGGACATTTGTTGCAGAAGCAAACATTTAGCAGTGAAGAGGGTATTGTTTGGGGAAAAATGACAGTAAATCTGTGGCAAATCCAAAACCTAGTCACCAAGCAATCTCATTCAGAGAGAAATATTTTGGATAGATTATTGTATGGTGACTTTATTTCCTGGCTTCAGGAACAAACATGGTTAAAATTTCATCACAAGTCTCACAGTACCATATGATTTCTCATCTTTTTTCCTTACAGTACCTCACTGTTTCACTGCCGAAATTGGATCAATCTCCAGTCTGTGAAAGATGATTTAGGGGAATGAAAAGGAAATAAGACAGGAAGAGAATGACAACTAAAATAAGACAAGGAAAGGGGTCAGTTAAGAGACAAACAGATTATGCGACAAATATATCATATACTGTACTGTAAGTGCCATATATATATATATATATATAATACAATGTATATAAATCCTACTTTTGTCACAGAAATGAACATATGCTGTAAAGTTGAAGACTAGTGAAATTGTATTATGCAATAATTACTAGGAATTACTGAACTACAGTAATTATCTACACTTCATTGTGTGCTTTAAGTGCACAGTTAGTGTGATCAAGATATGGGCCTTTTCCAGTCAGATCTAGATTTTTTCCAATGGAATGAGTATTTAGTCCCTTGGCTAAAGTTTTGCAAACACATTATTTTTAAAAGGTATGGTTATGACACCATTGATCTAAAAACACTGTTGCAGATTCTATAATCCCAGAACTCTGGGTCCCAAGTGTGAGGGGAAGAAACCACCAATAACAGTGGATATAAAAAGAGTCTACACACCCCTTTCAAATTGTAGTATTTTGTGATGTAATGAAACCAAGTTCAGTCATGTCAGATGTTCCCTTTCAAAGGGAACTTCAATGTTGCGCTTAGCATAACAGTATAGGAGCGCCCTTGCGTGCGTGACCGGTATCTGAAGCTTGTGTTAATCATGCCTCTATTTATAGGCCTGCCATGATCAGGTGACGTGGCAATTAAGCGCAGTGCATGATATATGTATGGCACCTGTGAACCACGCCGCCAGCCTTATTATCTTCAGCAAGACTGCATGTCTGTTGTTTGTGTGACAAAAGACGCTTCATTTCTACTCTTATTTTCTCAAAATCTCCAAACTTTTCTATCCCTTTTTAAAACAGAAAAGAAAAGAGAAAGAAAGAATGAGTGAGAAAGAATTCACAAAGTGTGTTATGCCTTGCTCCCATTTCATCAAGGGAGGAGACAGACACGCTTTCTGTGTGAAGTGTTTGGGCGTAGTGCATGCGACAGCAGCCCTCGAGAGGTCTGTCTGTCAGCATTGTGAACATTTCACAATTAGGCATCTCCGCTCTCAGCTCGCTCTCTTCTTGTCCGAAGGGAGTTGGGTTTCAGAGCCTCGCGGATCTGGGCTGGCCGCTGCCGAGGCAGCCAGCCGGCTAAGGTTGTGGGGTTCTTGTATGAATTTGGAAGAGGAGCCGGAGACGAGCGCTGCTCTATCTCTTGCTCTGTCTTCCAGGTCCGGCTCTCCACCGGACTCTGGAGCTCGTGTCGCGACTCCTCCTTCCCCTGTGGAAAGCCAAAACACCCTCGCTGACTCTGAGGAGTCGGTAGAGGGTGCCATTGCACCAAAAATTGACAGCAGCTCTCAAGCATATAAGGAGCTGCTTGAGGTGATTACTAGGGCAGTTGAAAAGTTGAATATAGACTGGCC
>JANDJT010000041.1:20597779-20610872 GCA_024331685.1 Stegophilus panzeri
AATTGCCACATCACCTGATCATGGCAGGCCTATAAGTAGAGGCATGATTTTACACAAGCTTCAGATACCGGTCACGCACGCAAGGGCGCTCCCATACTGTTATGCTAAGCGCAATGTCTCGTTCCCTTCTCAGGGAACAGGGTTACATATGTAACCCAGACATTTTTCCACCTTTAATGGGATCTGTCCATCCATCCATCCACCTTCTATACTGCTTTATCCTTTTCAGGGTCACGGGAAACCTGGAGCCTATCCCAGGGGGCATCGGGCACAAGGTGGGGTACACCCTGGAAAGGGTGCCAATCCATCGCAGGGCACACAATATACCAACAAAATTCAAGTGAAAAACAAATAGAAATGTTTTATGGCAAAAGAAAAAGATACTCAACTAATACTTTCTTAAAACACCCTTTGCTTCTAATACAGCTCTGTATTTTGAATAAGAGTCTACCAACTTAATGCATCAAAATTGATTTTATTCCATTCTTCCTTGCAAAAATTCTACATATCTAGCTATCCAATTGACAGAGGATCTCATACGTATAGCATTCTTCAAGTCATTCCAGAGGTTTTTGATAGGATTCGGATCTGGACTGAGCCATTCCAAAACATTGATGATCTTCTTCTGAAGCTATTCTTTTGACTTTGATTTGTCTTTTGGGTCATTATCATGCTGGAAGGTGAAATGTTTTCTTCATCTTGAGCCAACATATGCCTGCAGGTGACAAAATAAATTGGTATTTGGAGCTATCCATGATTATAGCCCAGCTGAAGAGAAGCAGCCCCATAGCTTGATGCGGTCACCAACATGCTTTACCATGGGTATGGTGTTCTTTGGGTGATAAGCAATTATGCCCATAAGGTCTTGTCAGACCATAAATCATTTTGCCACATGGTTTGGGGTGATTTAGGCAGGCTCAGATTTTTTTTTTTTAAATTATAAATGGCTTCCATCTATCGACCCTATCCCATAGCACAGACATGTGAAGAATAGAAGAGATTGTTGTCACACTACTTGCCAGATATTCCTGTAGCTCCTTTAGTGTTGCTGTAGGTCTCTTGGCTGCCTTCCTGATAAGTTTTCTTCTTGTAATTTTGGAGGGATGTCACTGGGCAATGTCACTGTGGTGTCCCATTTTCTCTACTTCTTGATGATGGGCTTCACTGTGTTCCATGGTACATCTAATGTTTTGCAAATTATTTTGTACCCCTCTCATGATCAATACCATTTTGACAATTAGATCCCATACATGCTTTATAAGCTCTTTGCAGACCATGTCTTCAGCATTCAGATGAAACTGGTGTTGCTTACTTTATCATGTTAAAGGTGGAAAAAAGATAAGACATGATTTATCTTGGCTTCATTTTTTAGATCACAAAAAACTGCATATTTAACAGGAGTAACTTTTTATATACACTATATTATTAAAAAAAAATAGAAAAACATGTACAGAGTGAGGAAGACATATATAGATGATGGTGATGGATAAAATTTGGTGCAATTGCCAATATTGGAGTTCTCCCACCTATCTAACTACACTCTTAACCTGGAGACCTTGGATTCAATTAAAATATCTAAGTATTTCAACTTCAACTTGAAAATCATGTCCACTGACTGTTTTAAAAAATAGAACATCCTTTTCAATCCTGCTCACACAATACGTGGTCTCACAAAGCACACATACAAACACATTTTAATCAAAATGTATACACAACATCTTTTAAGGCAAAAGTAAACTATGCAAGTATATATTTAAGATTGCATTTATCTGTGCTTACAGACAAACCTATACACGTTCACTCGCGCAAGAACAAAAGCTTCAGTCAAGCACAGAATTTTTAAATAAAACCTTTTGACAAAAACAAGACAGAACCCCACTGGTCTCAACAAGTATGAAAACTGTGTTGTGAATGTCTGGCCTTATATCCGTTGTTAATCATGGTCAACAATCCACATTTATTATATATTATCACACTTCCAGCTACTCCAGAGACCAGCTATAGAAAGACAGCCTAATTGATTATACTGGTGAAATAAGATGAGGAAATTTGAATTACTAAATGATTATGACAGTGTGCAGAGATAACTGAGAATTAGAGAGTTATTCACTGCTTCCTTAGTTTCAGTACCAGATAATCTAATGTAGATGCTCAAGACATTTGCTGTTTTTACAAGCTGACCTGTCACAAACCGTCTGTGTCCACCACTGATTGCAGTCAGCAGACAGGTGTCCCTTTGAGCTGCGGTTAACACAAACATTGACTCCAATCGCAGTGACAACCATCGCTCTGCCTCGAGTGCTGCTTCTCCTTTTGCCAACAATTAAGAGCAGAGCAGAATTAAACTGCTATTTCTCTGATTGTGGCCCCATCATCATTAAAATGAAGCGTCGACCTGTGCCAAAATGCCAAATGAATTTGAGGCTTGGGATCCCGAAATCTATTCTTTCACTGAACTGCATTTTCAGTGTGACCCATCAACATGACAGTCGAATTATATATTACATAATTAAAATATATTGAATCAAAGAGCCTGCACTAACTTGTTAGCATTAAAAGGGTTTCCCTGTCCCTCTAGGATTTTGCAATTTAGCAAATTTCACAGAAATTAACGCTAAATCAAGCACACTCTGCAATACTTGGAGGAGCTTGTACTTTTTCAAAAGTACATCCCTACACTGGTTTGAGGCATTGTTGAAAAAATAAGATCATTTCATGGAAGGGGTATGATAAAAGGTTGATGATTGCTTGTTGCAATGTCCGTCAAATGGCCTTTATCTGAGAAAATGTGGCTCTTGGCAACATTTTGTATAAACAAAATACCAAACACTCTAGTGAATGCATGCATGACTAGTAGGCAGGATATGGGAAAACAGAGCTATTTTCCTAATTGCATCCCCTGCACATTATGCAAAATATTGTTCTATGGTTGGTCATTTCAGCAATTCCAAAAAGTAAGCACCCTATGTTGAGTGAAGAACCTAGCAAACATTTAAGCAATAGCCCATGTATTAATTTGGATCTAAATAGTAAAAACTAGCCATAGATCAGCACGCTTACTCCATGAAGGTTTGATAACTGTGGGCTCAGCTATATAAAAGCTCATGATGAAGTGACTAAACCTTTGAACATTCAATAGGTTAATAAATGTCTCAGTTCCAATTAAAGTTTTAAATATGATAAATTGAACACAGCTGAATGAATGTTCTTTTTATACCCATGTACTTCAGAGTATGTAATGCATTATCAATTCATTTGTAAAATATGACAGGTTTAACAGTAAAGCCAGTGAAACTGGTGGTACTTTGCAGTTAAGTGTCATATATACTACGCGAAGCTCTAGTCCATTTGCCAGACATGTGTAAATCAACTCTGCTGAATTTGTTCAATGGATATGTGTAAAACAGCTCTATGAAATGTGAAAAGTCTGCCCTGTGTTCCAGGGTCGCTTCTCTAAGGCTTCCAGCAAAGTGGCCTGAGAGCACAGGTTTCAGAATCAGGAAAACAGCATGGCCATAAGCCATTTTCATGTTCCCATATTAACCAGAAAGGCTCTGTGGGCCTTATGCAAGCCCTAGTATTTCAACCTCCTTCCTTCTGGCCGCATGTATAGACTACCCATGTTCAGAAAGGCCAGCTATGGTACAGTAGGAGTTCTGTTCCTATGGCTATACGAGCGTTAGACACATAGGTAATCAGCCATTGTGATGCCATCTTATGCTCTGGCATTTGTTGTATGATCCTGATGGTTTTCTATGTCCCCTTCTCCCCTCTATGTCTGTGATTGTTTTGATGATTAATATGTATGGTGTTATGTTTTTTACGCACCCACAGTGGAAACAAATTTCCTCTTTGAGGACAAATAAAATTATTTATCTAGACAGCGAGTCACACACTTAGGCCCATAGCAAGTACCTGAGTACTCCCCCTCCACTAAGTGGTCCCAGAGAGTACATCCATGAAGGGCAGGAAAACCTTACCCAAACCAATTGGGTTCTACTCGACACACTTTCTCTTTCAGAAAAAGAATGGTGATTATGTTTGATTCTAAACAGAGGGCTCAACTAGTTCCTAAAAGAACCCCCTATTTCCATATGCTTATCCACATGCCATAAGGGTTTCGGATATATTTCATGCCATGCATCCACAGGATTGGTTCACTTTGGTGAGACTGTACAATGCCTATTTTCATGTTCCCATACCCCAAAACAAAGATTCTTTTTGAAATTTGCCTTCCAAGGACATGTCTTCCAGTTCAAGGTTTACCTTCCATCCTCTGTTTGTCCACTGGTATTTTCAAGATCTAAGTGGCCATGTCTTACCTGATGACCAGAGACATTATTATTTGGCCATTCACCCTCCTCACACAAATTAATCCACACAATTAATCAGACTGAATTCTATCTGATCTTCAGATTTTTCTCGCTGGTGTTGCCATGTACTGGTCCATTCAGATGTTGTCACTATCAAATATATCAATTATTAAGGCAGCATTGTTAAGGTTGGATGGCTCTCTTCAGCTTGTATGGAAGCACATTAAGTTGGCCCACACTTAGCCTCATGGAAACATAAACCCAGGAGAGTGGCATCTGCTCCTATAAGTGGTGTCCCAAATACAAGAAAGGTTTGACAAGGCTCATATGGACCTCTTTGCAGATGCCAAGTCAGCTCGTTGCTGATCATGCTACTTCCAGGCAAAGCCGGACAACCTGTACTAGCCCACGTCTGACCTCACACACTGCTGTGTGCCTTTCAGCCTCTACTGATGATTCTGATCTCGATGCACAGAATTCAGCAACCAGGCCACAGTCCTATTTGGCTGGTAAGATTGTTGGTTACCAGTGCTACTTTTGTTAGTGGTCAGAACACCTTGGTGATTTCCTCCTCAAGCAGATATGCAATCCCAAATGAACAGAAAGATTTTCGTCCCCCAGCCAGCTTACATCTACCTGCACAAGGACTGCAACCTATCAGTCAAAGAAACACTCTTTAATGCTAGAGCCACTAGTACACAGGCCTTGTATGCCCTTAGATGGAAACACTCAAATCTGATGCACTGCTCAATCCCCAAAATACTTCTTTAGGGACTGCTAGACAGTAGCAAGTCCCAACTGACTGTACATTAAGTGTATAGAGTAGCCTCTGCAGTGTGTCACAGCACCATGTAATGCATGGGGGGCCATCTTGAAGCTCAAACTTATGACCTTCTGAAAAGGGAAAGGCACATCTGTACACCAGGATTCCCCAAGAGCTTGACATGGGATCATGCCTTATGGTAGAATTCCATAAGGCCCTGTCTTACAAGTCCATGCAAGATGCTAAACTGAAATGAGTGTCTTTAAAGACACACTAACCATAGATTAGAGACAAGTGTGAAAACTGCCCACCAGCTGCTTCTGAATGCTTTTCATCTCCATTCAAAACAGGAAAAGTGTATGACTGCACTTTGTCTGGTAGCCTTGTCTCACTGCTAACATATAAAGCTGCAGGATTGTTCTCCTCCTAGTGCAACGGCAAATGTAATCTTAAATTGAATTACTCAAGGAAACGATTAAATGGTGTAATTTAGCTATCCTCCATGCCTTTGAGTAACTGCTTGCCACATCAAATACAACTGTTTATTATAATGGTTATACTGAAATCTCAGTGGCACTCAGGGTCAAATCAGAATATTTTTTAACTTGAGTGCAAAATGCAAGTGGTGTGAAACATCTGGGGCAGTGGTGGCTTGGTGGCTAAGGCTCTGGGTTACTGATCGGAAGGTCGGGGATTCAAGCCCTAGCACTGCCAGGCCTTGGGTTACTGACTGGAAGGTCACTGCCATGCTGCCACTGTTGGGTCCTTGAGCAAGACCCTTAACTCTCTCTGCTCCAGGGGCGCTGTATCATGGCTGACCCTGCACTCTGACCCCAACTTCCTAACATTCTGGGGTATGCGAAAAGAATTTCACTGTACTGTATGTGATCAATAAAGACTCATTATCATTAGGTAGGTAATATGCTTGGCTGATGAAAAGCAATAATATCACTCAACAACTGTAGAAAAAAAAAAAAAAAAATCAGTTACTGACATCCATTTAAACCCCCAGTTTTTACATGATCAGAAGAGCATTGATTCATTTTGATCAAAGTTCTAAACATTTTTGTAGTTATGTTGCACTTTTAAGCATGTTCTCATTCTCTCTTTAGCCCAAGGTGGACACTGACATGTTAACTACAACACCATTAAATATTAAATGTCTAATTCCATTAGGCCTTTGACTGGGACATTCACAATGTAGTGGCTTCAGGCGGTGTGCTCTTTTTCTTGTGTAACATATGTTTGTTCAAAAAGTTAAATGGCTAAAACATACATATTCTGCAACAAAGGTTCATTTCAATTTTCAATTAATATTGTATATGTATAACTATGTTAGAGTCTACAAATTATTTTGTATACAACTTTAATTTGCAAACTACATTTGGCTGCTGTTAATGAACCATCTGTTTCTTCTTCTCAACTAGCTCATCTTTTCAAACAGCATTAAGTAACCTAATCATAAATGATGGAATGCTAATTAAACAAACAGTCATGTTAATATTGCTCACTGTCTTAAGTGGTATTTGCTATGTGTATGTCATCCAAAGTGCACTCTCTCCTACACTAATTGCAGTGATGCCCATAGCAATTGGCTGTTCCTGGACAAAAATCCTAAAAACTCTAAAGCAAGTCTTTGTTTGTCTATAATAGGTTTAAAAGTATTTATTGGTAGCTAACTGAAAGGAAGCAGAGAAAAACACAATGACCATATGAAACTCAGTTTTGGGGATATAAGCACAATATGGAGGAATCAGTATTTTGTGTGTATATCTTTTCATGTTTCTTAAGAATAGAAGGTTGTGTTGTGGGGGTGTATGGACAAGAGTTAAACAGTCCTTTGACTCTCGGCATGATTTAAATCACAGGAGCAAATTTAAATCAAGAAAGCATGTGCTGGAGGAAGCAGAAGGTGGAAAGCTTCCAGAACATTCTTTGGCGAATGACACAAAAGGGATAACAAAAGGGAATGCAGAAAAGGGATAACAATGGGGTTGAAGGAAAATAAACATGCTGTGTGCTTCATTACCTGCCAAGAGAATGACTAGAGAGAGGAACATACAAATCCCTTCTGAAAAGCAGGAGCTTACACAAGCAAAGCTGCTCACCAGCATTATGTCAGTTGTTTGTTGGTTGCAAGAAAACAACCAGAGTCTCAAACACAAGGTGACTGGAGTTCACATTGGACAATCCCAGATGCCCTACTTCTGGTTAGAGTTCTCATCACTCACTGCTGATGAGGTTGGCACTACATGTACAGCCTAAAGATCAACATTTCTGTGGATAGTACTGTACCAGACTGAAGCCATAAACATGGCTGTGGCTGTTCATCCTTGGATAGCCTACTGTAGGACTGCAATTGCTACAAACAAACAATTTTGTAATCAAGTGATTGAACAGTTGATAAGCAACAAAATAGACCTAAAGTTAAAACTTTAATGAATTCAGAAATGACTGATGCTGATTCATAAGTTGCTCATTAGTTCCTGGTTACACAATTGCACTTTTTGACTGTATAGAGTACACTTATAGAAGGGAAATTATTGATAAAAATCACACTGATGTCACCCAGATGAGGATGGGTTCCTTTCTGAGTCTGCTACATGTTGCTTATGTCCATTGTTAAAAGTGCTATACAAATAAAATAGAATTGAACAAGAGTCAAACAAACTCCAGCAGACAGAGCAATATCAGACATGCAAAGTATATATTTTTTTATAACAGTAAGACTTGGTATTGCAAGGGGGAAAAAAACATAATAAACCCATATGATATACTGGACCTTGCATTATGAAAGCATGGCAAAAGATCATATTAAGTTTTAGCTGTAAAAAACACCCAACCAACCCTTAATTTGTTGAAGTGACCTCCATTGCTACCAGATGCAGTGTGTTCAGTTTGCTTCCTGAATGAATACAGCCATATAATACTGATATATTCTACATAACAGCACAGCATACTCTCTCAGACATATCCCCCATATATGCTCTTTTATACATTCTGCTGTTAACCTCAAAAGAAGAATTAATTTACCCAAATCAGGTGATCTGATCCAACAGCAATCAGCCAATCGTGTGTAGTAATACAGATCCTTGGCCTTTTGTCATTTTAATCAGATTTGGCCTTTAATCAGATTATTTGTTTAAAAACTCAAGAGCATAATATTCAAGGACAGTATAGGTAAAACCCCATATGAACCATTTAGCTAGCTAACTAAGTCCACAGATCCAGTTATAGCTACATGAATTTGTGTTACCTTTTCTAAACTGTTATGCACCATGCACCACATTACAAGCATTAACTGAAACTGGAAGTATGTTGACAATTGTCGTGTTGCTAGAGCAGCAAGTTGTTAAGTGGTTTACTTAAGGAAGCATAACATTTGGTGAATTATTTAGGAAAAGAAAAAAAAAGAGCTGATGTAAAGGAGACTAAAAAGGATCATTAGAATTTTCAGATATTTCAACATAATCAGGCATGCAATGGTCAGTAAACAAATAATCACAGCAAGTATAAGCAAAAAAAAAAAATCTATTCAGAATGTGAATCATTAAACAAGACGGAACCAAGAGTAAAAACACCCAGAAAGGATATGGTAAGACTTCACAAAGACACTGAAGTTTGCAAGGGTTTATATGTACATGACTGAAGCAGGAAGTGAAACCAGATATGAATAAGGAACTGTGTTGGTATTCAGGAGACAGTGACCTCTGCTGGTGGGGAGGGGTATCGATCCACCAATCCATTTTCTATAACAGCGTTTCCCAACTTTTTTTTTCAATCACGGCACCTTTTGGAAATTTTCATAAATTTGTGGAAAACTACACAAACAGTAATGCTAGACAGCGTTAAGCCTGGTTTATATTGCATCCGCAATAGCGTGAGGGAGCGTGCAACAAAAATTACGTCATCGTGGAGTGGGTGGTCGAGCGCTTTGAGTGCGCGAGGCCTCATTCCGCATGGCAGTTTCCACGGCATTTTTTGTAACTTTCCGCACGGCCCTGCATCCGAAAATTAATGACTTCGAGGCAAGTCTTGTTGACAGGTACGATTGTACAGGCATCTCTATGATCCATCCATGCAGGACCATAGAGAGAGCTAGATGGCACAAAATTCATGGAAAGTTTTTTTTTTTTTTTTTTTTTTTTTTTAAGTAGTGATTTCGAATTGCTTTGTACATACTGCTGAAAGAATAAAGCCAAAACTGAAAGTTTTTTGGGTCACTACACTACACCTTTATACAGCGATTAAACCTCATTCTTTTGTCTCTATACATGGACATGATTACACTGATGAGTGGCCATACAGCATGATCATTCTGTAGTATCTTTCTTTTGTCTCTACACATAAAGAGACATTTACACTGATGGGTGAACAATCATCTGATTTTGAAAATGTGAGAGATGACATTTGCAGGAAGCTGCCAGTTTTTGCTTACGTCTACAATAATTGCTAACATTTACAAAATGAGTCTACAATAAATAATAAATCTATTTAATGAAAGCAAAGGTCCATGTTTAATAAAAATCTTAATGAAATGGATAAAATAAAATTGGTTCAATTTAGTTTTATACATGTTCTCATATTTATAGTTATATTTTGTTGTAATGTGATGAGTGATAATCTCAAGGTTTACTGGGACTTTATATTAGTCCTATATGATTCTTTGCTCTTTTTTTCATACTGGGGGTTTTAGTGAAGCTTACTGAAAACAAACATCGACAACAACAAACAACAATTCCTCCTCAGCATTCAGCAACTCCACGCGAGATGCCATTTTTTAAAACGTTGCTATGGTTGTTCCAACAAACTACTTCTTCTCTCAGCTACTTCCTGTTGGTTTATAGGACGATTACTCTGAGTCGCCCCCTTTCGTCTCAAAGACTATTACAATGGCGAGAGTGTCAAATATAAACGCCTCGTCCATTTGGGGAGGTGTACGCGCAGTCACTGGAGTCTTGCGCTGTTTAGCCAGGCGGAAGTATAAACAAGACTTTAGCTTCATGAGTATGAAGTTGATGGTCCAGAAGCATCTGGAGCTTTTCTTTTAAGAAATTTGTCCATATTCTTTTGCACTACACACGCAACGTCACACGTTAATTATTAGGATAAAAAACATGCATACGTTACGCATACTGATGTTGCGTGCTGCTGACATGTCAGCGAGGGGGGGTCGAGTGGGAGGAAATTATTATTTTTTTAATATATATATTTTTATTATTATATTATGCATGTGTGTGTCTGTCTTATTATTTCTGTGTCTGTGTTATTATTTCAGACATCAGATATTTCTCATATATATTAAATATCACACACATTTTAGCTTTTTAGAAACATTTGAAGGATTTTTACATGGCACCCCTGCTCTCATCAGTGCCGCGGCACCCCGGTTGGGAAACACTGATCTATAGGACTTAAGCTGGGCAGCCCTGCTGCATACCAATCCGGTCAGTCTTTGTCCTCTTTTGGTACCAGTCTGAGATGTCCTTTCCATCCATCCATTTTCTATACAGCTTATCCTTCAGGGTCACGGGGAATCTGGAGCCTATCCCAGGGAGCATGGGGCACACCCTGAACGGGATGCCAATACATCACACACCCATTCACACACTACGGACATTTTGTACATGCCAATCAGCCTACCATGCATGTTTTTGGACTGGGGAAGGAAACTGGAGTACCCGGAGGAAACCCCTGCAGCATGGGGAGAACATGCAAACTCTGCACACACAGGGCAGCAGCGGGAATCGAACCCCCAACCCTGAAGGTGTGAGGTGGACGGTGGGAGGGGTATCTTTGAGAGTATTTGTGACAATTATTTTTTGTTAAAAAATGATGACCAATGTTATTTATTAATTATAAAAACATTAGGCACATAGGTCATCTTCACAGGAGCTGGAGTCCAGGGCTTCAAGAGTGTCCTTGTGAACATCAAAAAAAGAAAAAAAATGGCTGCGATAAAGTATTATTTTCTAATCATAATTGTACACATGAGAAAAATGATCTGCTTTAACTTTCTGTAAACCAGGATTATATGATAATGTAATATTGAAGGGTATAAAGAATAACATCAACCTGCACTCACTTGTTCTATTTGCAGATTTAATGTATTGCATTAAATTTTAACAATCTGAGCTCTCTCTAGACCCTGCCTTTACTTCTCTAAAGCCGCCTTTACCGCTTGTAATTTTTTGTTGTCTGTGTTGTAGTTTTGCTCTTTAAAAAAAAAAATTGGATACACTCACAGGGGGACTATTTTGTCTTTCCAAGCACTGATGCTATTTCAACTTCAGACATGTCCACCTTGATGATAAATTGGAGGGTAGGCTCATGATACCTGAGTAGTGGAGCAGTGGTAAGATGTTTTTCAAAGATCGTAATGCTTGAATGGCAGTCTGAGATCAGTCTAGTTTGTGAGGCCATGCTTTGTGGAGAAAAGTCACAGTAACATCAATTACATTATCATGTCTGGGCAGCATTTAGTCCTTAAAACCCTGAACTCCTTCTTTAACACACACTGAACAATTCACATTGGTGTTCCATTAATAGTGAGTGATTTTGAGTGGGATAATTATAGAGAGAAAAATAAATTAGATAATGTCTAGCCCAATAATACAGTATCTTAGAACATCTGCCAATAAACAATGTGACATTCTCTTCTTGATTGATCAAAGAAGAGAAAGAAAGAGAGAGCACCACTTTTCCATATATACTCCATCTAATAACAAGTCTCTGACTAATGAGGGGAAAGCTGATACAGATGAATTGTTCATTAATTAACACCAATTTCCATTTTCCATTCTGCTTGTTTAATTGTACTGAATGGACTCTAAACACCCATTCACTCTCTAATCACAGAACATTGCAATTCTCAAGACACTGCACTCTGTGTGTGTGTGGTTTCAGTCATGATGTTCTTAATAGAGGTATGACATGTTAAATTGAGTTATTCCAACAGAGTTTAAGGACATAAGTCATAAAAAAACATCCAGATAGCAAATTGTACATGTACCACATTCATAATGAAACAACCTAGATATGACCACATTTGAGCTATGATACGGAAATGCCACAAAAGCATTAGATATATTTGGATCCACTTTTGTCCCAGATTCTAAATGCCATTTCTGTCTATAGCTAGGGTTGCCATATCTGTGTGACAAAAGAAGCCAACCAGAAGCAGTCCATTACAAAACTCTTTTTTTTTTCCCACTTGCAAACCTTATAAACTGCTTTTAAATCCCCAGATCATATTATAACCAAATACACTGTAATATTTACAAAATAACACCATACATTAATGGGTGGCATGAAGCAGGTAGCATTTCTGCCTCACAGCTCCAGTGTCCGTGGCTCAAGCCTGAGTTTGGGTTACTGTCTGTATATGTTCTGCCCGTGTCCATGTGGGTGTTTTCAAGGTTCTCCAGTCTCTTCCCACTGTCCAAAAACATGCCAGTATGAGGATTAGCTACTATAAACTGCCCAAAGGTGTGAGTGAGTGTGTATCTGCATGGTGCCCTGTGATGTACTAATGTGCCTTCCAGGGTGAATTATTCCACTTAGGGTACATAGACAGAATAATTGACAGAAACAGTGTTAATAGACAGAAATAGAAATATACAGATGTTATGTTTCTTCATAAAATGCACAATAATGAAAGTCATACTGTACAGGGAATATGAGGACATTACTGTTCTAAGTTTTGTGAGTGCAGGTGTAGCATTGATCCTCTCTTAAAGCTGGGCTCCTCAGTCATTTGAAGTGGGAGACAATCAGAGATTGACATTTGAAAGTTCTTACTGTTTTTGAACTTTTTGACATTTTGCCTACTGCATAATGGAAATTATGCCTATCCATGGGCAATTTCAGTTTCAAATTGTTTTTGCATTTTCATTTGGATGAAGATATTTTCAAAATTGCTGTTTGTGTGGATGGGGTTTATTTGGTAAATGGTAAATGGCACACTTATATAGCGCTTTTATCCAAAGTGCTTTACACTGTGTCTCATTCACCCATT
>JANDJT010000041.1:20615868-20626529 GCA_024331685.1 Stegophilus panzeri
GATAGGCTCCAGGTTTCCCCGTGACCCTGAAAAGGATAAAGCGGTATAGAAGATGGATGGATGGATGGATGGATGGTGTTAATTTTAGAGTTTTAAGGGTAATATGGCACTGTAGCTGTCTGTCTGGGAAGTTATATGCACTAGCATTAGAGTCTCTCTAACACAGATTCAGAAATATTATTCAGCTACTGCCATGTTTTGAAGGTGGGAGGAAACCAGAGAACCTGGAGGAAAGTCATATAGACACAGTGAGAACATTAACACCCGAGCTCAGGCTCGAACCAGACAGCCTGGAGCTGTGAAATGGCAATGATACCCATTGAAGATTTGTAGGAGATAGATAAGCTGAGCCAAAAAAAATAATAAGAAGTGTTTCTTGAAAAAGACATCCTGAGTAGATAGACATGGATGCTACTTCACATGTCTGAAAGAGGATTTGCTTTTTCAATACATTTTGAAAAAAGGAGGGAGCCTAACAATTCCATTTTGTTTTTTTTTATTTAGTACTCCCCTGAATGAACTATTTCTCATAACAGTTCTTTACATATAGTCCACAAGACACAATAACTGAATTTACACAAATGAACCAGTTCAATAGTTTACACACCCTTGATTATTAATATTGTGTGTCGTTACCTGGATGACCAACGACTGGTTTTATGTTTTGTGATAGTTGCTCACGAGTCGCTTGTTTGTCCGGAGCAGTTAAACTGCCCACTGTTCTTCAGGAAAATCCTCTAGGTCCTGCACATTCTTTGCTTTTCCAGCAACTTCTTTTCACATCCATCTTTTCACGCTGAGGACAACTGAGGGACTCGTACACAGCTATTACAAAAGGTGCAAACATTCACTGATGCTGAAGAATGCAACACAGAATGATTTCTTGATGATTGGCACAGAATTATTTCTTTTGGCAGTACTAGATAAAAACAGTTGTTTTTTTTTAACATTTTGTAGATTCTGCAAGTAAACTTATGACCTCAATTCATAGTTCTCAGTCACATGACTGGTGCGGAGACCTGGAGGGCAAAACATCATTCAACAATGTCAGCCAACATTGGACATTCCATGGAACTGCAGCACAGGCCTGTCTATATTCCATCTGTTTCAAGCCTTGAATATTTTTAACACCTCTCAAAAGAAGAAAAACAAAGGCATTTGAACAAACTGCAAGTTTTGGCCAATTGCAATCTATATACTGCACTCGCCACAGTATTTCAATCATTGAAAACAGCAAAGTCCCTGCCAGAGCTCCACTTTTGTGATGTTTACATATATCTTATGGAGAATCCATCCCCTTACACTGCCGCCAGGAGGAAATCATACAAAAGTACAGACAGATCTGTATTTTCGATCTGGATGGGTTAATAGTGCTGCCGTTTGGGACGTGAAGGACAAGAAAATTCTTCATAGTTAGAGCAAAGGTGAGCGCTAATTAGCTAATGTTAGTTTCAGGTTCACAGTAGTCTGTGCTCTAGGGCAGTAATATGTTGGTTAGGTTAACACAATATCTAATGACATAAATCTAATAAAAACCATTCCTACTGTTTAAACTGTTTGTGCATCCGACTGATCAAAAACTATCCGGCATTTTGGCTAAGCAAATCTGGTAAAATAACTGGTGGGCAGAGGAAGAAAGCCATGTTTTGCCCTCCAGGTGGGCGTTTCTATAAGAATGTGATGTCACATGAAAACTATGCACTGTATTTGCATTGGTAAAGACAGAAACAATTCTTGTATCTGCACTTAACTCTCCTTAAAGTAGAGTTTGAAGAATATTCCTTTCATCCCATCCTCGATACATTACACACATCATCAGCAAGCAGCGATGCAGTCAAGACCTCACGCTGCCTCAGTTACACACAGATGAGATTCATACACATCTCATCATTCTCCCTAGAAGTATCTTGAAATCATTCTGTGCCAAACAAATCAATGTTGATACGATCCACTACATGCATTTCAGTCACGATCGCACTGTGTGAATAATGGCATTAGAAAATGAAACTGCTTGCTTTTCACTGCTAAACAGAGAAAATGAACACATTTTCATCTAAAACTTGAAAGAATGCCAACACTCACTTAAAAGTAAATTTCAACTAAAGTTTCAACTAAATATTGCAAATAGCAATACAGTGAACCAGGATATGAGAAAAGGAAAGGGACAATTAATAGAAGTAAATTGGCAGTGCATATGGATATGAACAGTGCATTATGGTAAAGCTCAGCTGTTGTCCAATGAGCTTATCTTCTGACTGGCTCAGTGCATAATATTTGGTACTATAATATAATATATATATACACACACAACACTATAATCGCTGCTGGTACAAACAACCTCCTGTACTGCCTCTTTTTACAGTAGAGCTGTATGAGTCTTCTACTAAAGGAGCACCTCTGTTTAGCCAGCAGGTCAAGGAGGGGATGCTGTTTGTGGTCCTGAAAGGCTGTGAGTTTATTGAGGTTTTTTTTTTTCACCTCCACCTCAAAACCATCCAGAGAGCAGCCCAAGACCGAGCCAGCCTTCTTGATTAGTTTGTTGAAGGTTTTTTTGCATCTTCAACTCTAATGCCACCTCCCCAGCATACTCCTGCAAAGTAGACCACACTGGCTACAAAAGACTGGGAGAAGATCTCTAACTTATTGCTGTAAACATTAAAGGACCTGAGCTTCCTCAGAAAGTAGAGTCTGCCTATCCCTTTCCTGTACATCATTGGACACTCCATGGAACTGCAGCACAGGCCTGTCTATTTTCCATCTGTTTCAAGCCTCAGATATTTTGATCACCTCTCAAAAGAAGAAAAACAAAGGCATTTGAACTAACTGCAAGTTTTGGGCAATTGCGATCTATATACTGCACTCGCTGCAGTATTTCAATCATTGAAAACATCAAAGTCCCTGCCAGAGCTCCACTTTGGCGATGTTTACATATATCTTATGGAGAATCCATCCCCTTACACTGTCGCTAGGAGGAAAGCATACAAAAGTACAGCCAGATCTGCATTTTCGATCTGGATAGGTTTATAATGCTACCTATGGGCTGACCTTCCAGTCCAGATTGTTGTCGAGAATTTGTAGCTTGGTGTTGGTTCAGTGGTTAAGGCTACTGATTAGAAGGCTGTGAATTCAAATCCCAGCACTGATGAGCTCTTGAGCAACACCCTTAACACTCAACTGCTCAGTTGCATTGACTCAATTGTACATTGGTTTGGATGAACAGACAAGTTTTCTGACATGGGAAAGCCTTCAAGATGAAGGGCTTTGTGTTTTTTTTTTTTTCGTAATGACAGGCTGATATGATCCTCAATGCCTACAATTACTACCAGTTTCTGGCTCCTTCTCAGTATGTAATACTGTGAAAACCTTAG
This sequence comes from Stegophilus panzeri, assembly GCA_024331685.1. Taxonomy (NCBI): domain Eukaryota; kingdom Metazoa; phylum Chordata; class Actinopteri; order Siluriformes; family Trichomycteridae; genus Stegophilus; species Stegophilus panzeri. The sequence goes on from JANDJT010000041.1 coordinate 20,619,237, forward strand.
TACTGTGTCTTCAGCTACAGACTAAAGATACACACTTCTCTGGTATTTGTGATGCTGTCGGTGCAAGATCCTGAAGTGATATGCTTTCTATTGATCATGATTGTTCTCCGGCTAGACTCATTCTGAGCTAGCTGCTTCCTGCCACATTCCAGCTCCTGCTAAACTCCTGCTAAACCTGCTTCTATTATATTTCACTATACATTATGTATCCTGCCAAGCTCTGCATGAAATGTATAATTTTTTATTTTAGATCACATGACAGGCTGCATTTTTTTATTATTAACTTTGAGGTGAGGATTCATAGTGTTACAACATAACATTACAACCACAACATTACAACATGACATAAAATAAGTTGAATGTATGTATGTATGTATGTATGTATGTATGATAGGTTCTTTGTTTAAAAAAATGTGGTTTTGCAAAATGCTGTGGTATAAGGAGAACTAAACACTTCAGGACAGTTTTGGAAAATGAATAAATCTAGCCATGAAAATATTCTCATATACCATGTCACTTGTTTTTTCTTATTTCAATTTTATAGTCATGAGATGTTATCTTCATTATTCATTTTGCAGTAGTAAGCAGAAATCCACAGCAATGGATAAACTAGACAGAATGATGTAATGCCAGAGCTAAATATCTTAATAATTGCACTTTGTTGCACCTGCATTATGTTTACTGCAAATGAGAGTCTACAGACAGTGAATGGATGTGCTGGAGATGAAATAGTGGTATGGAGGTAGTCAAATCATATAACTGGGCTCAGGCTAGCTCAGGAGTCAAGGCTGAGATGGTGACCAGAAATTTGGCAGCACTGGGATTTGAATTCACAGGACCATGGAATTGGATACTTAAGAATAGCTCTTGAATCCTTAACTGCTAAGATTTTTAGATGAAAGTGAATTTTAAATAAATAAATATATCACATTGCCACAAATCTTCAAATATGACTTGAGATATGAATGTAAGGTGCACATTTGCATAAAAATATAATATGAAGAATGAACGGTTTGACAGTATGATAAACAAAAAATGAGAAAGCAGAAAAAATGTTATTGGGGGAAAAAACTGAGCTACAGTCAAATGCCATCTCCATCTAAAAATACTAGGATTGTCCTTGCTCGTCTTTTGATCTCGTCTCACATTTCATGAGTAATAGAACAAAAAAGTGGATGAAAATGCCTTTGTTTCTGAAATGGTCACGTTTTAAACTGTACTTTTCCACCATCAGGAATAATAAGCAAGAGCACATGAAGGAGCTGAAAGCTCTGTACATATAAGCTGTGAGCAACGGTGTGGAAAGACGAATGGATGTTTGAGTCATCCTCTAAGAGGACAGGCTTCTTTACTAACCATATTATAACTCTGAACCATGACACGGCTTCCAGCCAGGCAGAACATGGTCACAAGTAGACAGAGATAGAGTTCAGACTTTCACACTACTGTAGAGGAATTAGAGTTCTATAAGAATGCCTTTAGCTAAATATCTTTCCAGCATGCCCAGTAAGATATGAAGACTTCCTGTGCAGGCAGGCAGGAACACAGTCCTTCATACTTCACTGAGATGCTCTTTCTAGAAACACATGCTTGGAACTTCAGCTTACACTCATTTGATGTGACAGAAAAGGATTATGGGTAATGTTTGCAGTTCACACTTGGTTTTAATGTAGGTGGCCAGAAATAGTGTTCAAATATATCTTTCCCGTACCAACATATCTTTATTTATGCTTACAAATGCATACTTTCTGTTCATATTTAAAAGAACAAAGTATATATATATATATATATATATATATATATATCTCCAAATACCTGTTTTCCCTCACTCTATTATGATCATCAATGCCTACATTTACATTTACTACATGTTTCTGGCTCCTTCTCTGCAACCTTCTTCTCGGTTCTGTGCAAACCTTGGTACTGTGTCTTCAGCTACAGACTAAATATACACACTTCTCTGGTATCTGAGATGCTGTCGGTGCAAGATCCTGAAGTGATATGTTTTCTATTGATCATGACTGTTCTCCGGCTAGACTCATTCTGAGCCAGCTGCTTCCAGCCACATTCCAGCTCCTGCTAAACTCCTGCTAAACCTGCTTCTATTATATTTCACTATACATTATGCGTACTGCCAATCTCTGCATGAAATGTATACTTTTTTTTTTTTTTTTTTAAGATCATATGATGCTCCGTAACATGCACATTAACACGTGCACATTAACATGCACATTAACAGACTTGTGTCACGTACCGTGGGGAATACGGAAGCAGATGCGGGCGGCAGATTCAGGCAGTATAATCCAGAGGAGTAAACAAAGTTCATAGTCGAGGAACAGGCAGGGGTCAGGCGATCATGCAAACAAAACAAACGGGGCAAGGCAGAAATTGAGGTCGGAAATGTAAACAATGTTCAAAGTCACTTTACAATAAACACGGTAGAAGGCTTGGATAACGACAGAGAAACTAGTCAGCTGAACGTTTACTTCGCAGAGTATGTCTGCATCCAAAGTCTCTTTAAAGCTGTGGTGAGAGGACAAAGTGATTGGCTGCAGGTGTGTGTGATCAGAACTCCGGGGAAGGTGAGCGCATGCGTGTGTGGGAAGTGTAGTCCTCAGAGGCCATGTTAGAAGTGGGTGTTGCTTCTCGGGAAACCGAGTCATGGCTGGGCTGAGATATGACAACTTGTGACTTGACTCAGGCTAGCACTTAACTGACTGGGTTTCAACTCAACCCAGACTCTACACTGAAATTTCTGTCAATAAAGTTTCATTTTAGGCACCCATGTCAGATTGTTTGCTATTAACAAAGGTGTTAAAGTGGATTATAGTGTAACCAAGAGCAACAGCACAAACAGCCATAAGAAATGAATGGTATGAACAAGCAACACTGTGGCTGATTTCTTTCTAGCCAAGACTATAGATTCATGCAGGTGGTCAGTGCAGTGTTGAGATCAGAGCTGTTTTTATAGTGCAGTTAAAGTTGAGATCATATGTATACATAAGCCTTGCAGAATCTGATTATATATATATAAATACATACATATACATATATACATATATATATAAAAAGAGGGATAGGTAATATTTAATTTTTTTTTTTTATTAAGTACTGCCCTGAATAAGCTATTTCTCATAACATAGTCCACAAGACACACTAATAAGTGAATTTACACAAATGAACCAATTCAAAAGTTTACATTTGCTTGATTCTTAATACCGTGTCTTGTTACCTGTATGATCACCGGCTGTTTTTATGTTTTGTGATAATTGTTCATGAGTCCCATGTTCGTCCTGAGCAGTTATGTGTCATCAAAGTTATGTGATGATCAGTGTAAAATGTTATTTTGTCTTCTAGGAAACATGTAAATATGAAGGGCAGTACTAAATGAAAAAAAAGATCTTTAAACAAAATAGTAACAATTTATACTGATCATCCTGTTCAATTGTTTACACCCCCCTGGCTCTTAATGTAGTGCATTGCCTTCTTGAGCATCAGTGAATGTTTGCACCTTTTGTAATAGAATAGGTTCAGTGTTTTGACTCTTGGTTCTATTTAATGTTTTTCCTGGACCTGCATCAGATCAGATTATTTGTTAGAAATCACACACACACACACACACACACACACACACACACACACACATTTATTTTTTGAACTTATGCAGGGGTGGAAAAGTGGAAAATATTTGAGTAATTGTATGTCATGACTATACTTGCATATTTTTTTTTATTTTTTTGCATACTTTTGGCATATGCATACTTTACTTGAGTATTATTGAAATTGAATTCTTATACTCTTACTTATAAAATGCCCCTTATTTGTATTTAGACCTTCAAAGTACTTACAATTTTTAAAGATCTCTTCTTCTCTCATCCAGCCAATGACTGTACACTATATATCAATCAAAAAGGTTCAGTTTAGCATCCAATTATTTCAATTTAGCTTCCGATCATTTCAGTTTATCACCCAATCAGTTTAATCAATGTAAAAAAAAAATATCAAGATTCACGCCAATTCATCATCTGCTGTTTCCTTCTCATGCTAGACAATGTAAATACTGCTATAGCTATCCATGTGAGTTTGAATACAGATCAGCCACTAGGCTGCAGTGTCGAACTTGAGGATGAGCACCCTGACTCTACCCCAAGAAATACTTCAGTATGCTGGAGTGAGACTCATATATCTCCTTTGCCTCCCTAGATTGGACAAAGCATGTTAAGGAAAGTTTCATTAATTTTCTAACATTACCTGGGTGTATTTAAGTTATCCTGCTAACTTTCTTCTAATGGTAGCTACTATAAAATATTGCTAGGTAGCAAGTCAATTTCTAGCTAATGCTAAATATTTACAGTTATTTATAGGATATTGTACTTCTGATTAATTCAAGAAAGAAAGAAAGAGTGAGCTTCACTAAGAAGCTGCAAGAGAAATGCACACAGCATACGCTCAACTGAAAATGGACAGACTACATTTAATGCATCCCAGAGCAGTTGAATGTTCTTTAAGGGAGTGCTAACTACCCTATGTTTTTTTTGTTTTTTTTTAAGTATTAGTCAATGTATTAGCTAGCATTGCTCTGATTCTCAGGAAAAATGTAAACCTTAGTTCCTATCCAGAGGGCAGAAAACAATTATAGCTTGGAAGTCATTTGGTTTCAATTTCATATTTGTCAGATGGTCTTGATCCTAGTTGGGAAGTCATAATCATTGTATGTACAGTAGTTATCTACATACAATGTAGCTAGGAGTTTATATTTATAACAATTTATATTACATATGATACATATACACATACATATATATACACACACACACACACACACACACACATATATATATGATATATATGTATTTATAAAAAGCAACATTAGACTGTTGTTCCACTTAGGATTCTGGCTCAGTTTATATTGAGTTTATCCAGCTCACCTGGCTAACTTTAGCTAAAGCAGACAGAATGTGCCTTTTATTCAGGGCTATAAAGGAACTTCAAGTTTGCAGGTTTTATTGTAGCAGCTGCATGTCGTCATACAGTTTGGCAGCAGGAACAGACACCATCTTGACTGTTGAGAGTCTGTACTGTGACAGCTCGATGTGAAGCTTCCAGAAGCACAGTCATACCTGTCAAAGCAAATCTATTCTACTTCTCAGACATGTTCATTTTTCTCTGCGTATACATCAGCTTATTAAAAAAGCAATGCAGCTAGTTAGATTTCTCTCACACACACACACACACACACACACATTGTTAAGAAGAATATATATATATATATCTGTCGTACAACGATCTTTAATGTATCCAAATTATTAGTGCTTTAGCTTTTTTATTTTATTTTCCAACAACCTGTGAACCAAACAGAGATTTCACTCATTCAGTCTGTACAGGATTTCGTGGAGTTTTTTTGGGATTCTTGCAGCCAAAAATGCTTGAATTTGCTGTGGCTTTTTCAAAATTAGAGTTCGCAGAGTTTTTTGTAATTTTTTTTTGCACGAAATTGTCTTGCAGTGATGTTTGTTGGTAAATGAGACCTTTTAGCTATACTCATGTTCAATTCACATGAATTGAAGAGGCTTTGGCTGAATGCTCATTGTGATGATGTCACATGGCACGTCTTGGCCCAAATCTATGGAAAATATGCAGTAACTTAGAAAAACTGCAAGCTCCTCTGAATATTGCGGAGTTTGCTTGATTTGGCATTAATTCCTGCGATCACAAAAATCGCTAAATCTTGGAGGGACTGAGTCCTTCTTTCATTAATTCACTCATTTATTCATTCAACCCTAACAGTCACAGTAAAAATAAATGACCTGTATCAATATTAGCATTTGTAATGATGCCCTTGTTAAATTATTAAAAAAAAAACAATAAGATCTCTAATTAACCATTTGGTTAAATTACTGAAAAGGAAATTTTTTTAGGAATTAAATCTGGTAATCAGCAATGGGGCAGTGGGAGCAGAGAGCCCAAATTCTCTCTCTCTCTCTCTCTCTCTCTCTCTCTCTCTCTCTCTCTCTCTCTCTCTCCCTTCCTCCCTCCTCTATTGTGTGCAAATTGCTCAGTCATTGGTGATGGATAATCGGGTGGATAAACAGTGTCCGTTGTTGCTATTGCTTTTCAGAGTCCATGCGCTTCCTCTTCTTGCCCTTCTCCCTCCATCTTTCTGTTTCTTTCTCTGTCTCTCTCTCTCCCATCCATCTGTTTATTTGGATGTTGTCTCTCCCATTACCCCTCCCTCCATTTCTCTGTTCTCTCAGGTGCTTTATGCTTTAGGCAACAAGCATGTAGTAATAGAAGGGCACCAACTGGAATCTTCCCCATCCAACACACACACTCACACACACACTTTTTATAACCATACTCAAATAGTTTTTGATAAAGTACATCTGACTTGTATATTAATATGCTCCAAACTCAAAAGCTCCATATACACAGGTAATACACTCTCTCACTGTGTCACAGAACTGTCTGTCTGTCTGTCTCTCTCTCTCTCTCTCTCTCTCTCTCTCACTGTCTATCTCTCTGCCTGTCTTGAGTTCACAGTGTGTAATGATCTTTGTAAAATCCTCTGGCAGTGGTAGAGAGCAGAACTGATATTAGCTGAATTGAGCAGTAAAAGCAGTGCATACTGCGATCAGTGTGAAACCAACTGCAGAGTGCAGCGGGGAAATACATTATCTAGCCGAGAGAGAGAGAGAGAAAGAGAAAGAAACTGTTTGTTTTACAGACACAAATCGTTTTGCACAGGGGGTTTACAGTACAGTACAGTACAGTGTAATAGCTGTTTTCAATTATGACTCAGTCAACTGATACCGCACCAGAGCTGTTAGTGACCCATTCTTAGGACTGAGCACAGGACTGAGCATTTAAAAATATGATTGGTTCAAATTATTATGTTACTTCTGTTTTAATTTCACAATGGTAAGGAAATTCCTCCTGTGATCTGCAGATGAGATTGAACCTTTTTGTAATACAGTATACTGTGTGGAGCGAAGAAAGCAGACAATTAGTGACTGCAATTCAGGACATCTGAAATATTTACAGTATTTCCTGCTTGTGAGGCAAATCACAGGATTATGATAATGCACTCATTATCATATGATAATACACTTCATATGATAGTACACTTCACAATCTAAGACTAATAATAAATAGTTAAAAATATTAAACTATTTATTCCCTCACTGTCCTTCAGTGGTGGAATGAACTTCCAACCTTAATCCAGACAGCAGAATCTGTCACTATCTTCACAAAACAGCTCAAAACAGACCCACCTCTTCCATGAACACTTAACTA
>JANDJT010000041.1:20633324-20649952 GCA_024331685.1 Stegophilus panzeri
TAAAAGGGATGTTTTGCACGCCCCCCCCCCCCGCCACACACACACACACACACACACACATACACACACACATACAAGCTATCAATAATTAATTGGCCAACACATAAACACACTGAAAAAGTTTCAACATACTTACTTCCATCAGGCTCATCTCACATATAGTATCTGTCCCTCAGTATCTCTCTCTCTCTCTCTCTCTCTCTCTCTCTCTTTCCCTCAATATGCTGTATGTCCTGTCCTTTACATCTTTTGTCCTTCTCTCCAGCCATGAGCATAACTTTGTTTTGAGAAGTGTTTGGGAAAAAAATTATGATGCATGGAAGCCAGGTCTACACAACAAAAAAAATACACAGAAAGCATTTCGGAAGTGTTTTGGTTTGTCTATACGCAAGAGCGAGTTGTTCCTAAACTTTGTTGACTTTATTTAAAATTCCCAATAAAAATTAAAATGGTCTAGCATATAAAATAACCTGAATTTTGCTCACCATGACACATTACAGTGTGGAACACCAGCATCTTACTGTGTCTGTGTGTCAGTGTGTAGCATGATAAGGTTGGCAGCAGGGGAAGGCTAATCCTTGCTATGCTTATTAAGCCCCATCACTCTGGACACACACAGACTCCTTGGATTTCTTGTATGTCTTTTGGCTGGAATTTCAACTCATATAGGTGTATTAGCATACTATATTGTAGAATAGAATGTGATTTCAAATGCACCCCAATACTTAGTTGCTGTTATTGTCATCCCATCAGGTTTACATAAGTTTTATGAGAATAAACGTGTCATAGTTTTTCAACTAATTAAGCTAAATAGAAGCATACAAGAAGTAGAAGTACAGAAAAAACATGAAACACGCACACGCCATAAGCCACTAGCTGGTTAGCCACTAGCATGCTAACTAAAACAGAGCAGCAATGAAAACTCACAGATGTGTAGAAAAAAAAATATACACAAAAAAATAATAACACACCATCTATAATAAAATGGGTAGCACACTTCCTGAACTCTCTCTGACTCATAGCAACTCACAGCAACTATTTTCCCCAAAGACTCAGTAATAATTTTTTAACAACAATGACAACAACAACAAAATGACCTATGCACTGTAACTTCAGTAAACACACGACATGTTCATGAAATTATTTTTGCTTTTCTTAACAGCACCAATAACATAAAACATTGTACATTTTTTGGTAATGTGTAAATTAATGAACACCATCCACAGTGTTTCAGATGCTCTCATTAGACTCCCATTCACTTCATGAGTTCCCTTGTGAATAATTCCATAACCTCTGTTAACATATTGACAACAAGGGATTTGAAAAAAAACTTACACTGGAAACCGCAGATGTTAGGAACCATCAACTGGTATAATTTCCCTCCTTCCTCTCTACAAGTCTTAAAGCTGCTGCCTAGAATCAGTTTTCTCACTTTACCAACTAGAATGATTTCTAGGACATGGGAGTCCAATCATGGGCATCCAATCCTTAAAGGTCAGTGTGGCTGCAGGTTTTGCTGATACCAAACATCAGCCACACCTGGATTCCTCCTGTTTTATTCAGGTTAATCGGGCTCCCTTGTGACTGTTATTGACCAACTTCACACTGTTAGATCAGCCATACTGTCAGTCCTGATCCTGATCACAAGACTCATAAGACTCTTATTTCATTCACGTTCTCTTCAGATTCAGGAGTAGCGGCCCAGCATGGTGCTGGTTTGCTTTCTACCTGGAGGAATGGTCATATCACGTGACCTCTGATTCATGCAGGCTTTTCACAAGGTCAAAGTCTTTTCATTGTCCCACAAGGCCCAATGCTTGCCTTTTTCATTTTCCGTCTTTACCTGCTCTCTGTGTATGCGTGTATGTGTTTTTTTTTTTTTGTTTTGTTTTGTTTTGTTTTTTTTTACACATGAGTATTTCATATTACTGCTATGGTGATGACAAGTAACTCATTCACTCCTTTCCACGCTCAGCTAGTTTCAGCTCATATCTCAGCAAGTCTGGCAGCACAACATCTGCAACTGAATCCCAGAAAGAACGAGCTGCTATATATCCCTGGAGTTGTATACTCACATCAAATTCTTGTCATCCCCAGAGAACACTCTGAACACACATCTGACCACACATGAAACCTTGACGCACTTGTCCCCTTTCTCTTTTTCAACATCAGCAGGCTTCAGTCATTTCTCTCCACAGAGGAATCTCAGATCCCTTGTCAATTTGAGATTGGACTATTACAACTTGCTCCTAGCAGGTCTTCCTGTCTCTGTTCCAGAATGCAGCGGTGCACATCCCAAAATATTCCCATTTCACCCCATTGCTGCAGTACATCCACTGGTGTCCTCTATCTGCTGGCAAACCTTTTAAAACACAAAGGCTTACATAAATAGCCATAAATCGTTCGGGGTCAAGACACCCTGGTCTATACCACGTTCTCGTCAAGCAACACGTACAACTTGACTTGACTTCAATCCATCAAGAAACAACGTAGATAGGCATCAAGACTCTTCTCTGTATTTGCATTAAGGTGAGGGAATTAACTCAGTCGGACTGTCTGAACAACTAACTGGTTGTCTTCAAATTAAGACTGAAGTCCCATCTCTTCTCTAATAATTAGATTTTTTTGATGAAGTTTACAAATTCCTTCTGTAAGTCATTCTGGATAAGGATGTAAACACACTTGGCTTTGTTTGGTCAAATACAGGTGGCCATCACTAGTGTATTCATCTGTCCATATAACAGCCTTTCTTTCACCTCACACACACTCACAGTGACCCGGAACTGATGCAACCTGTCTAAATGTTCTTCTCATACAGACGCTTTCAAAAGTCAGTCAGCAAAGTTAGGAAATAAACTTTTTTTTTTAATCCATGAATTTTTCTCATTGTATTTGTTTCTCCTTTGCTCCTTAGGCATGAAATCAAACTCCTTCTTTTCCTGCCTTACTCTCTCTCTCTCTCTCTCTCTCTCTCTCTCTCTCTCACACACACACACACACACACACACACACACACACACACACACACACAATAATTGGTGTTATTGTCAAGCTACTTTAATGTAATAATAATGAAAGTGCTCTTCTACCTGTAGGGGTAAAGAATGAAGGGAAAAAAAAAACAGAAGACCACTTTCTTCTTTAGAACAAGAGAGAAGGAGAGAAAGAGAAAGAGACAGAGAGAGAGAGAGAGCTGTGAGAGACACTCTAATCACTATGTAGGATTTACAGCACTAACAGCGCTGCCCTCTTTCTCTCCAGCATAATTACTATTTCACATTTCATTATAGAATAAAGCAAATAAAATGCTTGTGTGCGCGGCGTCGGGATGGAAAGCAATTTCAGCTAAAGGATGTAATAGGATTTCAAGGGACATATTCACCATAAATGGAAAACAAGCCATCGGGGCAAGAATTAGAAAGGACATTATGTCACCTTTCTGATGAATACCACTGCTGTTGTTCGAATATTTATGGAGAAGCATTAGGTTTAAATTTAGGAATGTTTATCGAATTGAAGCTTTAAAGAGAGGAATAGAGAGATGTGTGTGAAGGCAAAAGTAAACGGAAAAAAACAAGCATCAGGACCCTTTTTCGACTTTGTTGATAGATGAAACTTCACTGACATTGACTACGTGTCAAGTAATGGATATAGAGACGGGTGCAAATGGTAAATGCACTGCACTTATATAGCGCTTTTATCCAAAGCGCTTTACATTGTGTCTCACTCACCCATTCACACACACTCACACACCAATGGTAGCAGAGCTGCCACGCAAGGCGCTAACTTGCCATGGGGAGCAACTTGGGGTTCAGTGTCTTGCCCAAGGACACATCGGCATGTGGAGTCATGTGGGCCGGGAATCGAACCGCCAACCCTACAATTAGTGGACAACGTTCTCTACCACCTGAGCCACAGCCGCCCAAATGCAGTTAAGAGCTTTCATTAAGAGAGGCAGGCAGACAAATTCAAATCTTAAAGCAAAAACATGGTCAAAAACAGGTCAGGTGAATGGCAAACAGGATAAACGAGGTGAAATGAGAATCACTAAACAGGAGGATGAAAACAGGATCAAAAACCATGACATGAGAACAATAAACATGGTTTGGTAATGCACTGGTGGTAAAACACAGAAACAATACTTTGCCCAAAACAAAGACACACGAGGGGTTTGAATGCTAAAGACACATTAGAAGACAACCAATAACATAACAGGGGTGGACACAGGAGAGAAACCAAAACAAAAACACACGTGTAACACAAAACAAAGTCAATGTTAAAAACCCGGGAGTGCGTGCTGTTGCGCTTCAGGCTGCTGAGCACACCGCCCGCTCCGGAGCTTTGGGAAATCTCTGATACATCCCCCCACCAAGGGCGCTTTGGGAGAACACTCTCCCCCACCTGGTGGTCCTGGCCTCTGGGAAAGATGTCCACACTGCCCCTCAGGTCCCAAGGCAGGCATTGTCCATGAAATAACTGGTTCCTCAAGGAGCCGAGGAGCAGACATGAGGTTGGGGCAGGCTTGCTGGGGTCGTGAGGGGGGAACAAGGCTTGAGAGGTTGCGTCATCAGCCTCAGGCATGAGCACAGCATACTGGGCCATGTCGCCGGCCTCAGGCATGAGCAGAGCATGGTGGGCCGTGTCGTTAGCCTCTGACTGGAACATGTCTCAGTGGGTCGTCTCATCTGCCTCTGACTGGAAAATGTCTCAGTGGGCCGTCTTGTCGGCCTCTGACTAGAACATGGCTAGGTGGGCTGTCTTGTTGGCCTCAGGCAGGAACAGGACTTGGTAGGCTGTCTCGTCGGCTCATCAACCTCTAACTGGAACTGAACCTGGCAGATCATCAACTTCTAACTGGAACTGAACCTGGGAGGTCACCTTGTTGACCTTTATCAGTATCATGGCTGGTTAGATCACTTCATCTGCCTCATACTGGGGCTCAGGAGATGAGTTCATTGTGTTTACCTCCAGCTGGAGCTCTGCAGGGAAGACTACCTTGTGGGTCTCAGGCTGGAGCTTTGGAGATGGGGTTTTCAAATTGACCTCAGGCTTGAGCTTTGCAGAGGAGGCCGCCCTGTTGGCTCTGGTGAACAGATTCGTGGGTTTGGCCATCAGGCTTAAAGGGTAAAGCATAAACAGCTGAGACACATTAGGAGACAACCAGTAGCATAACAGGGGCAGAGTCAGGACAGAAACAAAAACAAAAACACACGTGTAACAGAAAACAAAGTCAATGTCAAAATCCTGAAAGTTCATGCTGTCATGCTTCGGGCTGCTGAGTGCGTTGCTCCAATGCTCGGCACTCGGGGAAATCTCTGACACTACATTTACATGTCCATCAATATTCTGATATTAATTAGATTAAGATAATATTCTGATTCAAAGCTCTCTTTTTAAGTAGACACAAAGCAAAAGCTAAATCCCACTGGCAACACTATCAGCACATAGTCAAAAGGGATTGTGGGAAAAGTAGTAAAACATTAACCAAACTGGAAATTAACCAACACGTCAATGGAAAATGTTTAAACTAAAATGTCAATTCAGAATATCATTCCCAAATAGCCCTATGATTATTATATGTTATAAAATACTATACTATGAGTGATATTTTGTTGGGATATTAGGGTCATAGAATAGGGGGTTGAATGGAAGTGGAAAGTATTTAAGGAGGGGTCCAAAGAGGACATGCTGCTAGTATTCTATACCCAGTTACCATGACAACTTCAAGATAACTGTACCAGATATTGAAGCAATTAGCACAAATCTGTTAATTTGTGCTGTCAGTATGCACCTCTGTTTTAGAGAAATTAGCAGGTGTGGACAAAAGAGGCAGACATGCATTTTTAAGGTAACAAAAGCCCCTGTCTGTTATAGATTGAGACCAGTTTCACAAACATGCCCACTTTACTTTAAGTGCCATTTGCAATGCTACATAATGGCCCTTTTAAAAGATAACACAGCATATCACACACTCGCACACACTTTCATCACTGAGCATCGCAGCACATTTCATATAAGGTGTTGGAAATCGATTCCTGATGACTGAAGCAGAACACCTACAGTAAATCGACCTTTATTGTATTCTATCATGTTCCATTTCACTACTACAGCTCAATTTCAGAACTATATCTCCCAGAATGCATCAGGGAAATCAAAAGTTACACATTAACAAAAGCTAGAGGTGAAGTGCCTCACTGAGGGGTGATGAAATACCAAACAGTCACAGAAGGAACTTGGAGGTCAGTCTAATAAAACAGGCTGAATGATGTGTGGGTGGACTTTTGGCTAATTAATGGTAAAATGTCTTTAACAAGCTTTAGAGAGGTGGATAGTGATTTGTCTTTGGAGTTAAAGTGGAAGAGAAGTGATAAAGTGTCTCTGGAATTAAAGTGGCTCATTCCTACAGGGATAGAGAGAGAGAGAGAAAAAGAGAGAGAGAGAGAGAGAGAGAATGAATGTCTCATTACTGCTTGATCTTTGCACTGTGGTTGATCGCCTCCCACCACACACCTTCCCATCAAACCCAACAACAGCACAGAGACCAATGCACACGTACACACTTCTAATCATATACACATTGTATGTATGACTCAGTTACGCTCCCACATGAGTGCAGATTTTTCTCTGGTAAAAAAATAATGGTCCCCTTTAGCCTTGGTGCGTCATCTAAGCTGTAATTATAGCACATCTGCACTTTTATGCACAGTGGAAAATTATAAGCATATATCTGAGTATATCTGAAATGAGATTAGATGTCCTTAATTGCTACACAATCACACATTCAGGAACACCCCCCCCCAACACCACACACACACAGTGAGTTAGAACTGATTCTCCATTACTGAACAACAATTGGCTTTCACTCAGTATGCAATTTGTCATTAGGGTTAGGGTTAGGGTTAATATCTGAAGGGACAACTCAAGAGGCAGGTTATCAGAGGCCAAAGAGGATGGAAGTAGATAAGATTCAAAGAAAGAAAGCATCCATGTGTGTGCATCATTAGCTTCATCAGTAAATGCTGATGGAGTGAAAAGACTTGCAGTCCTGCAGAAGGATCTGGGATGCTATCATGTCTCTACAGGAGAGAGCCAAATTAGTCACTCCTGATTATCAGCACTGGCAAAGACTCCATCCTCATCTATCATTTGATCTATCAATACTGTTGCTTCATATTCTTCAGTAACCATAACAAGAAGGAGAGGAAAGAGCATCACTTCAGCTTGTTGTAATAGGTGTGTAAAAGGAGGTGATCTTATGAGTGTGATGTAATGAGTTGTTTCTCAGAGCAGGATAACTCAGTTGTGCCTTTACAAGGGTAAAGTGGTGCAATATGCCCTCCCCACCCTCTAAAACAGTAAAGCAGGTTTCCACAAAAAACAAGTAAGCTTTTATTCAATTCCCAGCTTGTTTGCCAGTTCTGCTTGAGAGGAGGACTGGGTCACACTGGGAATTACTGCTGCAAAACAGCCTTTTGTCTTTCATCAAGTATTTCTGTCTTCTTCTAGTCAGTCTTCCTTTAATTAGGACAGTGAGTGCAGCATCCTGGCACAGACAAAAACCTCCTCCTCCAGTTTTGAATCGACAGAGAAAAGATCTACTCCATTCTGGCCTAAATACACACTGTGGAATTTGACTGTTATCAAGCTACCATCTTGATTTTAATAGAAATGTACTTTGACAGCTATTGTACTGACATTTTGGCTCAACCGCTCACTAAAATCTGACTGTGCAAGCATCCATGGCTCTAGTGCGACTGACATTTCTTTCACATTACACCAATGTAAGCCTTGGGATTAATGGAAATGACTGGGGATCAGTGGAGAAGAATAGAGATGAGTGGGGATGATTGCAGGTGAATGCAGATGAATGGAGAAAAGTGGAGATTATTGGAGATGAGAGGATATGAGTGCAGATGAATGGAGAGGAGAGGATTAGAGATCAGTGGAGATTATTGGAGATGGATGAAGATGACTAAGGGGGAGTGGTGATGAGTGGAGGTGAATGGAGATGTGTGGTCATGAGTGGATAGGAATGTAGGTAAATGGATATGAGTGAAGTTGAATGGAGATGAGAGAAAATTATTGGAGATGAGTGGAGATGAATTGGAGAGGAGATAAGTTAACATGAATGGAGATGACTAAAGATAAACAATGATGGAGTGGAGATGAGTGGGTATTACTGGAGATGAGTGGATATTTATAGGAGATGAGTGGAGATTAATGGAGGTAAGTGGACACGAATGGCAGTAAATGAAGATGAGTGGAGATGTTCGGACATAAAAGGAGATTTTGAAATATGGGTGGAGATGAAAGGAGATGACTTGGGGTGAGTGGTGATGAGTGGAGGTGAATGGAGATGTGTGGTGAGTGGATAGGAATGTAGATTAATGGATATGAGTGAAGTTGAATGGGGATGAGAGGAAATTATTGGAGATGATTTAGATGAATGGAGATCAGAGGAGATGAATGGCAAGGAGATAAGTTAACTTGAATGGAGGTGACAAAAGATAAACAATGATGGAGTGGGGATGAGTGGAGATTAATAGAGGTATGTGACATAAATGGCAGTAAATGGAGATGAGTGGAAATAAAAGGAGATTATTGAAGATGGGTGGATAATAATGGAGCTGACTGGGGTTAGTGGTGATGAGTTGAAGTAAATGGAGATGTGTAATGAGTGGATAGGAATTTAGATGAATGGATATGAGTGAAGTTGAATGGGGATGAGAGGAAATTATGGGAGATGATTTCAGATGAACGGAGATGAGTGGATATTGGAGATAAGTGAAGATTAATGAAGGTAAGTGGACATGAATGGCAGAAAATAGAAATGAGTGGAGATGTGTGGAGATAAAAAGGAGATTATTGAAGATGAGTGGAGATTAATTCAGATGAGTAGAGATGAATGAGTCTGAACTGAGAGCAGATAAATGAACATGAATGAAGGTGATTTAAAGATGAACAACGATGAGTGGACCTGAATGGAGATAAGTGGAGATCAATGCTTGAGTAGTAATAGGAAGGCTCAGGAGAGTTCCCAGTGGGTCGGTCATATTTCATACATTATTTCATGATTAATGTGAGCTAACAACATTACAAGTAGCTGCCCACAGCCAGGCTTTGCATATAAATGCACAAACACCCTCGCAAACTGTAAACCAAGATTATATTAATACTAATTCAGATGAGTAAACTGATGGCCTCCTTCCTAAGTGCTAGAGTTTTGATTTGCCTTGAATTGCAATTAGATAGCTAATGAGTCTCACAGGCTAGAGTCAATAGAGATGATCAAATCTGGCACCTGCAGTCGTTTTACATCAGGTGGAAACATAACAGAGACCAGTGAGAAAGATACATAAGGCAATAATGTAAAAAATTAAGGTAAAATATGACATACAACGGTCAAGTAAACAACGAATCAGACTATATTCTCGACAGCCTGAAACACTAGAACTGAGGAACCTAGCTAACATTAACTGTCATATTAACTGTCATAAATATGTCCCAGTTTAGAAACTATCTTTCTTGTATTTAAAATAGTGTTAGTAGCTGACCAACTTGGGTGTTACATTATAATAAATATGTGAGAATAACACAGGCTTTAGCAAAAAAGAACCCTAAATAGAACACAGGGTTTAGTAAGCGAACAGGGCACTAATCTCTGCTAAGTTCATTTAGCGAAAAGCAAAATGACATCTATTGGTAATTTTCAAAAATAAGATATGCACAGAAAATGTGTCTGAATCACCCTTTTGAACTCTTCTGCATTTGGAATGGGCCAGCCTGAACCATGAACCAGTCCCACTCCATGAAGAGATGAATAAACGGAGAGGAAAGAAGAGAAAACTAGCAGAGTTGCCACCCAATAGTTGGGACTGTATTATTATACTAATAAATCCCATTCACTTTTCAAATATTTCTCTAAAAATGCAGAGGTTAATGTTGTGCTTTTAGTGAAGATGTTTTGCACCAAAGTAATGAGATAAGAATGGTAACTGAATCTTTATTTGCATATTTTTATGACATTCTGCTGAAAACCGAAGGAGCATGACCATTCACACTTGTTTCCTTAGGAAATGGAAATAGTTGCTGTATTTCATTTAGTTTAAGTTTTGAACTGGCAGCAGTGTCTATAATGTTATTCTTAATGGCTTTTTTGAGCCATTGGTTAATTCTGTTCCAAGAGAGCTGGAAGTGACATTTCCACCTCTAGCAGAAGTCACATGATTATGCTCTGAGGTGCAGTACACTTACACTTTAATCCATTATTGTGTTTTTGTTTTTTTTAATGCTAGGAAGCTGAACATAATAAATCTGTAATAATTTGGTTGACTGATTCTGTGCTTCACAGACTCCATTTGAAAGACCGTGCTTGACCTTTTTGCTTTTTGGCAGGTTATTTCTTTGTGTTTAAGTTATATTAAATGTCATTATAAATGCTTGGCTGATGGTGTACTCCATCACCAACTTGCCCCTGTGTTGCACACAAGCTCTGGCTAGATTAATGTACAATTTACTTGTTTCTACATTACCAGGAGAAGAAGCAGACTGAGCCAAATACTGTAGAACATGCTATTAAGGTTCTTAGATAGGTCCTTCCATATTTGACAAATGTGTTTTGACCCTCTTGGTCTTCCGTTGTCTGGTATTTAGCCCATAGTTCATATTGTTCCTTACTGTAACGGGTAACTACTAATATATGAATGGCAGTGACAATGAGTGAATACTTGGTTGGGCAAAGAGTATTTAAACTAGGAAATGAGACTTAAATTGTATGCTATGGCCTTCAGAGTCACCAGACGTCAACCCAATTGGGAGATTTTGGAGTGATGTGTTAGCACTCTCGTCATCAAAACACCAAATGAGGGAAAATCTTTTGGATGAACAGTACAGTTCCAGAGACTTGTAGAATCCATGTCAAGATGCAATGAAACTGTTTTGGTGGCTCTTGGTGGCCACAGTGGCACCTTACTCTATGTTGGTGCATGAAAGTGTCTCAGGAATGTTTATAGACAGTGATTATGTTGTGAAGGTGACCCAGTATGTCTATTTCTTATCGGATTATTTTATGTCAAATTTTTGTGCAAACACCAATCACTTCAGACTCCTCTCTTCCCTTTTGGGTTTGAAATAGGAGAAGGGATATGTCAGCCACTGTGTCCAGACAATGACCACTGTCATGAAATTAGCAACTTTGTTGCTAGATTTAGTGAATTTATTTTAAAAGAGAGAGAGAGAGAGAGATAAATTACAAATAAGCAACTTTTTGAGCAGATGTTAGTGATTGTCCTGCACTTGATACAGTTCTCCTTTTCACATCATAGCTGCTGGTTATACAAGCTGAGAGAGCAGGTTCAACTCACTACATCATCTGGATGTTACTTTGACACATACCACCTACCTAAACACTGTTGCAGACCATATACACCCCTTCCTGGCCACGGTATTCCCAAATGGCAGTGACCTCTTTCAGCAGGATAATGCGCCCTGCCACACTGAAAAAATTGTTCAGGAATGGTTTGAGGAACATGACAAAGAGTTCAAGATGTTGACTTAGCCTCCAAAATCCCAGATCACAATCTGCTTTAGCATCTGTGGAATGTGCTGGACAAACAAGTTGGCTCCGTGGAGGCCTCACCTCACAACTTACAGGACTTAAATGATTTGCTGCTAATGCTCTGGTGCCAATTCTTATAGCACAATCAACAATGCTATAAGAATCTACCTAAGAAAGCCAAACGGGAAGGAAGAGCGGGGTTCACAAACAAGCAGACCAACCAGAAATGAAGTAATGAGCATTATGCCAACAAGGCCAAACTCAAATAGCCATGTAGTGATGATATCATAGCACAGGACTGAACTGCAATGGACTGGGTCTCTGGAAAACTCTGGTAGAAACGAGTTTGGAATTTGCAGTGAAGATTTGGCATGGTATTTTACATGTTTCACAATTGAGAAGGAAATGAATCGCTCTCTCAACATTACCTGTGGTGCTGTGAACACACAGTCTCTCCTCTCTGGATAGCCAACTGATTCACTGCCTGCCTTTTTCAAAGGCGAGACCGTGGGCACTGAGCCTGGACCTGCTCATTATCTGTCTCTGCTTTGTACCTCTGACAGTTAGGAGATACTCAGCCAATGCATACTCCCTGTTTAAAGCCTGATAACACTGTTCTGACTTGTAGTTTCACATTGACAGTGCTCCAGATATTTGGCTTATACATTATTCTGTGTTGTTTGGTGTTTATATTGATGAGGGTCTGGCCAAAAATCAGTAATAAAAAAATCGAATGTAAGTTGTAAAGGCAATTATTCTTTTTTTCACTTTTCTTTATCTTATAATAATAATAATAATAATAATAATAATAATAATAATAATAATAACAAACATTCATATCTCACATTTGTAGCTTGTTGTTATTGTGCTTTTTGTTGTTTATTAAGGTTTTGTTTTTGGACATGGGGGTGCTCCTTCTCTCCCTGCCTCTCTGTCTGTCTCAGTCAGTCTGTCTTTCTCTGCAGTAAAGAGGTCAAGTTCCCTAATCATGCCAGTTGAGCGGCACTTAATGTGCTACTGGGGTGTCTGGTCCCCAGGGTTAACAGGTTACCCACTCAGTACAGAGAGTCCCAATTACTGCTGGAGTGGGGCCCCGGTCACCATGACAACACAGCTAAAATGTGCAGAAGTGCTTGTAGAATGGGGAAATGACGTAACTGGGCTGAGTGACAAAATGCTGAGTTGACCAGCAGTGACAATCTGAAAGGGTGCTCCAGGAAACCTCAATCTCCACAAAAAAATATTGGTATAGTCCTCCCATACTTCCTGGAGTGATGTCACTCCTTTTTTATTAGAATTCTTTATTCTTTACACAGCCTGGGAAAACCCTTCACACAGTGACATTTTGACATTTCCTACCATATCTCACTCACTCTCTCATTTTTTAGTAACCACTTTATCCTGGTCAGGATTACAGTGGATCTGGAGCCTACACTGGGCGTGAGGAAGGAATACACTATTGATGGGATGCCATTTTCTACTATATATAGTTCTTAAAATTACAGGATTTACAGAACGGAAAGATTTCTCTCTTTTGCACATGTCTGTGAAGTGAAGTTCTAGCATTTTAACACGTGCATTTAAACACGAGCCTCATCACTGACTCTTCACTCAATTGATCTCTGTTCATGTTAACATTGGTGTGGGAATAGTCACAGATTCATTCAGTCAGTTCTGTTCTTTTGGCTAAATTTCTTGTTTTAAAATGCCTTTTATTAGGTCATATAACATTTTAAAACTGCTGTCATCTGTACAGAGTGTGTAAGCAAGAACTTGATCAAATTGTGAGCTATTGTGGGCATCTTTAGGCAGATTGACTGTTTATATTCAAATAAAACTAACATTTCAATAAAAATAACATTTTTGGTCAATTTATTTGACCAATTTATTTTTGGTCATTTTAGTTTTCCAGAACTACCCATAACAAAATTCGACTGGCTTTCCGAGACCATTCCATCACAACTATTTGAAGGTTGTGAAGTCTGAAGAAAATGATTTGTGTGTGTGATATTTAAATCAGTTTCCTAGGAATGTTTCTCAAAGGACTAAAATTATGCTTCAATCTTAATAATGTGTACTGTAATGTAAATTTAAAAAAAAAAAAAAAAAAAAAAGTAATTTTGCTTTTTGATAGAGAAAATAAAACAAAATTAAACAAAGTTCTTGGTACTTTTTGACTCTCCCGTGTTAGGGACGTCTACTAGAGTTCTCCTTTTGGATCATTGCTGAAGACTGAATTTTTAAATGGATGTGATTGCTTGAGTGGAGGATATAATTGTCTGAAACATTAAATAATTACTTTTTTGTTCTTGGGTAAGTAAAAGTAGCTCTCTTGTTTGTAGGAATTATGGATTCTTTGCTTTATGTACACACTCTGTGATTTGAATATGTAAATTGTATTCTGAATTCTCTGCCAGTGCCCGAGTCTGTGTTTTGTTTGAGGCTCAAAAATCTCACACCATGTGGTGAATATAAAAAAAAAAAAATGAAGTGTGTGTGTAATACATCCAGAGTGACTCGCCATCATCAGTCACCGTACTGTCTAAAATGATTTTATTTGCATTTAATTTGACATGTAATAAATAGAACAATTAAAACAATTAATGTGACCACTCACCTTATCAAAGATTAGAAATTTATGATGAAAAATGAGTGATCACTTTAATCATAAAAGTCATCCGTGTCGGTTTCTCGAATCTCATATCCTGAGATATATGCAATCATGGCATTTGACTAACCGGAGCTACATCATCGCTCTTTGCTACTGATCACTGTCTGTCTCTTCCGATGCTGATTAATTCAGTGAGATTTCTTCTGTTGGCTAAATTTCCATGAAAAAATTGAAGTCAAATACTACAAGTTGTTTGCTGTCATCTGTATAGTGTATCCACATAATTTGTCAGCTGATCTTTATAATATTTACAAACAGAATTGATTAGGCTTATGTCCTTTTTGCTATTACATATAACCAACAACTTGATCAAAGTATAAGAGAATAAAAGTACTGCAAGGATGTTTTTTTTTTTTTTTTACTTTCTTTTCCTCAAACACCTGATTTATGAGTTGTAATGTCACTTTACCAGCATTACTAATCATGCATGTAAGAAAAAGGTCTTTATTATCAGTGTTGGGTAAGTTAGGGTTAGGATAATCCACTACATACAGTAGTAATAATTACTACTTTAAAACTGTAATCTGATTACATTACTGATTACTGCATGTAAAAAGTAATCAGATTACTAATTACTTTCAAGTTACTTTCAAAACCGATCAAACCTACACAAATACACTACAAAAAAAGTTGTATTTATCATAAATCTTGCCTCGGTGTTGTCACTGTTTGTAGGACTACCAGACCGATTAAATATAAAACTTTTCTAACTAGGCTAGTTTGGTGTCGCTAGCCAAGGGGAGGAACAACCAAGCTATGGGTTTAGCTTCTACAGTGCCATGCAAAGTACATTACCTTTCCTTCTGCTCTGCTCATATCATGTTTACATAAACTGGATCTCAAAGAGACATTTACACACCTTGTTTTCCTGCTTAGTATCAGAGGATGTTACTGTTTTAGCATATATCCATTTTTCCTCACACTGACTGTGTAATCTAGCGTTTGGCAGAATTGAGAGACTGTCAGCCAATAAGACACGAGTGTTTCCACGTATTTTCCTGTAAACCCTGTCTGATTGGTTTCGCCTCGGTTCACTGAAGATATAAAATTACAACACTGACATCTTCTTTTACTGACATTCAGTTCCGTAGTGACAAACCGCTCCAAGTGGAGAATTATTCTGGGCTAAAGAAAAAAATTCTCGGGGCTACAACCCTCAATGCCCAGGCCGGGTTACGCCCCTGGCATCAGTGCAAAACGTGATTTATTTTAAAAATGTGTTTTACTTAATATTGTTTTCTTAACAATAAATTTATAATGCAAGTAACCTAATATTATTGACATCAGTAACTGTAATCAAATTACATACATTTAAAATATAATGAGTTACATTACTGCGTTATCAGAAAAAGTAATTAGAATACAGTAACACATTACTAACGTATTGTAACGTGTTATACCCAACTCTGTTTATTATCATTCAATCATGAAGCGTCAAAATAAAATAAATTTGAAAACAAGAACAACAACAAAAAAAGATACACTCACTTTCAACAACCACGTTAATCTGGTCAGGGTCTTTGGACCCTTGGAGTATCCTCGGAAGTCTATGGTACCATGCACATGCTCATTCACACCTATAGGCACTTTATCTTAGCCAATCCACCTACTGGCATTTAATTGTTAGCTGTGAGGAAACCAGAGAACCAGGAGGAAACTTGCACAGAAACTCCATACAGATATTAACCCAAGCTCACGATCAAACCAGCGACCCTGGAGCTGTGAGGCTGTGATGCTACTGAAAACATGATATGAGTAAGAGATAGTACATAACAAAATGTCCTAATACAGAAAATAATGGATAAGTCCTAGGCAAAGAACACTAAAACACATTTTAATTAAACCTTTCCAATTTTTTTTTTGCATATAAACAATGCTTTTCTGCATAATGTTCCTACTAAAATAACAATACATTCCCGTCCTAAAACATTATGTTCATTACACTATGGCCATGTTACAAAACATCACATCATCAGATTCCTTATAAAACCTATTTCACAATTGTTCTGTATACTCTCTCACCTCATTGTGCTGAGGAGCAGAAACACAGGGGAAAAAAAAAAGTTATTGTGAGGCAGCTTTAATAAAACTTTCAGTCACATCTGAACCCAATGAGAATCTGTCTCTTGATTTGGAGAAAATACAGTAGATATAACTATAATTATTACAATGAATATTTTGTCATAATGGGTCTAAATGATCAAAACATTTAAATTATCTTATAATTAGACACACACACACACACACACACACACACACACACACAGTAAATTGCCTTCAGCCTTGCAAAATCAGAGATAATTGTTAAAAAACAACGATGAAACACTTTTACATCATAAAACCAAAATGCAACACTAGCATATTTCTCTCTCTCTCTCTCTCTCTCTCTCTCTCTCTATA
>JANDJT010000041.1:20653550-20669421 GCA_024331685.1 Stegophilus panzeri
GTATCACTCTATGGTGTGTGTTTGTATGTGTGTTGCTGAGTCAGCATTAAGCAGCAGATAACAGAGCAAAAGCTGCCGAGTGAGCATGTGAACTGTACCCTCTCATTATACCTCACAATATGCTCCAGTTGTAGGTCACCTGGCAACACACATACACACACCTTTTAGATTTTTAAATAAAACGTACATTTTTGTTGTTGTTGTTGTTGTTTTCTTCAAAAGTACGCACAAAGTCAAAACTGTCAGATATACAGGCCAGGATTAAGTGGTCAAAGAAACTAATGAATGAATTATTGACAGACTAATGAATAGGCCAGCATGACGCATCTTGAACCAAGCTGTAGCCTAGCAAATGATCACTGAAAACGACAGTTCACTGCTTATTACTTTGAGAAATGCAGAAAATTAGGAAACAGAAACTCACCGCTGATGTTACTGGATTGCAGGGTAAAATAAGCTCTTCTGTTACTGTATTGTTCTCCCTTCACTGATCACTTCTGTAATATGTGCTTAATATTTCCAGTGTTGTCTTGTTCCCTTGCTCCAGTTTTGGGGCCACACTAATTAAAAGAAATGCTAAATTAAAATGATATACTATTACTAAATAAATATTATATTTGATAGTACACCCTCTCCCGCTCCACCCTCACCCTACCATCACATGAGATAATATGATAAAGATTCAAACTGTGTTTTTACATGTTGATGTGAAGCCCTCTACGCTCACTATGTACTAGGCTGGAGTTTAGCAAACCAGGGCCATATCTCCCTGCAGTTCTCGCCTGGTTTCCCACTGAAGCTAATTAGGGTTGAACCTGGTCAGTACCTGGATGGAAGACCTCCTGGGGAAAATTAAGGTTGCTGCTGGAAGTGGTATTAGTGAGGTCATCAGGGGGCGCTCAGTCTGTGGTCTGTGTGGGGCTTAATGCCCCAGTATAGTGACAGGGACACTACGCTGTAAAAACAGCACCGTCTAAGAGTCCTGACTCTCTGTGGTCATTAAAAATCCCAGGGCACTTATGGTAAAAGAGTAGGGGTATGTACTGGTGAAATTCCCCCATTGGCCCTTCTCTATCACGGCCCCCTAATAATCCCCATCTCTAAACTGGCTACATCTCTCTCTCCTCTCCACCAGTAGCTGGTGTGTGGTGGGCGTTCTGGCTCACTAAGACTTCTGTTGCATCATCCAGGTGGATGCTACAAACTAGTCGTGGTTGAGGAGACCCCCCCCACCCTCATACTATGTAAAGCACTTTGAGTGTCTAGAAAAGCCCTGTGTATATATATATATATATATATATATATATATATAAATGTAACTAAAGAACTGTACGGTTAATCAGACCACCGTTTGGAAGGAAATTTTCTTATTTCTTGGTGGTTATAAGCTTGCCAAAGAAGCATACCATATACACTCTCAGAAATAAAGTTACCAAACTGTACCTCTCCCTGAGCATATTAATATACTGTAATATGCTATTAAAAACAATTTAAGCTACATACAGTAATTGGACCTTAAGGACCTCTGATATACCTATAAAGCACTGCTATAAAAAATAATTAAAGGTGCACCTTCCCAGGAAAAAGATACAGTACATGCTAAAGGTGCAAAAGAATGTACAATTGATAGTGCCACCCCAAGGAGAAGTAGCGTTTGGTACCTTTATTACTGAAAGTGCACAATGACATAGATAACAGGTTGCCCCATGGTGTTGGGAGAATACAAAGCCCAGATTAATTTCAAAAGCATCTGCTTCTATAATAAAAGGTAGTGGGGGACCTGAAAGGAGACTTGGGCCATGGCATTATTTATTAATTATAGTTTTGGGGCTACATATACAGAAACGAATACATTAATTTAATGTCAATAAAGTTTTTTATTGCATAATCTTTAAAGTTGTTTAACCATTTCTCTTCTCTTCTCTTATCTCCTCTCCTCTCCTCTCATGTGTGGCACATGTTCCTAAAGATTGTGAGAATAAAACCAACATGACATCTATATAATGAAGTACCCCTAGCCAAGCACATTTCCTAAAAGAGAAACAGGGCTTTAATTAGCCCCTACAACATTATGCAATATTCATGGTGCCCCTGATGGTCTCCCATTCATTCCCCTCTCCAAGCCTAATCAATTTATAGGACCTCTGTGACAAACAGATAAAGGTAGGAGATAGGATGTGGACAGGAAACATAGAGACAGAATTTCTACATGTTGGTATGTGTGTGAGTGTGTCATATCAGGAACTGAGGAAGAGATGTTGAATGTATCCAGATTTGATCTGTCAACACAACCAGAACAGCTGTCTGTAGAGAACACCACTTTCACACAGAGAGGTGCAAAATGTTCTCTTCACCCTTGTTTGTGTGTGTGTGTGTGTGTGTGTGTGTGTGTGTGTGTGTGTGTGAAAAGTCTCTATGCAATGCACCTGAGCCCAGTAGTCACTCTGTTTACCTGAGTAGAATTTTAATCTTTGAACTGAGTGGATCGATTAGTATAAATTCTCCCTAAAACTCTGAGAAACTTTTAATTAACTATGGGCAATTACATGCCAAAATTTTAACACCTTGCAAATCTATTTAGTTGACTAGGTTCTTATTAAACATGTCAATTGAAACCAATCTCTAAAAGGTAATTGGAACTAAGGGACCAGGATGTGCTCAAGTATTGACAGGAAGACCAATCAGAGTTGCAAAATTAACGATTCTGTATCAGTAACTGGAGAGACAATTTGAACCAATTTGATGTTTCGCTTTGCCCACTGAGACAGTGTTGAAGATCAGACGAGGAGAGCAGAACTGACAAATGGAGGTTAAAATGCCCAAAGCCAAAAAAAAGTGCATTCTTAACCAACGAAAATGTCTGCCTTTAGTTATGTTTGGCAATAAATAAATTGGCAGTGATCTTACTCAATTGCTGACCATATTTGCAGAGTTATTTATTTGGCCATAAAAGCTAGGCTGAATACTCACATATCAACTAATGCCCATATGTCTCTGCCTGACTGTCTGTTCATCTGTTACACAAAGTGCTTGAAAAATTCCTGTAATGCTGCCATGTTTGTTAATATTGTACCAGCATAACATCCAATGAAAATGGTCCACCATCCAAATAATAGGGACTTTAAGCAATGATGGCAGGGATAACTTCAGCAGCCAGAAGAATAACTGAGCTGTACTGTGCATATTCCAAATTAACTCAGTTTCCTGCTGCCATAGCCCATGGTTCTGCTATGGCAAGAACAGCACCTGAACATGAGGTTTAGGTGAATTAATTTTACATTTTAATGTGTCTGAATTAAAATTAGATTTACACAAGCTAACAACACCATTCCTTCAATGAATTGAGAGGAATTTCACTATATTTTAATTCATTTTTTTCTGGAGATATCTTATGGTCTACTTGTAATGACACCCAAAGTGATCACAGTTAACGAACTTGATATGATAATGAATTTCTAATATTTCTAAGTAAAGCACTTACACTGCCCTGCAGTAATATTGGCACACTTGGTAAATATGAGCAAAGAAGACTGTGAAAATGTGTCTTTATTGTTTAACCTTTTGATCTTTTGTTAAAACATTTTTTTCACAAAAATACTCCATTCTCAAAACACAGGTTTATCCAAAAAGATCTTTGTTAAATATAGGTGTGCAACAATTATTGACACCCTTTTAGTCAATACTTTGTGTTACCCCCCCTTTGCCAAGATAACAGCTCTGAGTCTTCTCCTATAATGTCTGATGAGGTTGGAGAATACATGGCAAGGGATCTGAGACCATTCCTCCATACAGAATCTCTCCAGATCCTTCAAATTTTGAGGTCCACGCTGGTGGACTCTCCTCTTCAGTTCATCCCACAGGTTTTCTATGGTTTTCAAGTCAGGGGACTGGGATGGCCATGGCAGGACTTTGATTTTGTGGTCAGATGAATTCATAGGGGTGCCAATAATTGTTGCACACCTATATTTAACAAATATATTTTTGATAAACCTGTCTTTTGTTTGCAATTGTTTGATATCCATGAGAGCAGAGTATTTTTGTGAATTTTTTTTGAACAAAAGATCAAAAGGTTAAACAATTTTTAAAAAAATATTCACAGCCTTCTTTGCTCATACAGTGAAGGGCACTGTAGTTCATCACAGAACTAAAGCCTGTCAAACACTCTATTCCATCATAGTATTAAAGTTGTTAATGAATTTGGTTTCCATGCCTATGGTGTGAACACAGATTTAGTTCTAGTCAACACTGGGTTTCAGCAGTCAGCCTCACCCTTGCGAATTCATACCAATTCACACACTTCAAATTGTTTGCATGAATATAAAAGGTTATATTCTTGCAAGGCAAAGCTATTGGTTTCCTTGCAGAGTCTTGTACATTTGGTCACTAAACATGTTCACGCTCTTTAACAGGAGGAAAACATTTTACTGACATTGAGGGCAACCAGCTATAGACTTTTCCCAATCCTGATTGGCAAGCTTGTAAGAGGAATGTTTCATGATGTTTAGTGATTTTTCTGATGCTGGTGCAAGTATATGTGAAACTTTCCAGATTCTGAAATTTGTGTACAGAAAAGTGTACAGAAACGTGTAAGATCCACAGTGATGGCTGGTCATGATGTTGGATTGGAGTCTAAAACCTAATATTTACCAATTGTTCAGCAATGGGTCTATAAGGGTAGAACAATGCATGAAAGGTATCATCGATGACATAATAAGATAATAAATGATGTGGGGCAACTATTATTATTGCAGTCATGATGTCTAATTATGTCTTTCAAGTCCATAATGCACTACTAGCTTCAAGCTGAAAAGTTGTAACTTTTCAAAAAAAGCACTAAACTTTGTTTCTGTCTGTCCTTTCGAGTAATTTATACTTTGATTGGTCAGTGTGTACTTACTCAATTTTCACCTAGTTTGTCCTCCAAAAGCATTCTGGGGGGAAAAAAGTATGACAGAACAAATGAATCACCTTGTATGTGTTCATTACACCGGTCACTCTATTTCACATAAACCTTCTTAGTCACTGCTGATGACGTGTTTCGGATGTTAGGATTATGGATGGGGTTAACACTCATCCATTTTGCTTTGATTTAATTCAAATGAAATCACACACCTAGCAAAATACTCTAGCTCTTTCTATCTTCCCAATCTAGTCCTCTTAGTAAAAACTATTCTACCACCAACCAGATCTCATTCGCTTTAACCGATGTGCAGCAGGCAGACAGAGTGAGGGTACAATTTAATTTACTTTCACACAGATTTGTTTTGCTCTCATACAAATCTAGCCTTCTTGTGCATGGATTTGTCTTGCTCAGCCACAAAGGTAAAAGGTAAATGAATGAGATCCTTTGGATACACAAGTGTATACACAAGCTCACATCCATTCTTCTTACTCTTGTAACAAACCCTGTTGGTTGAGCATTTTCGGCAGTGTTATTTCACTGAAAAAAAGACTTGAAAGGAAATAAAAAAGGTTTCCACAGGCAAGAAAAGCACATTTATGTGGGCGCAGTGTGATTTTAATGCATTCAGTTTTGTGAACAAGAAAATTCCATGCTTGAGCAGGACAAATTTTGTATGAGAGCAAAATAAATCTGTTCAAAAGTAGATGGAATCTTTATCAAAGATTAAACTATAGTGTTCTCACCATTTGACAGGAAAGTACTGCAATCAAAAAGAAAAGTTGTATCACCATGAAATGCATTATGTTTAAACTTAGATACCAAATGAAACTTTTTTTGTTGTTGTTTTTTGTTGTTGTTTTTTTTCTGATTGCTGAACTTACTTTCTGTCGGGCAACTACAGATAAAAAAATGAGGGTCTCCACCCCTGTGGTAGGTGTGCCTAATAATACTAATAATCTAATAACTTAAACACATTAATATTGCCAGTACATAGTTTAGCTGAACTGAAAATGTTTTCGTCCATAATTTCAACATAACAACAGTGATCAAATTCTCAAACTGCAATTAGTACCACAGTTTCCCTTCGATTTCTTCTTCTCTTAAAGGTCAATCTATTTCCATCCATCTATTTATTTTCTGCACCGCTTATCCTACACAGGGTCATGGGGGTGCCTGGAGCCTATCCCAGGGGACTCAGGGCACAAGCAGGAGCCACCCTGGAAGGGGTGCCAATCCACTGCCGGGCACAGTTGCACACCCATTCACATACTACGGTAAATTTAGAGATGCAAATCAGCCTACTACGCATGTCTTTGGATATCTATTTCTCTCTGTTATATTTATAGTTATTCTTAGCCTACTTCATAATTACTGCAGAACTGTTCTACTGTTCATATTTTTAGATGTTGCTGACATACAGTGCTACTGCATCTCCGTGTTCTCATGACAGCATCTCCTAAGACCAACCTCACGTTCTTGCCGGGGAAGACAAATCTAGGACAAAGTCTCCACATTCCCAGCCTTCAGTTCTTTAATGAGAGCAGATATATAGACTTCATTAGAGCTTGAAGTTGCAGAACATTTGTGAGTGAAGTAGTTTGTAGGCACGCTCTTTCATCAGTCTGTCTTTCAGGTCTTCACCTCCTCATTTGTTTGCCTGTTCAACTCGTTCTCTCTCATTTTGTGCTTTTGTTATGCCTATATACCAAGCCCACATTTATTTCTATTAAAACACATTGCACATGAATGCATTAATGAAACGAAGGTTTATTATTATAGCCTTCAATCTTTTTAATGTGGTTTCTTTTCACATCTGATGGTTTTATCGGTTATATCTTATAGTGGATCATTAAGAAGCTATTTCTTCCTCTATTTCATTTTACATCTATTTTTTTATTACCTTGTACTACATTTATGCGTCCAATACAATATTGAGTGTGTATGTCCAAACACAGGCCTGAGAATGGATATAAAATGATAATCATGTCTGGTTAACTATGTGGATCAAAAAAAGCAACAGAAATCTTATTATGTGAAAGGAGACCAAAAAAAAATATATATATATTTTGCCCTTTTATAACACAAGAAGATGCGACAGGGGAAGAGAGGAGGGAAGACAGGAGAGAGAGAAATGTCACAAAGAAGAAATGGAGGATGAAGAGCAGAGCTGGAGAGTGTGAGACAGGAGGATACTGACATTGAGAGATTGATGGAGGTTCATGGCCATGGCCTGGAGGAAAATGTCAGATTAGGCACCTGAGTCTCTTGCCTTTGTTGTTACACATGCACACACACATTTGTAATATTTGACGGATATTTCCACTGAGTTGTGCGTGACTGCCGCTAAATAATACAATATCTACCCCGAACCCTAACCTCAGTAACCAAAATAAACTAGCTGTTTGTTTTTACATGATAAATGCAGGTCACATAAAAACATGAGACAAGACACGAGACTGCAAAAAAACAGCATGCGCATTCCAAGTCTGGCTCATTTGAATCGTTCAAAATGCCCACTTAAGCTATTGAATCTAAGCATATAGTTGACGTGCGACTCAATGACACTCTTGAAACCAAGTTCTTCCTTGTTACTATTTACTGAAGGGACTAAAAACTGTACAAAACAAAATGAAGATTTTGAAGTGTTCCCCTGGTTCAATAGCTTCATAAACTATCCAAGTGGAAGTGCAACTTATGGTCCTTATTAAAGTGTTACCCACGGGGAAACACATATATAACAACCAAAGGCACAAAAAAATCACTAACATGCAGCAATAGCTGATATCTACTGGAAGGGCTCTTACATGCATGCTACCCATGTGTACATATGAGTACAGTTACCGTACAACTACACACTGCAAAACACAACAAGTTCACTGCAGATCCATCCATCCATCCATCCATGTGGTCACGGGGAGCCTGGAGTCTATCCTAGGGGACTCAGGGCATGAGGCAGGGGACATCCTGGATGGGGTATCAGCCCATTGCAGGGTACAATTGCTACGGACAATTAGGAAAGGGCAATCAGCCAGAGTACCCGGAGAAAACTCCGAAAGCATTGGGAGAACATCTAAACTCCGCACACAGGGCGGAGGCAAGAATCAAACCGACAACCTTGGAGGTGTGAGACAAATGTGCTAACCACTAAGCCATGTGCCCCCCATTGCAGATAGTTATTTTAATAATTCATAATAAAATTCTTAACTGGAAGTGTGTGATTTCAATATCGAGCTATATATAAGATGCATGATACAAAAATTAAAGATGGCATTGAACAAAGCACAACAGGACAAGTGGGATGTTTTTGTGCATAAGAAACCTGACACATTGTAACAACATTCAATCAGTGAAACTCTGGTCAAAATGAAAGCATATCTGTTCAGTGTGTTGTGTTTCATACACGGGTCTAAAAACACTTCAGAAACACTTCTGGTATGAACTGGATGTTGTCAATATACTGATATGCACTATTATGGTAAGTTGAATAAGTCTGTTGTGGTGAATACTTTAATCAAGTATCATTGGCGATAATAGAGCAAATACTCTACACTATAATAACTACAGCTATTATCCACCAGAAATATATTTGTAACAAACATCTCCCAAACTGTCCCACTGTTTTACATGCCCATTTTTGAGGTCATAGTCATGCGAGTACTAGTACTAGAGAGTACTACATCTAACAACTACTTCCTTTTCACCTCCTGTTTTAAGTATTTAAGCAGCCCGAGTTCTATGAGATTGGATACATATGATAATGTAAGCACACAGTGCATGCACACTGATTTCACAAATTTGCCATATGGTAGGAACTCAGAAAACAGCAATATAAAACAGCAAACATTTAATTTATTCATGTATAGATGCCTTGATATCTTGAGCAGGCATCATATGTGACATTTTGGATAAGTATTTATTTCCCAAGATATAAAAGCAGGTATAGGTGTGAGAAATGCAAATGCTGAGAGGGAATTGATAAACTAGGCTTGACTATTTCTTGATGAGTGGTGCATGGACACAAACCTAGGAACACCAACGGGCAATGGAGACAGTTTGTACCACACTGGACGAAAAGCTGTATAGAAAATAATTCATCTTAAATTTCTGAATGTCGGGATAAACAGCATGGGTGAAGATGTAGAAGCAGAAGTACACATTAGAAAGTCAATCTATCAGTTATTTTAGAAGGGTTTACCGCACCCTGGGAACCCTATGTCTAGTTGTGGTTGAATTGTGTCTGAGCATGTGTGTGTGTATGTGTGTGTAGGTTGTGCATGGCTGCTGTCTGCACTAAATGTGTATCGCTCCACTTCCTTGGTTCGGAGTGTGTTTCCAAGGAAACAGACTTCAGTCAGAATCAACCAGCATACTGATAGATTGCACATGCACTCAAACACACTCAACCAAGAAGCCATGCTAGTGAATTCAGGAAGTAAGATTTTATTTTGAGACATGCTCCACTAGTAACATGTCCAAGCATTGGGGACAATCAGATGGAGTTCTGTTCAAAGTGCTATCAAGAAAAATACAATGTTTGGTCAGAAATCAGGAAACAGAACAATATCTGTGAGGAACAAAACATAATTCTGGTAAGATGTCAGGTGTGCTTTTATTAGGAATCAGAAAAATAAACATTCAATTAATATTTTTTTCTGTAGCCTAAGTCTAGCCAAGAATATCCTACACTAAGGGGAACTTACTTGCTGCACTCGGCTTCAATATCCCTGTGTAATGGTTTTGTCTTTTTGGGCTTAAAATCCAATCAGTGAGACAATAGAGAGTGTCAGAATGTGTAGAGATTTACAAGGTTCAAACATTATACATAGAGAATGTTAAACAATCCCTCAGTCACTCTTCAGGAACATACAGGACATTATTATTACACAAAATATTCTCAAAACACACCAGCTTGTAGTATGCATAGTTCAACCTGGATTCTTGTAGCTACCAACCCTTTCAAAATCCCTACCAAATCTGTCTATGAATGGAGTTTTTATCCTTTTATTCTTGTGTGGAAAAGGCTTCCCCATATATTGCCAAAGCAAACTTATTAAAACATATATAGCAGAAGAGTTGCCATGGACCCAGCATAAAAAGACAATACAGATATTCTGATTGGGACAGACTACCCCAATACTTGGACAAAGATGTGCCTGTGTCTGTTATACCTATTGCCCAATTTACAATTGTCTAGTGGCAGTTAGCTGTCCACTTGCCAATTGGAATGTGTTGAGTAAAAGACAAAATCTGTCCCATGTTTCCTCATGCCTGTCCCCTACAGCAGCGGTTACACTTAATGATAGAAAAACATATCCTCGTGCATCTGCCCAAGCACTAAAATGTTTCATTCAGAAGACAGAGTGATGGGGGGAAATGTATTGCCTCTGTATACAATTTTGCCAGGTGAACTTCAGCGTTACATGAAGAGATAAGGTGTCCAAACTTTGAGCATCTTAGAGCCAACTGACTGGCTGAGAAGACATCTGTAGAAATCAGGAAAGGATTATTGAAGAGTACTTTGCATAGGCATGGTTCCGAAGAAAGATCTTACAAAAAATGTAAATTAGGTCATTTTAATAACATTAAATACTTTTTTTAACTTGTCTGCCTAAGCCCATGCCACCAGCCTTCCTTAACACTTCACATACTGTGTCAATCAAGGTGAGATGTACTTTGTATAGGAAACTTTGGGCTGCATATAAATGAAATGCCATGACTCTCAAGGACGTGTCCACCAGTCTTTTATCTACAAAGTTATTTTGTGAATTTAATCTAAAAGCTAATGATTTTTATTTTTCCTCCGATTAATTAAAAGTGGCTCAATCACTATAGTTGGACAACCCTGTCTAATCGCCCTGTAGTCATCGAAAGGGCAGCTTATAGCTACTCCTACCTTTAGTAATAAGGAAGAGGTTGTATATTAACCTTTATCCAAGTTAAAAATTTTCTCCTCAAACCCCACAAGTCTGTAGTAAATGATATATATATATACATATATATATACACACACACACACATAGATGATTCAGTCACTTGAATGCTATGTGGAAGTGACTGCCAGCTGGTGGGTCACTGACCAGCTGTTTGTGTGCTTTGCAGCATAAAGGCGCTCTGCTATCTATAGACAGGTTAGCCTTTTGAGTAAAGGAAGTGATTGCACAAGCACACTTGAATGCAGATCAAGAGCCAGCTTCTTCTATTAAATGCCATTTGACATGCACTATGGCTACCTCCTGGGCAGCACTAAGCAGCGATGTGGAGCTCGCCATCTGCCTTTGCCGGATTTTACAGATTGAATGTTGCTTCCTTGCAGCCAATGTGCCCTGTGGTGAGTTTGAGTGATTCTCATCCTCAATAAAGAGCAGCATCAACACATAATATAGAATATTATCAGTATTATGTATGAATACTATTAAGAACTTTCATGATGACTTCGATATATGGACTGCACTAGTTCTGAAAGTAAAACACCCTGGTGGTCTGGAATGAAAGAATGTCGAATGGAAGGTTACATAACATGGACTGTGTGAAGGACCAGGTGACCACTCAGGTGTGGAACCGAAGTTAGATAATTCACAACCTCCTCGTTAGCTGTTTCATAGGCGGTTGCAGGTACTTCTGTCTAAGTAGCCTTCCAAAGCCCACATTCAAAACACCGTAAATTCTCTTTGTTTGCATTGCACATTTTTTCTTTTATATTCAACTCAAAAGGATGCATCAAGGGCGTGAATCACTGAGGGTAAAAACATGCACGCCTGCCATCAAAGAGACGTAATGTGTTTT
The DNA here is from genome assembly GCA_024331685.1 of Stegophilus panzeri. Taxonomy (NCBI): domain Eukaryota; kingdom Metazoa; phylum Chordata; class Actinopteri; order Siluriformes; family Trichomycteridae; genus Stegophilus; species Stegophilus panzeri. The sequence continues at coordinate 20,665,237 of JANDJT010000041.1, forward strand.
AATGCAAGGTTTTTACATCCTAATTAAATTTTCCTCCCAATTTTTCAACTATATAGTAATTAGTTTTATAACCTGAACATAGCTGTCCTTGATTTCAAAACTTTATTGGCTCATTAAATAGATTTTCTATGGTGAGGAACACAGTGATGGAACCAATTTTCTCCCCATCAGAAATCTTGAAAGTAGAAATCTTGAACTGATATTTGTCAATTGGGTATCTTGAAAATTGATATAGAAAAAAAAAAAGCAGCACCAACTACAAATTTCTAGCATGTACCACAGAGAGAGAGAGAGAGAGAGAGAGAGACAGAGAGAGACAGAGACTTAGGCTACAGTAAGCAACAATGAGAGAGAAAACTGATGCTATTTCTAAAAAGGATTTTTTTTAATTTGCAATAACCATAACTGACCTTCAGACTTTTTACATTTCTACAGACACATACACACGAGTGATATTGGGAAAAAATACACTGAATTGTGGCTTATGCATGTATGTATACAGTTGCTGTTGTGTTATCCTTCACTGCAGTTTGGATAATGTCTCTGTTGAGTAACTGATAGGAAAGTAGCAGGAAACCTCTCTGACCCCTCCAATCCTCTTCTCAAGCATACACTTCCCTTGATTCTATCTCTGTCTCAGTCAGTGTGAGAGAGAACAGTCTGAAGATCTCCAAAGAAGGCTCGAGATCAGATTCCTCCAGCTGCTAGAGGTATTCATATGGGATTGTGTGTTTGATAAAAACATGTTCCCTCCAGGATAGAGAAAGCTGATACAGCCCTGTAACAGTGATGGTCACATATGATCTGTCATTCAGCTCAAACTCAAGTGTGTGTGTTCCTGAGCCTATCCATATTTGTGTCTCAACTGAGACCTCTTAAATATGAGGACCTGTCCTCAGCAATGAGTTGCTGAGTGCCTCTAAATAATGGCTGTCACTGAGTTCTTAGCATGCTGTCCATGATTCTGATTTTAAAAGCACAGTTTGTTCTACTGAATGACATGAATTTTTCACTTTCAGAAAATCCCATTTATTTTACATTAGTAAAGTTTCAGTGCTGTTTACATTTAACATACTTTCAATATGCGCTCTATGACCAAAACTATTTGGACACCTGACCATCACACACACATACACACACGGTTCTTCCCCAAACTGTTTCCACAAAGTTGGAAACACACAATTGTCTAGAATGTCTTTGCATGCTATTGCAATAAGTTTTCTCATCATTGGAACTAAAAGGTCCAAACATGTTCCAGTACGACAATGCCTCTATGCACAAAGTGATTTCCATGAAGACATAGTTTGACAAGGATGGAGTGGAAGAACATGAGTTGTCTGCACAGAGCCCTGACCTCAACCCTACTGAACAACTCTAAGATAAACTGGAACTGACTGCACGCAAAGCCTTTTTGCTTGACATCAGTGCCTGACCTCACTAACCTTGTGGCTGAAAGAGCACAAATCCCCACATCCACACTCCAAAATCTATTGAAAAGCCTTCCCTGACTATTCATACAACAAACTGACAACTAGTTTGAAACCAATTTTTTGATGAATGTCAGCCACAAAAAAGACGTAGCAATAAAAGAGATTCTGTAATTCTAGTCATTTCAAGAAATACAGTTGTACTCTTTGGTTAATAATAAGAGCCATAGGGACACTGAGCCGCCTAATCATACTCTTCTCATATTACCAGAGCAATGTATTTTATTTTTTACCTATGAAACCACTAAAGTACCTCAAATAGTAACTCTTTCAGGTGCTGGTTTAAATTTATGCTTCAGATTTACTGTATATAATTTTTTTTTTTTTTTTCCCATTTTGGTGTATGCACACTGGTGGAAAGGCAAATACATTGCCATTGTCAAAATAATCATATTAAACCTAAATATAATGTGGGATATAATTGTGCTTTTGAAAAGTATGTTTCTTGCTGGTGGGCACAGTGGCTTAATGGTTAGCACACTTGCCTTGCACCTCCAGGGCTCGGGGTTTGATTCCCACCTCTGCCCTGTGTGCGCAGACTTTGAATGTTCTCCCCGTGCTTAGGGGGTTTCCTCTGGGTACTCCAGTCTCCTCCCCTAGACCAAAGACATGCATTGTAAGCTGATTGGCATTTCTAATATGTCCGTAGTGAGTGCACAATTGTGTCCTGTGATGGGTTGACACCCACATCCAGGGTGTCCTCCACCTCATGCACAAAGTCCCCTGGGATAGGCTCCAGGCACCCCTGCGACCCAGCGTAGGATAAGAGGTACAGAAAATGAATTGCTTGATGTTTTGTGCTTATTTAAGACATCAAAACAAGCACAAAAAAGTGTCTTAATAAAAAAAATCTATTTTATCAGTGTTTCACTATAAATATACAATTTTGACCCAAAAAGAACATAAGGGGCAGTGTTTGTTGTTAAAATCACTAGCAAAAATCTGTAATTTTCTCACAAAACATTACATATATGTTATCTAAACTACTCTCGCCATAATGCCCAGTCTTATCTATGCTACCCTTTAGACATCTATACTCAGACAGCAAATAAAAGCAGTATATCTACTGCAAAAACTTTAACAACCATGAAACAGAAGTGAAGACCTTTACTAAACTGAAGACAAACTTTTACTGACTTTCTTGGGTCATCAGGAGAGATGTGGAAGTCAGACACTAAGGCACAATGACCTGTCTACATCTTAAGTGTCTAAGCCTCGGTCAGTGTCCTTCACTGTCTTCCTCTGCGCATCTCCCTCACACACACATCTTTTACTTGTGTCCACACACACACGAGATATTTTTATTATTGGAATATCTGAACAGAATTAAGTAACGGCTTTATGTGCAAGCAATTTTGTTTCCTTGACCCTTATTATAAAACCCGTCTTATTTAAACTTGTCAAAAAGTGTGTGTTTTTCCAGAAATGACATTTAATTCAGCTGAGGCTTAAAAAAAACATCAGCAAAAAAAGGAATTACACTCAAATCCATCTCTCTTTTTTTGTCCTCTCTCTCTCGTGCTCTCTCTCTTTGATTGTCTGGATGTGCAGCACAGATTGAGATCAATAGCATATGAAAAGGAGATCCTCATGTGATTGGAGGATTTTCTTACCCTATACACACAATTTTATTACTTTCTTTTACTATTTTACAGAATGAGTGAAGTTAACTGTACTGCGTGGAGATGTTAGAGAGTGAATAGATGGTCTCTTGGAGGTTTTTTTTTTTTTTTTTTTTTTTAATACATTCTTTTACCACTTTCAGTTAATTTATAGTGCTAAATTCATCCATCTTCAGCTATTTAAGTGTTATCACCCTGCACAAAACACATGCAGACAGGGTGAGTACGAGCAAGTCCACAATAAAATATACTGTACAGTGCCTTGTGTAATTATTCACCTCCATTTTCCACAATTTTCAATATTACAACCTGGACCTGAAGTAGATTGGTATTAATATCCCATACATCTACATAAGATAGCCCAGAATACTGATGCAGGAGAAGATCAATATACAGTTGTATGCGAAAGTTTGGACACCCCTGACTAAATCACATATTTTGTTGATTTCTGAAGTGAAAAGATTCTACAACAGGACAATGATCAAACCATACTTCAAAATCCACTGTAGTTTACTTCAAGAAATGGAAGCTGAAGCTTTTTGGAATGATCCTCACGGTCCCCTGATTTGAACATGACTGAAAATCTCTGTCATGTAACGAGGTTAAGGACAGATGCAAGTGCAGTTAAGAGCTTTTATTTAAGAGAAAAATAATCCAAAGGGCAAGGCAAACTCAACAACGAAGACAGGCAGTGGTCAAATGATCAGGCAAACAGACTAGAGCAGGTAAGACAGATAATCACAGCTAAGGGCAAAGCAGACTCAAAACCGGTATAAACAACACAAAGCGCAACTGAGCGCTACTTCACAAAGCGCTAGCGAACGAACAGTCTCTTTTAAAGTGTGGCGTGATTGCGAGTATGATTGGGAACAGGTGTGTGTGATTAGTCTTCTGGGGAAGGTGAACGTGTCTGAGTGTAGTTTGGGAGTTGTAGTCGTCGTCGGCCATGTTTGTAGTTTGCAATGCATTCTGGGAAATGGAAATCAGGGCAATAATTAAGAAGTCACCTACATCACCACAAGTTGTTTGGAAGGGTTTCAAGAAAAAAGCCTCTACTCTCATCCAAAACAAACTCA
>JANDJT010000041.1:20688252-20707319 GCA_024331685.1 Stegophilus panzeri
AGCTGTACACTCACTACTTTACATTGTAGCAAAGTGTCATTTCTTCAGTGTTGTCACATGAAAAGATATAATCAAATGTTTACAAAAATGTGAGGGGTGTACTCACTTTTGTGAGATACTGTATATATTTTATTATAAAAATAAACTAGAAATTAAAATAGGATTAGCAGCAACACAGAGAAATCAGAAGTGTATCAGTACCTGTGTGTAGATAAAAATAATGTATAAAGTAGAAAAAATGTGGAAAAGAACAAGAGAAGGACATCCAGTCACTCTTCTCTCATGCTATCTGATCTGACCTGTGTTTATGCCCCAGGTTCTAAAAATTCCAGATAAAACACTTGATCTGACCCACCAACATCCAACCAATTACAGACTTGGCTCTACTTGACTGTCAGTCATGTTACTGGTTACTCATGTTACTCAGTTCAGCTCAGCTCAGTGCAAAACCTCAGTCCCTTGCACTAGTATTCAGTTGGTCTAGCCTCAGCAGTTTGATGAACTTCATCATCAACGTTATACAGGGGAAAAAGTGGAAGGTTTTAGACGGGACAAGTCAGTCCATAGACGTTATCCCAATTGAGCAAGCATTTCACCTCCTGAAGAAGAGTCAGTGAGAAATACCAGTATGGAACCACTGGACACTGTGGATACTGCACTGTCCGATAAGGCAATGGGACTGGTGCGGAAGATCTGTCAGAATCAAAAATGGCGCATCGGCTCTTTTGAAGTTGTAGGTCACATGACAATGTCAGCATGGTGGATGTGGTACGTCAGGATTGTATTCATGCTACACACTTATACTGATCAGTACGTAATATATCAACAGCCAAGCAGTAGGTACTGAATCAAATGCAGTAGGTACTATCACATAGCGCCTGGTGGATCTTGTGGCTCTTGGTTCTCAATTTTTAAAAGTAGTTCTGCTGAAATAATTTAGATGCCTCCAGGTCCACCTACATTACTCTGGGGTGATTTCAAAATGCCTAGCATTTACAAATGTCGCAGCTGAGCTCAGACTGTCAGCATAATGTTACTTTATTATGTATTCTGCTGTATTTTCTGGCTTGCAGAAGGATAGTATGCAGTTCTGGGTGTATCCATCCGAGAAGTAAGTGTGTGTGTGTGTGTGTGTGTGTGTGTGTGTGTGTGTACAAAGTAATGAGGCCATTATCAGAGTGAACAGCTAATCTGGCCCCTCACAGAGAGTAAACACAATTAATCATTCATATCATCTGTCATCCCTCTTTTGCTCTCGCTCCCTCCCTATTCACTTTCTCTGCACTTTCTGTGCACTCTCTCCTGGATTCTCTCCATTTCTCCTGCTCAAACCGTGTCGAAAACGAAACCAGTCAGCATTAGTTATGAACTTATTTTATGGCTTGTGCTTGCAGTTTGGTTCATTAGTTTCAAGCTTTAAAGATTATTTCTTTTTTATGCTGAAAGAACATTAAAGGCCTGCTTAAAATTCTCTAGCGGTCACAGCAAAACAGAATTATTAGGACATGAAAAACAGGATGTAGCATGAAAGAAAATAAATAAGAACACATAGGGATATAATATACCGTAGTGAAAGCTCGGGTCCTTCTGTCATCTGTCCAAGAATGAACAGAAAAAACACTAATTTTCAAGAATTTTCTGCAAACCTAATTATATATTTGTATTTTTACAGAAAGATGTCCATTTGTATTAAGCCCTATGACCAGCATTAAAGCTCATGCAGTGTTGTCTGCAACCTGACAATCACTCAAAAGGTCATGTTAGCCTAATGAAGCCAAGTGCAACAGAAAAGCCCTTTTAAAAGGCCTTAATTCAAAGTTCAGGTCACTATAAGAAAAAGGTCACTTTCTTTCCATTTCATGTGCATAATGCCTCAAATGTCATAAGAATCATGAGACGTGAGGCAGCAGGTGAAGGCAGGCTGGAGCTCACAACTAAAGTTGCTCTGCAGATGATATTTTAACAGAGTGATATCTCATCTGACCTTTGACCCTATAACACACCTGTAGCATCAGCAGACATCAGACATACATCTTTGTATACTAAAGATCATCATTATTCTCTTTTGTGGGAATGGGAGAATATCATCACAAATGCATGTATGCAGCACATGCTTAGATGTTAAATGTAATCTATACACCATTCTACTATGACTTCTCATATGCAAAGTCCAGGCACACTTTAACTGAATTTCATCCAAGTTTTATATTTGTATTGATTGATTCTCATACTGTCTAATTGATATTATTATGTGTATTAGGGTGGCACGGTGGTACAGCAGGTAGAAGACTGGATTTAGAGACTCATTAGATTTACTGTATGTTTCAGATTCAGATATGTGTTGACTCTAAGATTTGATTCAGAGACTCACTGGCTTTATGATTTAGATTCTGAGACTCCATGATTGGATTCAGAGACTCGTTGGCTGCATGATTTACTTTCTTATTCAGAGACTTATTGATTATATTTTAAGGATTCGTTCGTTGCATGATTTAGATTCAAGGCTCATTGACTATATTATTTAAATTCAGAGAACCACTGACTTTGATTCAGAGACTCATTGGTTCTCTGATTCACATTCAAGGCTCATTCACTATGTGATTTAAATTCAGAGGCTCATTGCTTATATGATTTAAATTGAGAGGCTCTTTGGCTTTAGAATTGAAAGATTTAATGGCAATATATTTATATTTCACATTTGAGACTCAACTATTTGGTTTCAATTCAGAGACTCATTGGCTATATGATTCAGAGTCAAGATTCACTGACTATATGATTTAATTTCAGAGTCTCATTATATGATTGAGTATTCAATATTAATTCAATATTTGGTTTAAATTCAGAAACGTACTGGCTCTATGATTCAGAGACTCTGGTTCTGATGCCGTTTAGAGGCTCGTTCAGACGCAGAGGCTTATTGTCTCTATGCTTCACTTTCAGTGGTTCATTTTCTGTATGATTCAGACGCATAAAGCCATGATGACTACATAAATCATAATAGAAAGTACTGAAGAACTGCAGAACAGTCACTGTCAATACTTACAGTTCTTCATAAAGAAGATTCCATAAAAAATCATTTTCATATTGTTACATATGCAGTGAAGGATGACATTTTTGGTCTAACAGTGAGTATTAGACTCTATTTCCAGAATATGTGGCAGAGTTATTGCATGTCATCATATATTTAGATTTCTATTTGTCTGTCTCATGAAAAGCGCTGAGTTGTAGATATTTATTAGTTTTCACTCTTTTACCAATCTCTCTTTCTTTCTCTAACATTCCTGTGCTGATACAGAGATAGAAAAAGGAGCACATAATTGTTTAGGGAATTGAAGACGAGGCATGATGGTTCTGTTTGTTTGTGTCTCTGTGATTGACTTTTCATTATCTGGTACAGATGCATCACTATATACAGCATGGGGAAATGTTTACAGACACGCATCTTTAAAAGCAAACAAGAAGTACATCACCAATTCAGGTTACACACAAACACACACGTTGAGAAAAAAAAATCAATTTCCAGCCTCAGCAGGAAGTACATTCTCAGAGGAATGGGATTTGAGGGATGAAATTTTAATCTTTACCAAAATCACGTGTCCTACATGTAGACCGAATGCATTTGGATGGGACTTAAAAAGGGGAAAGAAGAAAAATAAATAAATAAAATAAAATAAATAAAAATATATTCTTCTTTTAGGGGGCACGGTGGCTTGGTTGTTAACATATTTGCCTCGCACCTCTGGGGTTGGGAGTTTGATTCCCACTGCTGCCAAATGTGCATGGAGCCCAGCATGCATGTTCTCCCCACGCTTCGGGGGTTTCCTCCGGGTACTCCGGTTTCCTCCCCTAGTCCAAAGACATGCGTTGTAGGCTAATAGGTATCTCTAAAATTGTCCATAGTGTGTGCATGGGTGTGTGAGTGTCTCCAACCTTGTACCCAGAGTCCCTTAGGATAGGCTCCAGGCTCTCCGCGACCCTGTGTAGGATTAGTGGTACACAAAATGGATGGATGGACATTCTTCTTCCTGCACAACCATAAAATCTCAAGGAAAGAAAGAAAAAAAAAAAAAAAGAAAAAAAAAAAAAACTTGTCAGCTAAGACTTTTTGCTTCTAAGAACTATACATCTACAAGGCTTTCCCTCGGGGAATAAAAAGAGGTGAGGAATTGAAAGCTGCCATAAACTTTAGATTTAGCCACCAAAGGAGTCTAGCTCTCTCTCTGAACCTGTTCCATCCCTCTAAATAAATGGGTGTATGCAGTGCAGTGAAAAGAAAAGACTGAAGAGGACAGTAGCCATGATTTTCTTCATGAAATTCTATAAATTTAATCACATTACAGATTAAATTTGTAGAATTAGATTATAGTGCAGTTGTTTGGATGGAGTAAATTTCTGCATTCATAATGGTGTTTTTGAAAGCTAAATCTGAGCAAATGACACTCACAATTATCCAATCAGCCAATCACATGGCAGCATTGCAACGCATACATGCATCATGCAGATACAGCTCAAGAGCTTCAGCTAATGTTCACATCAAACATCAGAAAGGGGAAAAGGGTATTGGTCCACCATCAGATGGGATGTTTTGTGTATTCCAGAAACTGCTGATCTACTGGGAATTAAACCCTTAAACACATACCTTGGGTTGTTAGCGACCCGGGTCATACAGTACCCTCCCCATTGTTAATTTTTATTTAATTAGATTTATTTAATTAGACCTCCACCTTCTTAGTATTTCACAATCGATTGATCAAGAATATAACCAGAAAAAAATATTATTTTTATAATGTTTTTATATTTTTATAATTAGTTTTATAATGAATTTATTGGAAAAAGGTTATAGGGTCGCTACTGACCCGAGGTATGTAATAGTGTAAGTATATTTTTCTGCGCAACAATATTGAACCTAGCACGGCTCAGTAAGTGCAATTCACTATTATTCCTCAAGGTGGGAATGTTTGGTAAATGATGATGTAATGTGTCAATCATAATTATCTCAGACATAAAAGAACCGTTACAAAACTTGACATGGTTACTGCAGAACAAGTTTCTAATCAAATATTAGCATCGTTTGATGGCAGATCTGATGATGAAGCTGTGAACGAACAAACTATTGATTTTGATGATTATGAACATGATGGTAACCTATTGAGAGTAACGTATCGAATGATCCAGATCCCAATATGAGCCAGATGCTGAATTTACTGGGGGAGCTGCAAAAGATGCCATATTTACCTATCATAATATGACATGATAATATTGTTTTTAGCCATGAAAATAATACATGATAAAATGACTCTAATTACAAAAAAAAACTAAATATTGTAATGATTTTAACTCTGTTCTGGTGACTGAAACGATTGAATGAAAATACTACAGTTGAACATTGGAACAGTGTCCATGCATTTATTGTAGTCATTACTATCAATGTATACAGACAGTTTAGTCAAACTGTTCTTTAAGAACGATTAAAGGTGACACACACTCTCGCTGACAGCCCTCAGCCTATATATAGATTTTGAAGTGTATTACACCTAAGCAAATCATAAGGGTTGAATTGCAGATATTAGATGAAGGTCACCCATATTAGAACTTGCAAGTCCCTTGTAAGTCTTTGAACAATTGACCTCATAGCTATAGATAGAGATCAAAAGGCTATTTTCTTCTGCAGCACGGCCACAGGCTTCATCCCTGTTTTATAGAACTGTTACTGAGAAGCTGTCATGGCTCTTCACACTTCTGCATAGTTTTATATATAATCCAAGAATTCAGTGATCATGTCACTTCAGGGTCTTGCTATTAATGATCATATCTTTAGCTAATGGTTGAGTGACGAGTTGCCAAAGATGGAAGAACATATTTTATTTGTGGATTATTACTTAAAGATTCACAAAATTACATTTCTGCAGAGATCTCTTTAAAAAAAAAAAAAAAAAAAAAAAAAAACATGATGGGAGAAAAGACTATTTTCATGTTCACACCAGCATCATTTGCTAATTTACACTAAGCTAAGATAGACCTTAGACAAATCTTAGAAAATTATTACACAAATTATACAACATACCTAAAATGTCCAAATTCTGCCACACAAATTCTAACCTATGTATGTGCGTGTGTAGTTTATTATTATACCACAGCACTGTTGAATTCTCGATTCTGATTGGCTGACAGATGTTCTGAGGTGTGCAATTATTTGTCAGTAAATGCACAGCTAAAGTAGTTCCAGTCAGGTCTTGACCACAATACAGTTCCATATCACTTCGCCATGTTAACTGAAATAAATGGAAAAGTTAGCCTACTGTACACCACAGCACACACATTTAACAACAAACAAAATGACAGGAAATTGAGAGTTTCCAGAAATAAGTAACTAATAATTGACGACGGGCCGCTGAATTATTACAAAAATAATGTGCAGCCGAGGTAGAAATGCAGCCACGAAGCGAAGTGGAGGCTTGAGCCATTGATATGCAGTTATTGGAGAGAGAGAGAGCAAGAAAAAGAAAGAGAGTGCGAGAGAGCGTGTGTGATTGCAATAATAAGACAGAAAAGCCGGTGAACAAGTAACAGTATTTATTTATTTATTCCTTGTATTTTCTGCAGTAATTAAAAAAAAAACATGAAAAACCCTGTGAACAAGTAAGCCTATTGATATTTATTTACAACCCCAATTCCGAAAAAGTTGAGACAGTATGGAAAATGCTAATAAAAACAAAGAGGCATGATTTGTAAATGTACTTTTACTTGTATTTAAACAAACAAAAAAAAACATAAAGACAAGGTATTTGATGTTTTACCTAATCAACTGCATAGTTTTTTTTAAGGTAAACATGCAACACATTCCAAAAAAGTTGGGACAGGGGCAATTAAGGACTAATGGCGATGTGAGAAGTTGAAATAAGAAGGTGATGTGAGACAGGTGAGGCAATCATCTGATCATAGTATATAAGGAGCCTCCAAAAAAGGCCTAGTCCTTCAAGAGCAAGGATGGGGCGAGGCTCGCCAATCTGCTAACAGATGCATCAGTGAATAATCCAACACTTTGAGAACAACATTCCCCAAAGACAAATCAGTAGGATTTTGGGCATTTCACCTTCTACAGTGTACAATATAATTAATAGGTTCAAGGTATTCGGTCAAATCTCGGTGCGTAAAGGGCAAACACTTCAGAATGCGTGTGATCTCCGATCCCTCAGACGTCACTGTCTTAAAAACCGTCTGTAATGGATATCCTGACATGGGCTCAGGAATACTTTGATAAACCTTTGTCAGTCAACACCATTCGCCGCTGCATTCACAAATGCAAGTTAAGGCTTTACTATGCAAAGCAGAAGCCAACCATCAACACTGTCCAGAAGCGCCGCAGACTTCTCTGGACTCGGTCTCATCTGAGATGGACAGTAGCACAGTGGAATCATGTTTTGTGGTCCGACGAGTCGACATTTCAAATAGTTTTTGGACAAAACAGCCGTCACGTTCTCCGGGCCAAAGAGGAAAAGGACCATCCAAGCTGTTATCAGCATCCGGTCCAAAAGCCAGCGTCTGTCATGGTATGGGGGTGTGTCAGTGCCCATGGAATGGGTAACTTGCACATCTGTGAGGGCATCATTAATGCAGAAAGATATGTACACATTTGGAGCAGCATATTCTGCCATCCAGACGTCGTCTTTTCCAAGGACATCCCTGTATTTTTCAGCAGGACAACGCCAAACCACATTCTGCCTGGATTACAAGAGCATAAACAGAGAGTGCTAGCATGGCCTGCTTGTAGTCCTGACCTGTCTCCGATTGAGAATGTGTAATGCATTATGAAGCGCAAAATAAGGTAACAAAGACCCCGTACAATTGCTCAGCAATTGCGCAGAAATGCATAATGGATGAATGGGGAAAATTCCACCTACTAAACTTAACCAACTAGTGTCTTCACTCAGCGCACAAACACTTAATAAGTGTTATTAAAAGAAAAGGTGATGTTACACAGGGGTAAACAGTTGACTGTCCCAACTTTTTTGGAGTGTGTTGCGGTCATCAGAAATGAAATTTAAATTATTTTCAAAAAATAAATTAAATTAATGTAAAACATCAAGTAAGTAATTTTCAAATGACTTTTTTTTTTTTTTTTTTTTTTTTGCATTTTCCATACTGTCCCAACTTTTTTGGAATTGTGGTTGTATTTATTTGTTCCATTTTTATATTATCAGCATGAAATGAAAAAAAAAAATCTGAGAACTCTCTCTCTCTCTCTCGCTCTCTCCAATAAGCATATCAATGGGTCAAGCCTCCGTTACTAGTTGTAAAATAATATTTTGGAATCATCAACGGAGGCTTGAGATGGGATGCGTAATAAATCAGTTCCACACACAAGAGCATTTTAAGGACAAAAACCTGACAAATGTCTTGAAATAAAACATCTGAACAATGTCTTGGAGGTGTGCTAACTGTGGTATAAGTGCTGAATTATTGTATGTTGATTTGCATTGAATTATGTAATGGCCATCTCGCGTGTGCATTATTTTCTAATAATTCAACGATCCGTCGTCAATTATTCCTTACATCTCTTATTTTATTTATTCAGAACCACTTTCCCATGCAAAATTGAATCAGTCAAATTGGAGACCCGATTCATTGAAATGTAAACAGTTGGAATGAATCGGCTCAGTAAATTGAATCAATCTTTCCATCACTACTGTGCTTCACTGCACATTTTCTGTTATTAAAAAGGACGGAGAGGAGATGACTATCCACCTTATTCCTGCTTCCCATGATTCCTTGAATGGACTGTAGGAGCGATGTCCGGTTACATGTTGTAACTGGTGAAGTTAGTGGTTATGCTAAAGGTATTAATCATTTGGTGTTAAGGAAAATAAATAATGGAGGAGCACAATCATTTCAAAAGCTCAGGCTGGATAATTTGATCATCTCCCTGCCTTTTACTGATGAATGAGAGGACGATGTGAAGACGTGACCTCAGATAACCTACTGTAACATGTTTAGCTACTTCACTTACTCTATTGCTTCCGACATTTAAAATGAACATAAATGTTATCAGTATGTAGTAAAACCACACACACAACTGGTATGTACATTTATTTTATCAGTAGAGGTAATACGAGTAAAATGTAAAAATACAAGTTCTTTACAAGAACTGCAAATAAACACTTAAACAAAAGACACTAAATATGTGTTTGTGCTTTAATACCTAAAACAAAAGAACTCATTCTGCATATACAGGCTTTGTCTTTACACTGAAAGCTCCAGGAACATCACTTTAACCCTCATAGCCTTGCCATGCAACTAAGTGAAATGATCGCACAAAGAACTCCTCCAAAAACTCTGTAAGTTTAGATCCTTCAGCCATGTTCGTTCTCTTTTAGTAGATGATGAAAACTTCACTGAGGACAGATACAGTACATTCCTGCAATAAATGTGGTTATGTTCATAACGCTCCCGTTTCAGCCATTGGTTAGCGCAGCAGCGAACGGCACACGTTCTCTCTGACCTCTGCAATGACATTTTCACAATCCAAACAGTTATGCTACAACATGTAGCATAAAAGCAAAGTAAACAATAGTAATTTAACAAAAGCACTGCGAAACACACTCCATCCGACGTCGTCGGTTCCGGTCACTTCCACCAGATACCAGAAACTTCACCCGGTATTATTTGCATTATGATCTCAAAGCAATAAATAAGGTCATACACTGTTTTACTTTTTTATGAGTGCTGACTAGATGATATTATTATTCACATATTAAACGTGATAAAGTGCCCTCTAAGGTGAGATTCCAATACACTGAAGAATACTTAAGGAAGTGCCCTAATGGCTGCCCTTGAAAGGGGAAAAAAAAATGTGATTAAGCCTTCTAGGGTGCTTCTACATATGAGAAAACATTATGATGTACCCTCCATGGTGCCCTTCGAGTGGAGAATGTGATGCAATGCCCTATAGGGTTAAAGTGAATTAATAGTAATTAAAGTGAGTTTACATTGAGTGAAAAGTTATTTCTCTCTCTCATATAGTGGATTGAGTTTCTTATGACTTTTTCGACTAACTTCCATGGGATTACTGGAGTAGATTACTCAGAGAGGTGCTGTAATTTTTCCCTTACACACTTCAGAGCTGCACTCTCAGCACTACTACATTAGAAAGGGGACTTTGTAGAATAAGCAGAGATGCACCTTACAGATTAAACAATTTTATCACAGCGCTTCACAAACAGACTTAATGTCTTCATGGAGGTGATCATTCACAGAGGAGGATCGCTTTCTCTGATAAAGCAGGACTATTCCACCTCAGCTAATGTGTGATTCTTAACACATTTTCCTGTATTTGCAGTGGATTACAAGCTTTAAAATATCAACAGGGGGAGACGAGGTGAGGGGGCTTAAGGCTTTTTGTTTGTTTTGTTTTAAACCTATATTTTCAACATCTCCATGTGCTTAGAGAGACTTAATGGAAGAAGTGCTAGCTTTAGTTGTGGTTTAGTATCACATATACATGATGCACCTATAACCAGAATGCTTTATGTCTCTATTCTATACCATTAGATCGTTTAACCTCATGCTTAGCTCATTCCAGAGCAGAGGTTTCAGACTTAAATAGGTCCATCATTGACAGGCTAACCGTTGTGGAGAACTTGATTGAAACCCTCTAGAGAATAACATAAAACCATCCTGGTCTGATTTTAAAGAGCTTGAAATCTGTCATCTTTATTCATTGTTGGTTTATCAATATTCACATTTTAGTGATATAAATTGCTCAAGCCTCTAACATCGCTGCTGAAAAAACAATAGAAGCCCTCATAGTATTTGTAATGGTTATAATGGGAATTGTATTGGTTTTAATGGAAACTGTAATGTTTCCATGTCATCTCATGTTATGTCTAGTGGATACCATTATGGACCTACATCCTTAATACGTCCTGCTATGTAATGGAAACCATTTGGTAATAGTTTTAATGGTTAACAGCTGATGGTTTGTAATGGTATCTGTATTGGAAACTATTTGAATTTCTGTGATGATTTCTATTGGGTTTTTTTTTCAGCAGGGATTACTTGGCTGACAACTGGCTTTCATTGGAAACACACAGAACAATTTTAAGTTACCCTTAAAGGTTGAACCCTATAACAACGGGTTTCCTTTTCAGAGAAAGTTCTGAGTATTCATTTAAGTTTTATTCCCACATAGCAGTTTAAGCTTGTAAACCACGTTTATGAATAATTCTACTTAGATACATATAGTGTGTATAAGAGGGAAAAAAGCAGTGATCCTGAAACATAGCCATGTGGAACACCAATTTTGTATACTTAGAGAAGGCACCATTAACATAAACAGAGAAAAACAGAGTTGTCCTCTTAACCCCAACACATTCTCTAATCTATCTAAAAGAATATTGTGATATATGGTATCAAAAGCTGCATTGAGATCAAGTAATACCAGCTCTCATAATGTGGTGAGACCTAAATCCTAACTGAAATATGCACTTAGATGCAGAGTTTCGTATAACCATTTCTAGGAAAACAGTCTAACAGTGTTGCTGTTATGTTACTGCACATAAGAGCAAAAGGGATTTTCTAAAGGCCATATGACAGAAGTAAAGGTGAGCTCAGGTTTCACCTCAGAGATGGGAGTTAGGAGTTTGAGTGAATGAGGACACACTCGTTCCTGACAGTTGACTGCAGGTTCTTGTGTAAGAGCTCTACTGAGAAAAGAACTGTGCCTATAATGCCTGAGCATTCGCAAAAGGTTCAAGTCACTGATTGCAAATAGACCTGAAGCCAAGTGTCAGAGTCAGAGAGGAGCTCCATTTTTATTTTCTAATTCACACTCTACTGTGTCTGACAGAGTCAGAAACACTTTTCCAGACTTTAAGATGATGGTTTAATACAGGAGTGATTAACATTTTATGTCTTGTTTGACTATGCCATATACCTGTAGTGTACACTGATCAGCCATAAAATTAAAACCACCTACCTAATATTGTGTAGGTCCCCCTTGTGCCACCAAAACAGCTCTAACCTGTCAAGGCATGGATACCGCAAGACCTGTGAAAGTGTGCTGTGGTATCTGGCACCAACACATCTGCAGCAGATCCTTTAAGTGCTGTAAGTTGTGAGGTCAGGCCTCCATGGATCGGACTTGGTTGTCCAAAACATCCCACAGATGCGCGATCGGATTGAGATCTGGGGAATTTGGAGGCTAAATCAACACCTTGAAATCTTTGTCATGTTCCTGAAACCATTCCTGAACAATTTTTGCAGTGTCACAGAGCACAATAACCTGCTGAAAGAGGCCACGGTCATTAGGGAATACTGCGGCCATGACAGGGTGTACTTGGTCTGCAACAATGTTTAGGTAGGTGGTACTTGTCAAAGTAACATTCACATAAATGCCCGGACCCAAAGTTTACCAGCGTGGTGTGGAGGGAGCCAATCAGCTCTCAGTCAGACTTTCATGGCATTATATACACGATGCTACATATTATTCCTCCTAGAATCTTAATGTGAAAATTTCCAAGAAATACAAATTGGTTTAATATAAATGACTGATGTGATCAACTTTTGTTCATATTCACTTGCGAATGACTGATTCTGTTTCATTTTCAAAGTTAATGTGATCCAAAATATAAATCTTGGTGGTTAAAATCAAATGTAATTCAAAAATGCAGCAGAGAAATGCTTTAGTTCAGAGGAGGTATGCAAAATACAGTAAGAGCACAACTTGGTGACTTTGTTTATACCTAACATTACACCATTATAATCAGTTAAGTGAATGTCATTTGAGATACAGTGTATATTTTAACATGCACTGTATATACGCACACACCCCTAACGGTAGAGACAATGATAATGGAATTGAATTTCAGCATCTCTATCGGTCTCTCTCTTCTTCTGTGATTCATGTGGACCTGTAAGAATCTTTATAGAAAATCAACCTTTTGCCCTTCTTCACTCCATCTAGTCTCTCCATCTAATAGGTTCTCTGCAGTTAGAAACCAACAATAAGTTCAATATGAAAGTATATTTAACAAGAAAGATCTCCCAACAAAGATCACACTTGTTTTCAGTCAAAACTTTTCCGGTCCACGTATATGATATAAAACGATTGAAAACAGCATGCTGTGCAAGCACACTAGGTGTCTAACCCTTGAGCTTTACATATTTTACATTTTACAAACTTTACATATATTTTACATTTCTATTTGGACTGAACTTAAAACACATGTTCTTGCCCCAGCATCACTTGAATACTATACAAAGCAGTCAAACATGAAATTAAAATACCTCACACACACACACCTTTGGCTCCATCAGGAAAGGGTCAACACAAAGCCCCTGTGTTCACACAATCACAGTACAGAGGCAATGACTGTGAAAATTAATACATCTTTAAAACAACTGCAACCTATTTTCTGCCATGTTTCCAGTATTTTTTCTCCACTGTGTTCCTATTGTCGCTCTCTCTCTCTGGGCGTGGTGCTCCACCTCTCGGCAGCCGGAGTGAATCAATAACTCACCTGTAGCTCATCAGCTCATCTCTCAGCAGTAAGCCAAAGCTAACATAGATAGTGGTGTATTTAGTGTCATGTAAACTGGACTGTTATCACACATTTTGCTTCTTCTAGTGTACAGTAATGGTTTTATGGATAAATGTATTGATACAAACCTTGTTTCTCCAAATAAATCTAACAGTCTGTCCATGTGAAAACCTCTACCTCCACCTGAGGTGAATTCAAACAGTCCTCACTGAGCTGATTTGACCCAAAGTGCTGGGCTGATGTGTCAGGGTGAGGGAGGGGTGCATTGATTCAACTGTCATTGAAAATGACCCAGCCATTAATCCAGCCGTTGGGTTACACAAAACTACCCAAAAACTACCCAAGACTGAGAAAATAACCCAATTAAATGACCCAAAAGGCTCAACCCAGCGTTTGGGTAGAAAAAATAAGTGTAGCTAAACTGGTGTGTATAATATTATGTTTAAAGCTCTTCTAAAGAAGTGAAAGTAGATTAATAAGTTGATGGTTTGTTCAGATCATGGTCTGTGAAATAACCTACAGTGCTAGAAACTCGGAACTTCATTCACTCTGTGCAAAACTGTTATCACGCCGTTTGTGTTTAGATTAGTTTCTGTGTTGTAGAATAATTTAATAAAGTCTCGTCTGTTCTCAAATATACATCTTTTATGTGCTTTACAAAGTCTACTGCCTTGGATTTCCGATCTTGCTACAATTCTCTTAAAATAATGTTTCACTATATTTAGGATATTATTGCCGGTGGCCACAGAGGTATTATCTAATGCATAATTCATAAATTCACTAATTTCAACTTATCGCTGGACGAATAGTTGAGCAGAAATACTACATTAGCCAAATTTCCCCATTCGAGCTGATCTGCTAATCTCTCCTACATATTTGGTGGAGAATACATGTAGCTTAATCTAAATATCTCAGTTTTCCCTAAATATAATGGTGGAGGATGCAAACAGCTGAATCTAAACAGCTTATTTTCCCTATACACACTACAATGTTAAAATGACATTTAAAATTTTACTTGGTCTGGGAAAACCCATCGGTTGTTGCTGTGACTGAATTCTGGCAAACAATGAATCTTGTGAATGGAAAAGTATACAAAACATATCAGGCATGTTGTGGCTCAGGGGTGAAGTGTTTCAGGCAGAGATTACTTCAGTGGTGCTCCTATGGCGGTCCTTTTCTACTGATAAATGTGGTAGAAGAGGGCTAGTCAGCAGTTATACCTAAAAATGTTGTACCTACACTTAAAATGTCTTGTGTGGTGGGTTTACCTGATTTGAAGGCCAATGAGTGAAGATACAAGGTAATTTGTGAAGCTCCCTTGCTTTGTATTTCACTTTTATATTCTAAATCTATTTCCATCATTTATCATTTTCAATTCAATCTGCAATTCTCTTTTACTCTTTTTTTCCTCTCCTCTGCTTTACTGTTCAACACATCTGTTCATTTCTCAGTAACACCCTTCGTATGTTCTCGTTGTCTATCTGTCTCTTTTGCCCCGGTACTAATTAAGTCTCTCAATTAAAAACATACACTATATTGGAGCAATTATTCTCTCTCTCTCTCTCTTCCCTCTTTACCTTTTCAAATGCACTTGCCATTTTTGCTCACTTTCTGACATTTCAACCAGCATTCAATCAAACAGACACCACAATCCGAAGCTTCAAACCGTCAATGTGACCATCTCACCCATCTCACTCCCTCCTCAATGATTCATGAGTTTCTCTCTCTCTTAATCTCTGTTGTATTGTTTTGATGAGATGCAGCTGCCAGTGTGTTTTAAAATAAAATCCTGCAGTGTATGATAGAATAAGAGAGTAAGAGAAAGAGTGCTCACACTTACAAGTAACAAAACAACAAGTGACTTCATTTATTATGAAAGCTCATAAGACAGAGCTGCAAATCTAGTGACATTTCAGCATTTTAAAGGAAACACTCCTGCCATTTTTTTTGGTTTTATTAAAAATTTTTTTGTTCTACCCATTTTACTTTTCTTTCCTTTATGCATCTTTCATTCAGCACTTTGTACTGGTCAGAGTTGTGGTATATCTAAAGCTCATCCTGGGAGCACTGGATATACATAAACCTGGAATGGGATGCCAGTCCATCATAGGGCAGCATGCACACACATATTCACATCTAATAGTAATTTAGCATATCCAATCCACCTACTAGCATGCTTTTGGGAGGTGGAAAGAAACCCAGACGAAATCCAGAAGTGGAAGGTGGACACTGGGAGAACAAAACTCTATACAGCCAGTAACCCAAGCTCAGGATTAAACCCGGGACTATACTTATGGGTTGCCAAATGTAAAACGTTTAATATTCATTCCTATCGGACTATTTTTGAACTTTTGAGGCCATGCTGATACGTTAAGATAGTAGTTTGTGTAAAATAACAGTTTTATGTTTTAGTGTAACTTTTAAATATACTGTAAATCTAATTGTAAAAGTAAATGGTAAATGCAAATGTTAAATATAAACCCCATAGATTTTTTTAACTGATTATATCCTACACAGGGTTGCAGGGAGCCTGGAGCCTATCCCAGGGGACTCGGTCACAAGTCAGGGGACACCCTGGACGGGGTGCGTTAAATATAAATGTAATTGTTAAATATAAATCGAAATGTTAAATACAAATCAACATTAAATACAAACATTAAATACACAGTACATGAAAATGCTAAATAAGTTTAAGTGTTAAATGTTTTGTTCATATGCTAATTACCCCACCCTCTTGGAGTGTGCGTCATTGGAAAAACATGCAGTGCTGGTAGGGCTGCCAGTTTTACACCATATTGCAGCTGTATAAACCCTCAAATGGGTCACGGTTCAGGACAGTCATTAAGGGCCCACAATATCATCACTACAAGCAGTAAATCCTAAAATGAGTCTCTGCTATGAAATGATAGACATATACTGTAGAAGTAAGTAGGTAATAAGTATACTGTATAGATAAAAGAGTAAGTAAATTATCAGAAGGTAATTTATTTGAAAGCGATGTTTTCATGATTGACAGGTTCAGTCGTGTCCTGTATTGTAGACAGACACATCCTTCAGTCGGTGATGCAGTGGTGCAAATAGTGGAGGGATATATTCGCACTGCAGGTGTTGGACACTTATCAATAATGGAGCGCATGCATGATTAACATGAAAAAGAGTTCCTGTACCGAGAAAATAACAGAAAAGTTGTTTACACAAAACTCAGTGATAAAAGAAGAACACTTCTTCAGTCAAAGGTGTTTGTAAATTATACTCTAGATGTATTCTTTCAGAGATGGGATGACTTTTTCAGAGGGAAGAGTGGTTATGTGGTTATGTTAGTAATATATTTGTGTGGGTGTACTTTTCAGAAGACCAACACATAAGCACATAATTATGACCAGAAACCCAAACAGAAGCTAATTCACTAGCCATCACATGAGTGATCCTAATGTCTGCTTTTTCCCCAAACTGCATTAATAAGATGTACAAGTGGAAACCAGTGGACTCAGTGGACTCTTGTCACCTTCTTTTACATACTCATGAAATTTCACACCAATTTATAGTAGGACTGTATAATGAGGGCTTTTTTGCCACACAGTGTCTCATCAGCTGACACATTAAGCTTGTCGAATAGAAACATTATCAGATTTCATTCACTGCAGCACAGACACTCAGAGAGCAATGTCCACATCTGCACCAACACTCTCCCTCTGTTCACAATCTGGTGCTAGCTTCATCTGCTTGCCTCAGCAGGTCACCTTCCCTCTGTCTTCTGTTCTCCTCCATCTGTTTCAGCTCCTCATTATTATATTGTGGCTTATAGAGATAAAGATCAGCAAACATGAATTGAATTTGATTTTTTGTTGGCGTTTGTTCCAAAACAGAACAAAGCATAAGCAACCAGATAAGTAACAATCCTACCTCAAAGGAAATATGGACATGTCTGGTTTTGGCCTGGATGCACAAAGATAATGACAATTACTTGAATTGTATCTGACTCTAGTAGTTCAGTGTTGAAAAGTTGATGTCTGAGTTTCCTCCTTGTCCCCCCCCACCACCTTTTAAAAACATAGAGGTAGAGGGTTGACTATGCCAAATTGCCCCTAGGTGTGAATGAGTTTGTGTGCATGGTGCCCTGTGATGGATTAGCATCCCATCCAGGGTGTATTCTCCTGCCTGTCACCTAGTGATCCTGGGATAGGCTCAAAATCTACTGTGTCTCTGCCCAGAATAAAGCGATTGCTGATTTCATTGTCAATGACGATGGTTTTGGTAAGATTTTCTCTCATGTCTGTCTCATTTTAAGATTTTTAGTCTTACTATGTAACAATAGTTTTGAATCAGTGCTTAACACTAACATACTTTAATGAGTATAGTTTTCTTTCTTTTCCTAGTATTGGGAAACATAGTGTGGGGTAATCATGTGCACTAGAGATGTGGTGGATAGATATTACATTGAAAAACCCTGGAGTATTTCGTTAAGCAAGGCATTTACTCTGAACTACTTAAGGTGTGTGTCCACCGTCTCACCCTGCTCTTGGATTACAACTCATGTCCAAGTTGGGATATTCGGCATCAACAACAGCTGCATGAATAAAAATTATTATTAGCCAGCTAATGAAACAATGTGTCACTCCACTTCCGACAGCATATCGCGGCCTACAAATATGGCCGCCACAGACTACAATCCCCAGCACATCACTCTCCAGGACGTTCGCACTCACCTGAATTCTAAACATGCACTCCTGTTCCCAATCACACACACACTCTATATATACACGGACTCTCACCAAGACTCTTTGCGAAGTAATGCTCAGTGTACGTTTACATGACTTACCAAGCTTTGAATATTGCGGCTCGCTATTCTGGTTTTTGATCTTGCCTTGTTGCTGTGCTTTTTGGATTTGCCCACGTTATTCTGTTTGCTGATCGCCTGACTTTCTGCCTGTCACTTGTGATGGCAGGCCTGCAGCCCACACACACCATGCATCGCGCTCCTAGCGCAACTGCCGGCAGGGTGCTGAACGGACAGCGCCATTTCAGCACCCTGGTTGTTTTGTACAGCACGCGCGCAAATGGCTGTAAACACACAGCTGGCAGCGCATGATAGCAGCTGCTATAAAAGGGCTCAGCAGACATGGCGAGGTGGGTTTGTTCTCCACGCACATGATAAGTGACCTCTCTCTCTCTCTCTCTCTCTCTGTGTGTGTGTGTGTGTGTTTTCAGATGACGATGAAGAAGACTACAGAGAAGAAACTCCCCAGCTGCACTGCCAAGCCTCCTGGGTCCCACCTCACGGCCGCTCCAGCCTGTCCGTCGCGCCCCACAACGGGAAAACAGCGACCTTCACACAGACCCAGCACCTCTTCACCTCCTCACCTGCACCAGAATTTAAATAAAAACCCCACTTCTGTGCACTACCTCTGCCTCCCGAGTGTCTGTGCTCTGCCTGTCTGGGCCCTGAACGGCCACACCCTTTTTAAGATTTTTAGTGATTATATAAAGGCCCTGGCACACTTTACTGTATAGACAGGTAATGGATCTGAT